>JAWDGP010005928.1:0-15000 GCA_033675545.1 Elysia crispata
CAATTATAACTACAATAACTACAACTATAACTACAACAAAAACAAATACAACTACAAATACAACAAGTAGAGCTACAACTACAACTACAACAAGTACAAGTACAACTATAACTACAAAAAGTACAAGTACAACTACAAATACAACAAAAACAACTACAACTACAACAAGTACAAGTACAAATACAAATAAAAAAACTACAACAAGTACAAGCTACAACTACAACAACTACAACAAGTACACGTACAAGAAATTACAAGCTACAACTACAACTACAACAAATACAACTACAAAGACAACTACAACAGGTACAACTACAACTTACAACAAGTACAACTACATTTACAACAAGTACAACTACAACTACAACTACAACAAGTACAACTACAAGTATACAACTACAACAAGTACAACTACAACTACAACTACATCAAGTAGAAGTACAACTACCACAATTACAAGTACAACTAAATTTACAACAAATACAACTACAACTACAACTATAACAAGTAAAACTACAACTACAGCTATAACAAGTACAACTACACTATAACTACAACAAGTTCAAATACAACTACAACTACAAGTACAATAAGTACAACTACAACTACAACAAATATAAGTACAACTACAACAAGAACAAGTACAACTACTATTACAACTACAACAAGTACAACTACAACTACAAGTAAAACAAGTAGAACTAGAACTAGAACTACAACAAGTACAGCTACAACTACAACAAGTATAAGTAGAAATACAAATACAACTAAAAAAAATACAACTACAACTAAAACAAGTACAACAGCAACTACAATACAAAGGAGTTCTACAATTACAATAAGTAATACTATAAATACAACAAGAATAACTACAACTACAACAAGTATAAGTACAACTACAAATACAACAAAAACAAATACAACTACAACTGCAACAAGTGCGACTACAATTCCACACAAATACAACTACAAGTACAACAAGTACAACTACAACTACAACTACAAGAAGAACAAGTACAACTACATTTATAACAAGTACAAAAACAACTACAACTACAACAAGTACAACTACAACTACAACTGCAACAAGTACCACTACAACTTCAACTACAACAAATACAAGTACAATTACAAATACAAGTATAACTACAATTAAAACTATTACAAGTTAAACTACAACTAGAACTACAACAAGTGAAACTACAACTACAACAAGTACAACTACAGTTAAAAGAAAAACAATTACAACAAGTACAACTACAACTACAACTACAACAAGTACAACAATAACTACAACAAGTACAACTACAACTGCAACTACAACAAGTACAACTACAACTATAACTACAACAAGTACAACTACAACTACAACTACAAAAAAGTACAACTATAAGTACAACTAGTACAAGTACAACTACAACTACAACAAGTACAAGTACAACAACTAATATAACAAGTGCAATTACAACTACACAACATTTAGAACAAGTACAACTACAACTACAACAAGTACAACTACAACTACAACCACAACAAGTACAACTACAACTACAACTAAAACAAGTACAGTACAACTACAACTACAACAAGTAAAAGTACAACTACAAATACAACAAGTACAACTACAACTACAACAAGTACAAGTACAAATACAAATAAAACAACTACAACAAGTACAACTACAACTACAACAAGTACAACTACAACTACAACTACAACACATACAACCACAACTATAACTATAACAAGTAGAAATAGCACTACAACAAGTACAGTTACAAATACAACTACATCAAGTACAACTACAATTACAACTACAACAAGTACAACTACAACTACAACTACAAAAATTACAGCTATTACTATAAGTACAACAAGTACAAATACAAGTACAACTACAACTACAACAAGTATAACTACAACTACAACTACAACAAGTACAACTAGAACTCAACAAGTACAAGTACAACTACAACTACAACAAGTACAACTAAAACTAGAATTACAACAAGTACAAGTACAACTACATCAAGGAGAAGTACAACTACATTTACAACAAGTAAAAATACAACTACAACAACTACAAGTACAACTACAACAAGTACAATAACAACTACAACAGGTACATCTACAATTTTAACTACAACACTTACAACAACAACTACAACTACAACAAGTACAACTAAAACCACAACTACAACAAGTAGAGCTACAACTACAACTACAAATAGTACAGGTACAACAACAATAACAACAAGTACAACTACAACTAAAACAAGTACAAGTACAACTACAACTACAACAAATACAACTACAACTACAAGAAGTACAAGTACAAATACAAATACAACAACTACAACAAGTACAACTAGAACTACAACAATTACAACTACACCTACAAGAAGTACATCCACAACTACAACTACAACAAGTACAATTACAACTACAAACAAGTACAACTAAAACTACAACTACAACAAGTACAACTACAACCAACTAAGAAGTAGAACTATAATTAGAACTACAACAAATACAACCACAATTACAACTACAACAAGTACAAATAGAACTATAACTACAACAAGTACAAGTACAACTACAACTACAACAAGTACAACTACAACTACAAATGAAAGAAGTACAATACAACTACAACTACAACAAGTACAACTACAAGTACAACAAGTACAACTACAACTACAACTACAACAAAGTACAACTACAAATACAACTATAATAAGAACAACTATATATAAAACTACAACAAGTACAACTACAACTACAACTAGTACAAATACAACTAAAAGTACAACAAGTAAAACTTGATTTACAACTACAACTAGAATTAAAACAAGTACAAGCACAACTACAACTAAACAGGTGCAACTACAACTAAACAAAAACAACTACAACAAGTACAACTACAATTACAACTACAACAAGTACAACTACAACTACATCTACAACAAGTACAAGTACAACTAGAAACACAATAAGTATAACTACAACTACAACTACAACAAGTAGAGCTACAACTACAACTACAACAAGTACAACTACAACTACAACAAGTACCACTACAACTTCAACTACAACAAATACAAGTACAAATACAAATACAACAAGTACAACTACAACTACAACTACAACTATCACAAGTACAACTACAACTACAACTACAACAAGTACAACTACAACTACAACAAGTACAAGAACAACTACAACTACAACAAGTACAACTACAATTACAACACAACAAGTACAACCACAACTACAACTACAACAAATAGAAGTACAAATACAAATACAACAAGTACAACTACAACTTCAACTATAACAAGTTAAACTAGAACTACAACTACAACAAGTACAATTACAAGTACAACAAGTAGAAGAACAACTACAACTACAACTACAACAAGTACAACTACAATTACAATACAACAAGTACAACCACAACTACAACTACAACAAGTATAACTACAACTACAACTACAACTGCAACAAGTACAACTTCAACTACAAATATAAAAAGTACAACTAAAACTACAACTACAACAGTACAAGTACAACTACAAATACAACAAGTACAAGTACAACTACAACATAAAATACAACTATAACTCCAAGAAGTACAAGTACAACTACAACAAGTACAAATACAACTAAAACTACAACAAGTACAACTACAACTACAACTACAACAAGTACAACTACAACTACAACTACAACTACAACAAGTACAAGTACAACTACAAATACAACAAGTACAACTACAACTACAACAAGTACAACTACAACTACAACTACAATAAGTACAACTACAACTACAACTACAACAAGTATAACTACAACTACAACTACAACAAGTACAACCACAAATACAACTACAAAAAGTAAAACTACAACTACAACTACAATAAGTACAAGTACAACTACAAATACAACAAGTACAACTACAACTACAACAAGTACAACTACAACTTCAACTACAACAAATACAAGTACAAATACAAATACAACAAGTACAACTACAACTTCAACTATAACAAGTTAAACTAGAACTACAACTACAACAAGTACAACTACAACTACAATTATTACAAATATAACTACAACTACAACTACAAATATAACTACAACTACAACTACAAATTAAAAAGTACAACTACAACAAGTACAAGTACAAGTACAACTACAAATACCACAAGTACAACTTCAACTACAAAACGTACAGGTACAAATAAAACTACAACTACAACTGCAACAAGTACAACTACAACTACAAATACAAAAAGTACAACTACAACAACAACTACAACAAGCACAAGTACAACTACAAATACAACAAGTACAACTACAACTTCAAATACAAAAAGTACAACTACAACAACAACAAGTACAAGTACATCTACAAATACAACAAGTACAACTACAACTATAACAAGTACAAGTACAACTACAAATACAAAGAGGAAAACAACAACCACAACAAGAACAAGTACAAAAACAAATACAAGTACAACAAGAACTACAACTACAACAAGTACAACTACAACTACAACTACAACAAGTACAACTACAACAAGTACAAGTACAACTAGATTTACAACTACAATAAGTTTAACCACAACTACAACTAGAACAAGTAAAAGTACAACAACAACAAGTACAAGTACAACTACAATTACAACTGCAACAAATACAACTAACACTACAACTACAACAAGTACAACTACAACTACAACGAGTACAAGTACACCTAAAAGTATAACAAGTACAACTACAACTACAACAAGTATAAATACAAATACCAATACAACAAAAACAAATGCAACTTCAACTACAACAAGTACAAGTACAACTACAACTACAACAAGTATAAGTACAAATAAAAAAGCAAGAAAAACAAATACAACTACAACTACAACAAGTACAACTACAACTACAACGAGTACAACTACAACTACAACTACAACAAATACAAGTACAAATACAAATACAACAAGTACAACTACAACTTCAACTATAACAAGTACAACTACAACTACAACTACAACAAGTACAAATACAAATACAAATACAATAAGTACAACTACAACTACAACAAGTACAACTACAACTACAAATACAAAAAGTACAACTTAAACTACAACAAGTACAGGTACATCTACAAATAAGCAAGTACAACTACAACTACAACAAGTACAAGTACAACTACAAATACAACAAGTACAACTACAACTACAACAAGTACAAGTACAAATACAAATACAACAAGTATAACTACAATTACAACTACAACAAGTACAACTACAATTACAACTACAACAAAAACAACTATAACTACAACAAGTAGAGATACAATTACAACTACAGTTACAAGTACAACTACAACAACAAAATGTACAACTACAATTTAAACTGCAACAAATACAACTAACACTAAAACTACAACAGTACAACTACAACGAGTACAAGAAGACCTTCAAATACAACAAGTACAACTACAACTACAACAAGTATAAATACAAGTAAAATAACAACAAAAACAAATACAAATTTAACTACAACAAGTACAAATACAACTACAACTACGACAAGTATAAGTACAAATTCAAACACAAGAAAAACAAATACAACTACAACTACAACAAGTACAACTACAACTACAACTACAACAAGTACAAGTACAACTACAAATACAACAAGCACAACTACAACTACAACTACAACAAGTACAAGTACAACTACAAATTACAACAAGTACAACTGCAACTACAACAAGTACAAGATAAAATACAAATAAAACAACTACAACAAGTACAGCTACAACTACAACTACAAGAAGAACAATCTACAACTACAACTACAACAAATACAACTACAACTACAACTACAACAAATACAACTACAACTACAACAAGTACAAGTACAACAACAACTACAATAAGTACAACTACAACAACTATAACAA
The DNA here is from genome assembly GCA_033675545.1 of Elysia crispata. Taxonomy (NCBI): domain Eukaryota; kingdom Metazoa; phylum Mollusca; class Gastropoda; family Plakobranchidae; genus Elysia; species Elysia crispata. Next base: position 5,978 of record JAWDGP010005928.1, read on the forward strand.
GTACAACTACAACTACAACCAGTACAACTACCATTACAACAAGTCGAAGTAAAAATACAAATACAACAAAAAGAACTACAACAAGTTCAAAAAAAACTACAATAAGTACAAGTACAAATACAAACACAAAAAAAACAAAATACAACTACAACTACAAAAAGTACAACTACTACTACAACTACAACAATTACAAGTACAAATAAAACTACAACAAGTACAACTACAACTACAAGTTCAAAAAGTACAACTTCAACTACAACTAAAACAAGAACAAGTACAACAACAACTACAACAAGTACAACTACAACAACTATAACAAGTACAACTACAACTACAACCAGTACAACTACAACTACAACAAGTGCAATTACAAATACAAATACAACAAAAACAACTACAACAAGTACAACTACAACTACAACAAGTACAAGTACAAATACAAACACAAGAAAAATAAATACAACTACAACTACAACAATCACAAGTAAAAATACAACTACAACAAGTATAACTACAACGACAAGTGCAAAAGTACAAAAGTACAAGTACAAGTACAAAAAGTACAAAAGTACAAGTACAAGTACAAAAAGTACAACTACAACTTCAACTACAACAAATACAAGTACAAATACAAATACAACAAGTACAATTACAACTTCAACTATAACAAGTTAAACTAGAACTACAACTACAACAAGTACAACTACAACTACAACTACAACAAGTACAACTACAACTACAACTAGAACAAGTATAACTACAACTACAACTACAACTGCAACAAGTACAACTACAACTACAAATATAAAAAGTACAACTACAACTACAACTACAACAAGTATAAGTACAACTACAAATTACAACAAGTACAACTGCAACTACAAGAAGTACAAGACCAAATACAAATAAAACAACTACAACAAGTACAGCTACAACTACAACTACAAGAAGTACAATTTACAACTACAACTATAACAAGTACAACTACAACTACAACAAGTACAAGTACAACAACAACTACAACAAGTACAACTACAACTACAACCAGTACAACTACAACTACAACAAGTACAAGTAAAAATACAAATACAACAAAAACAACTACAACAAGTACAATACAACTACAATAAATACAAGTACAAATACAAACACAAGAAAACAAAATACAACTACAATTACAAAAAGTACAACTACAACTACAACTATAACAAGTACAAATACAAAAAAATATAACAACAAGTACAACTACAAGTACAAGTTCAAAAAGTACAACTACAACTACAACTACAACAAGTACAACAAGTACAAGTACAACAACAAATACAACAAATACAACAAGTAAAACTACAACGACAACAAGTACAACTACAACTTCAACTACAACAAATACAAGTACAAATAAAAATACAACAAGTACGACTACAACAAGTTAAACTAGATTTACAACTACAACAAGTACAAGTACAAGTACAACAAGGACAAGAACAGATACAACTACAATCACAACTACAAGAAGTACAAGTACAACTACAACTACAACAAGTACAACTACAATTAAAACAAGTACAACTACAACTACAACTACAACAAGTACAACTACAACTACAACATGTAAAACTACAACTACAACTACAACAAGTACAACTACAACTACAACAAGTACAACTACAACTACAACTACAACAAGTACAACTACAACTACAACTACAACAAGTACAACTACAACTACAAATACAAAAAGTACAACTACAACAAGTACAAGTAAAACTACAACTACAACAAGTACAACTATATCTACATCTACAAAAATTACAAACACAACTACAATAAGTACAACTACAACTACAAGTACAACAAGTACAACTACAACTACAAATACAACTACAACTACAACTACAACAAGTACAACTACAACTACAACAAGTACAACTATAACTACAACTACAACAAGTACAACTACAACTACAACTACAACAAGTACACTTACAACTAAAACAAGTACAAGTACAACTACAACTACAACAAGTACAACTACAACAAGTACAACTACAACTAAAACAAGTACAACTACAACTACAACAAGTACAACTACAATTACAAAAAGTACAAGTACAACTACAATTACAACAAGTACAACTAAAACTACAACAAGTACAACTACAACTACAACTACACCAAGTACAACTACAACTACAACTACAAAAAGTACAACCACAAATACACATACAATAAGTACAACTACAACTACAACTACAACAAGTACAACTACAACTACAACTACAAGTACAAGTACAACTACAACTACAACAAGTACAACTACAACTACAACAAGAACAACTACAACTACAACAAGTACAACTAAAACTACAACAAGTACAACTACAACTACAACTACAACTACAACACACAAAAGTACAACTACAACTACAACTACAACAAGTACAAGTACAACTACAACTACAACAAGTATACCTACAACTACAACAAGTACAACTACAACTACAATATGTACAACTATAACTACAACAAGTACAAGTACATCTACAAATAGAACAAGTACAAGTACAACTACAAATACAAAAAGTACAACTACAATCACAACAAGAACAAGTACAAATACAAATACAACAAGTACAACTACAACTACAACTAAACCAAGTACAACTACAACAAGTACAAGTACAACTACAACTACAACTGGAACAAGTACACCCACAACTAAAACTACAACAAGTAAAAGTACAACTACAACAAGTAAAAGTACAACTACAACAAGTACAAGTACAACTACAACAAGTACAAGTACAATTACAACTACAAGAAGTACAACTACAACTACAACAACAACAAATACAACTACAACTACAACAATTACAACTACAACTACAACAACAACAAGTACATCTACAACTACAAAAACAACAAAAACAACTACAATTAAAACAATTAAAAATACAACTACAACAATTTCAACTAAAACTACAACTACAACAAGTAAAAACAAGTGCAAATACAACTACAACAACTGCAACTACAACTGCAACAAGTACAACTACAACAGTTACAACTACAACTACAACTACAACAAGTACAATTACAACTACAACAAGTACAACTACAACTACAACTACAATCAGTAGAACTACAACTACAACAAGTACAAGGACAACAACAACTACAAGAAGTACAACTACAACAACTATAACAAATACAACTACAACTACAACCAGTACAACTACAACTACAACAAGTACAACTATAACTCCATCAAATACACATACAGCTACAACAAGTACAAGTACAACTACAACTACAACAAAAACAACTACAACTACAACTACAACAAGTACAACTACAACTACAACTACAACTAGAACAACTACAACTATAACTAAAAATACAACAAGTACAACTACAACTACAACTACAACAAGTTAAACAACAACTACAACAAGTACAACTACAACTACAACTACAACTACAACAACTACAACTACAACTACAACAACTACAACTACAACTACAACTACAACAACTACAACTACAACTACAACTACAACAACTACAACTACAACTACAACAACTACAACTACAACTACAACAACAACTACAACTACAACTACAACAACAACTACAACTACAACAACTACAACAACTACAACTACAACTACAACTACAACAACTACAACTACAACTACAACTACAACAACTACAACTACAACTACAACTACAACAACTACAACTACAACTACAACTACAACAACTACAACTACAACTACAACAAGAACTATAACAACTACAACAACTACAACTACAACAACTACAACTACAAGAACGACAACTACAACTACAACTACAACAACTACAACTACAACTACAACTACAACAACTACAACTACAACTACAACTACAACTACAACTACAACTACAACAACTACAACTACAACAACTACAACTACAACTACAACTACAACAACTACAACTACAACTACAACTACAACAACTACAACTAGAACTACAACTACAACAACTACAACTACAACTACAACAACTACAACTACAACTACAACTACAACAACTACAACTACAACTACAACTACAACAACTACAACTACAACTACAACAACTACAACTACAACTACAACTACAACTACAACTACAACAACTACAACTACAACTACAACTACAACAACTACAACTACAACTACAACTACAACAACTACAACTACAACTACAACAACTACAACTACAACTACAACTACAACTACAACTACAACTACAACAACTACAACTACAACTACAACTACAACAACTACAACTACAACTACAACTACAACAACTACAACTACAACTACAACTACAACAACTACAACTACAACTACAACTACAACAACTACAACTACAACTACAACTACAACAACTACAACTACAACTACAACAACTACAACTACAACTACAACTACAACAACTACAACTACAACTACAACTACAACAACTACAAACACAACTACAACTACAACAACTACAACTACAACTACAACTACAACAACAACTACAACTACAACTACAACTACAACAACTACAACTACAACTACAACTACAACAACTACAACTACAACTACAACTACAACAACTACAACTACAACTTCAACTACAACAACTACAACTACAACTACAACTACAACAACTACAACTACAACTACAACTACAACAACTACAACTACAACTACAACTACAACAACTACAACTACAACTACAACTACAACTACAACTACAACTACAACTACTACAACTACAACTACAACTACAACAACTACAACTACAACTACAACTACAACAACTACAACTACAACTACAACAACTACAACTACAACTACAACTACAACAACTACAACTACAACTACAACTACAACAACTACAACTACAACTACAACTACAACAACTACAACTACAACTACAACTACAACTACAACAACTACAACTACAACTACAACTACAACAACTACAACTACAACTACAACTACAACTACAACAACTACAACTACAACTACAACAACTACAACTACAACTACAACTACAACTACAACTACAACAACTACAACTACAACTACAACTACAACAACTACAACTACAACTACAACTACAACAACTACAACTACAACTACAACTACAACAACTACAACTACAACTACAACTACAACAACTACAACTACAACTACAACTACAACTACAACAACTACAACTACAACTACAACTACAACAACTACAACTACAACTACAACAACTACAACTACAACTACAACAACTACAACTACAACAACTACAACTACAACTACAACTACAACAACTACAACTACAACTACAACTACAACAACTACAACTACAACTACAACTACAACTACAACAACTACAACTACAACTACAACTACAACAACTACAACTACAACTACAACTACAACAACTACAACTACAACTACAACTACAACAACTACAACAACTACAACTACAACTACAACAACTACAACTACAACTACAACTACAACAACTACAACTACAACTACAACTACAACTACAACAACTACAACTACAACTACAACTACAACAACTACAACTACAACTACAACTACAACAACTACAACTACAACTACAACTACAACAACTACAACTACAACTACAACTACAACAACTACAACTACAACTACAACTACAACAACTACAACTACAACTACAACAACTACAACTACAACTACAACTACTACAACTACAACTACAACTACAACAACTACAACTACAACTACAACTACAACAACTACAACTACAACTACAACTACAACTACAACTACAACAACTACAACTACAACAACTACAACTACAACTACAACTACAACTACAACAACTACAACTACAACTACAACAACTACAACTACAACTACAACTACAACAACTACAACTACAACTACAACTACAACAACTACAACTACAACTACAACTACAACAACTACAACTACAACTACAACTACAACAACTACAACTACAACTACAACTACAACAACTACAACTACAACTACAACTACAACAACTACAACTACAACTACAACTACAACAACTACAACTACAACAACTACAACTACAACTACAACTACAACAACTACAACTACAACTACAACTACAACAACTACAACTACAACTACAACTACAACTACAACTACAACTACAACTACAACTACAACAACTACAACTACAACTACAACTACAACAACTACAACTACAACTACAACTACAACAACTACAACTACAACTACAACAACTACAACTACAACTACAACTACAACAACTACAACTACAACTACAACTACAACAACTACAACTACAACTACAACTACAACAACTACAACTACAACTACAACTACAACAACTACAACTACAACTACAACTACAACAACTACAACTACAACTACAACTACAACAACTACAACTACAACTACAACAACTACAACTACAACTACAACTACAACAACTACAACTACAACTACAACTACAACAACTACAACTACAACTACAACTACAACAACTACAACTACAACTACAACTACAACTACAACAACTACAACTACAACTACAACAACTACAACTACTACAACTACAACAACTACAACTACAACTACAACAACTACAACTACTACAACTACAACAATTACAACTACAACTACAATAACAACTACTACTACAACAACAACAACTACAACTACAATTACAACAACTACAACTACAACTACAACTACAACAACTACAACTACAACTACAACTACAACTACAACTACAACTACAACTACAACAACTACAACTACAACTACAACTACAACAACTACAACTACAACTACAACTACAACAACTACAACTACAACTACAACAACTACAACTACAACAACTACAACTACAACTACAACAACTACAACTACAACTACAACAACTACAACTACAACTACAACAACTACAACTACAACTACAACTACAACAACTACAACTACAACTACAACTACTACAACTACAACTACAACTACAACAACTACAACTACAACAACTACAACTACAACAACTACAACTACAACTACAACTACAACTACAACTACAACTACAACAACTACAACTACAACTACAACTACAACTACAACTACAACAACTACAACTACAACTACAACTACAACAACTACAACTACAACTACAACTACAACAACTACAACAACTACAACTACAACTACAACAACTACAACTACAACTACAACAACTACAACTACAACTACAACTACAACTACAACTACAACAACTACAACTACAACTACAACTACAACTACAACTACAACTACAACAACTACAACTACAACTACAACTACAACAACTACAACTACAACTACAACTACAACAACTACAACTACAACTACAACTACAACAACTACAACTACAACTACAACTACAACAACTACAACTACAACTACAACTACAACTACAACTACAACAACTACAACTACAACTACAACTACAACAACTACAACTACAACTACAACTACAACAACTACAACTACAACTACAACTACAACAACTACAACTACAACTACAACAACTACAACTACAACTACAACTACAACAACTACAACTACAACTACAACTACAACTACAACAACTACAACTACAACTACAACAACTACAACTACAACTACAACTACAACAACTACAACTACAACTACAACTACAACAACTACAACTACAACTACAACTACAACAACTACAACTACAACTACAACTACAACTACAACAACTACAACTACAACTACAACTACAACAACTACAACTACAACTACAACTACAACAACTACAACTACAACTACAACTACAACAACTACAACTACAACTACAACTACAACAACTACAACTACAACTACAACTACAACAACTACAACTACAACTACAACAACTACAACTACAACTACAACTACAACAACTACAACTACAACTACAACTACAACAACTACAACTACAACTACAACAACTACAACTACAACTACAACTACAACTACAACAACTACAACTACAACTACAACTACTACAACTACAACTACAACTACAACTACAACTACAACAACTACAACTACAACTACAACAACTACAACTACAACTACAACTACAACTACAACAACTACAACTACAACTACATCTACAACAACTACAACTACAACTACAACTACAACAACTACAACTACAACAACTACAACTACAACTACAACTACAACAACAACTACAACTAAAACTACTACTACAACAACAACTACAACTACAACTACAACAACTACAACAAAAACTACAACAACTACAACTACAACTACAACTACAACAACGACAACTACAACTACAACTACAACTACAACTACAACTACAACTACAACTACAACTACAACTACAACTACAACTACAACTACAACAACTACAACTACAACTACAACTACAACAACTACAACTACAACTACAACTACAACAACTACAACTACAACTACAACTACAACAACTACAACTACAACTACAACTACAACTACAACAACTACAACTACAACTACAACAACTACAACTACAACTACAACTACAACAACTACAACTACAACTACAACTACAACTACAACTACAACTACAACTACAACTACAACAACTACAACTACAACTACAACAACTACAACTACAACTACAACTACAACAACTACAACTACAACTACAACTACAACAACTACAACTACAACTACAACTACAACTACAACTACAACTACAACAACTACAACTACAACTACAACTACAACAACTACAACTACAACTACAACTACAACAACTACAACTACAACTACAACTACAACAACTACAACTACAACTACAACTACAACAACTACAACTACAACTACAACTACAACAACTACAACTACAACAACTACAACTACAACTACAACAACTACAACTACAACTACAACAACAACAACTACAACTAC
>JAWDGP010005928.1:20000-58781 GCA_033675545.1 Elysia crispata
TACAACTACAACTACAACTACAACTACAACAACTACAACTACAACTACAACTACAACAACTACAACTACAACTACAACTACAACAACTACAACTACAACTACAACTACAACAACTACAACTACAACTACAACAACTACAACTACAACAACTACAACTACAACTACAACTACAACAACTACAACTACAACTACAACTACAACAACTACAACAACTACAACTACAACTACAACTACAACAACTACAACTACAACTACAACTACAACAACTACAACTACAACTACAACAACTACAACTACAACAACTACAACTACAACTACAACTACAACAACTACAACTACAACTACAACTACAACAACTACAACTACAACTACAACAACTACAACTACAACTACAACTACAACAACTACAACTACAACTACAACTACAACAACTACAACTACAACTACAACAACTACAACTACAACTACAACTACAACAACTACAACTACAACTACAACTACAACAACTACAACTACAACTACAACTACAACAACTACAACTACAACTACAACTACAACAACTACAACTACAACTACAACAACTACAACAACTACAACTACAACAACTACAACTACAACTACAACTACAACAACTACAACTACAACTACAACAACTACAACTACAACTACAACAACTACAACTACAACTACAACTACAACAACTACAACTACAACTACAACTACAACAACTACAACTACAACTACAACTACAACAACTACAACTACAACTACAACAACTACAACTACAACTACAACTACAACTACAACTACAACTACAACTACAACAACTACAACAACTACAACTACAACTACAACAACTACAACTACAACTACAACTACAACTACAACAACTACAACTACAACTACAACTACAACAACTACAACTACAACTACAACTACAACTACAACTACAACTACAACAACTACAACTACAACTACAACAACAACAACTACAACTACAACTACAACAACTACAACTACAACTACAACTACAACAACTACAACTACAACTACAACTACAACTACAACAACTACAACTACAACTACAACTACAACAACTACAACTACAACAACTACAACTACAACTACAACAACTACAACTACAACTACAACAACTACAACTACAACTACAACTACAACAACTACAACTACAACTACAACTACAACTACAACTACAACTACAACTACAACTACAACAACTACAACTACAACTACAACTACAACAACTACAACTACAACTACAACAACTACAACTACAACTACAACTACAACAACTACAACTACAACTACAACTACAACAACTACAACTACAACTACAACTACAACTACAACAACTACAACTACAACTACAACTACTACAACTACAACAACTACAACTACAACTACAACAACTACAACTACAACTACAACTACAACTACAACAACTACAACTACAACTACAACTACAACAACTACAAAAACTACAACTACAACAACTACAACAACTACAAGTACAACAACTAAAACTACAACAACTCCAACTACAACAACGACAACTATAACTACAACTACAACTAAAACTACAACTACAATTACAACTACAACTACAACAACTACAACTACAACAACTACAACTACAACTACAACTACAACAACTACAACTACAACTACAACTACAACTACAACTACAACAACTACAACTACAACTACAACTACAACTACAACTACAACAACTACAACTACAACTACAACTACAACTACAACAACTACAACTACAACAACTACAACTACAACTACAACTACAACAACTACAACTACAACTACAACTACAACTACAACTACAACTACAACTACAACAACTACAACTACAACAACTACAACTACAACTACAACTACAACAACTACAACTACAACTACAACTACAACAACTACAACTACAACTACAACTACTACAACTACAACAACTACAACTACAACTACAACTACAACTACAACTACAACTACAACTACAACAACTACAACTACAACTACAACTACAACAACTACAACTACAACTACAACTACAACAACTACAACTACAACTACAACTACAACAACTACAACTACAACTACAACTACAACAACTACAACTACAACTACAACTACAACAACTACAACTACTACAACTACAACAACTACAACTACAACTACAACTACAACTACAACTACAACTACAACTACAACTACAACTACAACAACTACAACTACAACTACAACTACAACTACAACAACTACAACTACAACTACAACTACAACAACTACAACTACAACTACAACTACAACAACTACAACTACAACTACAACAACTACAACTACAACTACAACTACAACTACAACAACTACAACTACAACTACAACAACTACAACTAAAACTACAACTACAACTACAACTACAACTACAACTACAACTACAACTACAACTACAACAACTACAACTACAACTACAACTACAACAACTACAACTACAACTACAACTACAACTACAACTACAACTACAACTACAACTACAACAACTACAACTACAACTACAACAACTACAACTACAACTACAACTACAACAACTACAACTACAACTACAACTACAACAACTACAACTACAACAACTACAACTACAACTACAACAACTACAACTACAACTACAACTACAACAACTACAACTACAACTACAACTACAACAACTACAACTACAACTACAACTACACTACAACTACAACTACAACAACTACAACTACAACTACAACTACAACAACAACTACAACTACAACAACTACAACTACAACTACAACAACTACAACTACAACTACAACAACTACAACTACAACTACAACAACTACAACTACAAATACAACTACAACAACTACAACTACAACTACAACAACTACAACTACAACTACAACTACAACAACAACTACAACTACAACTACAACTACAACAACTACAACTACAACTACAACAACTACAACTACAACTACAACAACTACAACTACAACTACAACTACAACAACTACAACTACAACAACTACAACTACAACTACAACTACAACTACAACTACAACTACAACTACAACTACAACTACAACAACTACAACTACAACTACAACTACAACAACTACAACTACAACTACAACTACAACAACTACAACTACAACTACAACTACAACAACTACAACTACAACTACAACAACTACAACTACAACTACAACTACAACAACTACAACTACAACTACAACTACAACTACAACAACTACAACTACAACTACAACTACAACAACTACAACTACAACTACAACTACAACAACTACAACTACAACTACAACTACAACTACAACAACTACAACTACAACTACAACTACAACAACTACAACTACAACTACAACTACAACAACTACAACTACAACTACAACAACTACAACTACAACTACAACAACTACAACTACAACTACAACACTACAACTACAACTACAACAACTACAACTACAACTACAACAACTACAACTACAACTACAACTACAACAACTACAACTACAACTACAACTACAACAACTACAACTACAACTACAACTACAACAACTACAACTACAACTACAACTACAACAACTACAACTACAACTACAACTACAACAACTACAACTACAACTACAACTACAACTACAACAACTACAACTACAACTACAACTACAACAACTACAACTACAACTACAACTACAACAACTACAACTACAACTACAACAACTACAACTACAACTACAACTACAACTACAACTACAACTACAACAACTACAACTACAACTACAACTACAACAACTACAACTACAACTACAACTACAACTACAACTACAACAACTACAACTACAACTACAACTACAACAACTACAACTACAACTACAACTACAACAACTACAACTACAACTACAACTACAACAACTACAACTACAACTACAACTACAACTACAACTACAACTACAACTACAACAACTACAACTACAACTACAACTACAACAACTACAACTACAACTACAACTACAACAACTACAACTACAACTACAACTACAACAACTACAACTACAACTACAACTACAACAACTACAACAACTACAACTACAACTACAACAACTACAACTACAACTACAACAACTACAACTACAACTACAACTACAACAACTACAACTACAACTACAACTACAACAACTACAACTACAACTACAACAACTACAACTACAACTACAACAACTACAACTACAACTACAACAACTACAACTACAACTACAACTACAACTACAACAACTACAACTACAACTACAACTACAACAACTACAACTACAACTACAACTACAACAACTACAACTACAACTACAACTACAACTACAACTACAACTACAACTACAACAACTACAACTACAACTACAACTACAACTACAACTACAACTACAACTACAACTACAACTTTAACTACTACTACAACTACAATAACTACAACTACAACTACAACTACAACAACTACAACTACAACTACAACAACTACAACTACAACTACAACTACAACTACAACTACAACAACTACAACTACAACTACAACTACAACTACAACTACAACTACAACTACAACTACAACTACAACTACAACTACAACAACTACAACTACAACTACAACTACAACAACTACAACTACAACTACAACTACAACAACTACAACTACAACTACAACTACAACTACAACAACTACAACTACAACTACAACAACTACAACTACAACTACAACAACTACAACAACTACAACTACAACTACAACTACAACAACTACAACTACAACTACAACAACTACAACTACAACTACAACTACAACAACTACAACTACAACTACAACTACAACAACTACAACTACAACTACAACTACAACTACAACTACAACTACAACAACTACAACTACAACTACAACTACAACTACAACTACAACTACAACTACAACTACAACTACAACTACAACAACTACAACTACAACTACAACTACAACTACAACTACAACTACAACTACAAGAACTACAAATACAACTACAACTACAACAACTACAACTACAACTACAACTACAACAACTACAACTACAACTACAACAACTACAACTACAACTACAACTACAACAACTACAACTACAACTACAACTACAACTACAACTACAACTACAACTACAACAACTACAACTACAACTACAACTACAACTACAACTACAACTACAACTACAACTACAACTACAACTACAACTACAACAACTACAACTACAACTACAACTACAACTACAACAACAACTACAACTACAACTACAACTACAACAACTACAACTACAACTACAACTACAACAACTACAACTACAACTACAACTACAACAACTACAACTACAACTACAACTACAACAACTACAACTACAACTACAACTACAACAACTACAACTACAACTACAACTACAACAACTACAACTACAACTACAACTACAACAACTACAACAACTACAACTACAACTACAACTACAACAACTACAACTACAACTACAACAACTACAACTACAACTACAACTACAACTACAACTACAACAACTACAACTACAACTACAACAACTACAACTACAACTACAACAACTACAACTACAACTACAACTACAACAACTACAACTACAACTACAACAACTACAACTACAACTACAACTACAACAACTACAACTACAACTACAACTACAACAACTACAACTACAACTACAACAACTACAACTACAACTACAACGACAACGACAACGACAACTACAACTACAACTACAACTACAACTACAACAACTACAACTACAACTACAACAACTACAACTAGAAGTACAAATACAACAACTACAACTACAATTACAACTACAACAACTACAACTACAACTACAACAACTACAACTACAACTACAACTACAACTACAACTACAACAACTACAACTACAACTACAACAACTACAACTACAACTACAACTACAACAACTACAACTACAACTACAACTACAACAACTACAACTACAACTACAACTACAACAACTACAACTACAACTACAACTACAACAACTACAACTACAACTACAACTACAACTACAACAACTACAACTACAACTACAACAACTACAACTACAACTACAACAACTACAACTACAACTACAACTACAACAACTACAATTACAACTACTACAACTACTACAACTACAACTACAGCTACATTTACTACATCTAAAATTAAAACTATATCAACTACAACTACAACTAAACTACTAAAATTACAACTACAACTACAACAACTACAACTACAACTACAACTACAACAACTACAACACAACTACAACTACAACAACTACAACAACTACAACTACAACTACAACAACTACAACTACAACTACAACTACAACAACTACAACTACAACTACAACTACAACAACTACAACTACAACTACAACAACTACAACTACAACTACAACTACAACAACTACAACTACAACTACAACTACAACAACTACAACTACAACTACAACTACAACAACTACAACTACAACTACAACAACAACTACAACTACAACTACAACTACAACTACAACTACAACAACTACAACTACAACAACTACAACTACAACTACAACAACTACAACTACAACTACAACTACAACAACTACAACTACAACTACAACTACAACAACTACAACTACAACTACAACTACAACAACTACAACTACAACTACAACAACAACTACAACTACAACTACAACTACAACAACTACAACTACAACTACAACTACAACAACTACAACTACAACTACAACTACAACAACTACAACTACAACTACAACTACAACTACAACTACAACAACTACAACTACAACTACAACTACAACAACTACAACTACAACTACAACTACTACAACTACAACTACAACTACAACAACTACAACTACAACTACAACAACTACAACTACAACTACAACAACTACAACTACAACTACAACTACAACAACTACAACTACAACTACAACTACAACAACTACAACTACAACTACAACTACAACAACTACAACTACAACTACAACAACTACAACTACAACTACAACTACAACAACTACAACTACAACTACAACTACAACTACAACTACAACTACAACAACTACAACTACAACTACAACTACAACAACTACAACTACAACTACAACTACAACAACTACAACTACAACTACAACAACTACAACTACAACTACAACTACAACAACTACAACTACAACTACAACTACAACAACTACAACTACAACTACAACTACAACAACTACAACTACAACTACAACTACAACAACTAAAACTACAACTACAACTACAACAACTACAACTACAACTACAACTACAACAACTACAACTACAACTACAACAACTACAACTACAACTACAACTACAACAACTACAACTACAACTACAACTACAACAACTACAACTACAACTACAACAACTACAACTACAACTACAACTACAACTACAACTACAACAACTACAACTACAACTACAACAACTACAACTACAACTACAACTACAACAACTACAACTACAACTACAACTACAACAACTACAACTACAACTACAACTACAACTACAACTACAACTACAACAACTACAACTACAACTACAACAACTACAACTACAACTACAACTACAACAACTACAACTACAACTACAACTACAACAACTACAACTACAACTACAACTACAACTACAACTACAACTACAACTACAACAACTACAACTACAACTACAACTACAACAACTACAACTACAACTACAACTACAACAACTACAACTACAACTACAACTACAACAACTACAACTACAACTACAACTACAACAACTACAACTACAACTACAACTACAACAACTACAACTACAACTACAACTACAACAACTACAACTACAACTACAACTACAACAACTACAACTACAACTACAACTACAACAACTACAACTACAACTACAACAACTACAACTACAACAACTACAACTACAACAACTACAACTACAACTACAACTACAACAACTACAACTACAACTACAACAACTACAACTACAACTACAACTACAACAACTACAACTACAACTACAACTACAACTACAACTACAACAACTACAACTACAACTACAACTACAACAACTACAACTACAACTACAACAACTACAACTACAACTACAACAACTACAACTACAACTACAACTACAACTACAACAACTACAACTACAACTACAACTACAACAACTACAACTACAACTACAACTACAACAACTACAACTACAACTACAACTACAACAACTACAACTACAACTACAACAACTACAACTACAACTACAACTACAACTACAACTACAACAACTACAACTACAACTACAACTACAACAACTACAACTACAACTACAACTACAACAACTACAACTACAACTACAACAACTACAACTACAACTACAACTACAACAACTACAACTACAACTACAACAACTACAACTACAACTACAACTACAACAACTACAACTACAACTACAACAACTACAACTACAACTACAACTACAACAACTACAACTACAACTACAACTACAACTACAACTACAACAACTACAACTACAACTACAACTACAACAACTACAACTACAACTACAACTACAACAACTACAACTACAACTACAACAACTACAACTACAACTACAACTACAACAACTACAACTACAACTACAACTACAACAACTACAACTACAACTACAACTACAACAACTACAACTACAACTACAACTACAACAACTACAACTACAACTACAACTACAACAACTACAACTACAACTACAACTACAACAACTACAACTACAACTACAACTACAACTACAACAACTACAACTACAACTACAACAACTACAACTACAACTACAACTACAACAACTACAACAACTACAACTACAACTACAACAACTACAACTACAACTACAACAACTACAACTACAACTACAACTACAACTACAACTACAACTACAACAACTACAACTACAACTACAACTACAACTACAACAACTACAACTACAACTACAACTACAACAACTACAACTACAACTACAACTACAACTACAACAACTACAACTACAACTACAACAACTACAACTACAACTACAACAACTACAACTACAACTACAACTACAACAACTACAACTACAACTACAACTACAACAACTACAACTACAACTACAACTACAACAACTACAACTACAACTACAACTACAACAACTACAACTACAACTACAACTACAACAACTACAACTACAACTACAACAACTACAACTACTACAACTACAACTACTACAACTACAACAACTACAACAACTACAACTACAACAACTACAACTACAACTACAACTACAACAACTACAACTACAACTACAACTACAACAACTACAACTACAACTACAACAACTACAACTACAACTACAACTACAACAACTACAACTACAACTCCTACAACTACAACTACAACTACAACAACTACAACTACAACTACAACTACAACAACTACAACTACAACTACAACTACAACTACAACTACAACTACAACAACTACAACTACAACTACAACAACTACAACTACAACTACAACTACAACAACTACAACTACAACTACAACTACAACAACTACAACTACAACTACAACTACAACAACTACAACTACAACTACAACTACAACAACTACAACTACAACTACAACTACAACAACTACAACTACAACTACAACTACAACAACTACAACTACAACTACAACTACAACAACTACAACTACAACTACAACTACAACAACTACAACTACAACTACAACAACTACAACTACAACTACAACTACAACAACTACAACTACAACTACAAATACAACAACTACAACCACAACTACAACTACAACAACTACAACTACTACAACTACAACAACTACAACTACAACTACAACTACAACAACTACAACTACAACTACAACTACAACAACTACAACTACAACTACAACAACTACAACTACAACTACAACTACAACAACTACAACTACAACAACTACAACTACAACTACAACTACAACTACAACTACAACTACAACTACAACAACTACAACTACAACTACAACAACTACAACTACAACTACAACTACAACAACTACAACTACAACTACAACTACAACAACTACAACTACAACTACAACTACAACAACTACAACTACAACTACAACTACAACAACTACAACTACAACTACAACTACAACAACTACAACTACAACTACAACTACAACAACTACAACTACAACTACAACAACTACAACTACAACTACAACTACAACAACTACAACTACAACTACAACTACAACTACAACAACTACAACTACAACTACAACTACAACAACTACAACTACAACTACAACTACAACAACTACAACTACAACTACAACTACAACTACAACTACAACTACAACTACAACAACTACAACTACAACTACAACTACAACAACTACAACTACAACTACAACTACAACAACTACAACTACAACTACAACTACAACTACAACTACAACAACTACAACAACTACAACTACAACTACAACAACTACAACTACAACTACAACAACTACAACTACAACTACAACAACTACAACTACAACTACAACAACTACAACTACAACTACAACAACTACAACTACAACTACAACTACAACAACTACAACTACAACTACAACTACAACAACTACAACTACAACTACAACTACAACAACTACAACTACAACTACAACTACAACAACACTACAACTACAACTACAACTACAACAACTACAACTACAACTACAACTACAACAACTACAACTACAACTACAACAACTACAACTACAACTACAACTACAACTACAACTACAACTACAACAACTACAACTACAACTACAACTACAACAACTACAACTACAACTACAACTACAACAACTACAACAACTACAACTACAACAACTACAACAACTACAACTACAACTACAACTACAACAACTACAACTACAACTACAACTACAACAACTACAACTACAACTACAACAACTACAACTACAACTACAACTACAACAACTACAACTACAACTACAACTACAACTACAACAACTACAACTACAACTACAACTACAACAACTACAACTACAACTACAACAACTACAACTACAACTACAACTACAACAACTACAACTACAACTACAACTACAACAACTACAACTACAACTACAACTACAACAACTACAACTACAACTACAACTACAACAACTACAACTACAACTACAACTACAACAACTACAACTACAACTACAACTACAACAACTACAACTACAACTACAACTACAACAACTACAACTACAACTACAACTACAACAACAACAACTACAACTACAACTACAACAACTACAACTACAACTACAACAACTACAACTACAACTACAACTACAACAACTACAACTACAACTACAACTACAACAACTACAACTACAACTACAACTACAACAACTACAACTACAACTACAACAACTACAACTACAACTACAACTACAACAACTACAACTACAACTACAACTACAACTACAACTACAACTACAACAACTACAACTACAACTACAACTACAACAACTACAACTACAACTACAACTACAACAACTACAACTACAACTACAACTACAACTACAACTACAACTACAACTACAACTACAACAACTACAACTACAACTACAACAACTACAACTACAACTACAACTACAACAACTACAACTACAACTACAACTACAACAACTACAACTACAACTACAACAACTACAACTACAACTACAACTACAACAACTACAACTACAACTACAACTACAACAACTACAACTACAACTACAACAACTACAACTACAACTACAACTACAACTACAACAACTACAACTACAACTACAACTACAACAACTACAACTACAACTACAACTACAACAACTACAACTACAACTACAACTACAACAACTACAACTACAACTACAACTACAACTACAACTACAACTACAACTACAACAACTACAACTACAACTACAACTACAACAACTACAACTACAACTACAACTACAACTACAACTACAACTACAACAACTACAACTACAACTACAACTACAACAACTACAACTACAACTACAACTACAACAACTACAACTACAACTACAACAACTACAACTACAACTACAACTACAACAACTACAACTACAACTACAAATACAACAACTACAACTACAACTACAACTACAACAACTACAACTACAACTACAACTACAACAACTACAACTACAACTACAACTACAACAACTACAACTACAACTACAACAACTACAACTACAACTACAACTACAACTACAACAACTACAACTACAACTACAACAACTACAACTACAACTACAACAACTACAACTACAACTACAACTACAACAACTACAACTACAACTACAACTACAACAACTACAACTACAACTACAACAACTACAACTACAACTACAACAACTACAACTACAACTACAACTACAACAACTACAACTACAACTACAACTACAACAACTACAACTACAACTACAACTACAACAACTACAACTACAACTACAACTACAACAACTACAACTACAACTACAACTACAACAACTACAACTACAACTACAACAACTACAACTACAACTACAACAACTACAACTACAACTACAACAACTACAACTACAACTACAACTACAACAACTACAACTACAACTACAACTACTACAACTACAACTACAACTACAACTACAACTACAACTACAACTACAACAACTACAACTACAACTACAACAACTACAACTACAACTACAACTACTACAACTACAACTACAACTACAACAACTACAACTACAACTACAACAACTACAACTACAACTACAACTACAACAACTACAACTACAACTACAACTACAACAACTACAACTACAACTACAACAACAACTACAACTACAACAACTACAACTACAACTACAACTACAACTACAACAACTACAACTACAACTACAACTACAACAACTACAACTACAACTACAACTACAACAACTACAACTACAACTACAACTACAACAACTACAACTACAACTACAACTACAACAACTACAACTACAACTACAACTACAACAACTACAACTACAACTACAACTACAACTACAACTACAACTACAACTACAACTACAACTACAACTACAACTACAACTACAACAACTACAACTACAACTACAACAACTACAACTACAACTACAACTACAACAACTACAACTACAACTACAACTACAACAACTACAACTACAACTACAACTACAACTACAACTACAACTACAACTACAACTACAACTACAACTACAACTACAACTACAACTACAACAACTACAACTACAACTACAACTACAACAACTACAACTACAACTACAACTACAACAACTACAACTACAACTACAACTACAACAACTACAACTACAACTACAACTACAACAACTACAACTACAACTACAACAACTACAACTACAACTACAACTACAACAACTACAACTACAACTACAACTACAACAACTACAACTACAACTACAACTACAACAACTACAACTACAACTACAACAACTACAACTACAACTACAACTACAAGAACTACAACTACAACTACAACTACAACAACTACAACTACAACTACAACTACAACAACTACAACTACAACTACAACTACAACAACTACAACTACAACTACAACTACAACTACAACTACAACTACAACTACAACAACTACAACTACAACTACAACTACAACAACTACAACTACAACTACAACTACAACAACTACAACTACAACTACAACAACTACAACTACAACTACAACTACAACAACTACAACTACAACTACAACTACAACAACTACAACTACAACTACAACTACAACAACTACAACTACAACTACAACTACTACAACTACAACTACAACTACAACAACTACAACTACAACTACAACTACAACAACTACAACTACAATTTCAACTACAACAACTACAACAACTACAACTACAACTACAACTACAACTACAACTACAACAACTACAACTACAATTACAACTACAACAACTACAACTACAACTACAACAACTACAACCACAACTTCAACTACAACAACTACAACCACAACTTCAACTACAACAACTACAACTACAACTACAACTACAACAACTACAACTACAATTTCAACTACAACAACTACAACTACAACTACAACTACAACAACTACAACTACAACTACAACTACAACAACTACAACTACAACTACAACTACAACAACTACAACTACAACTACAACTACAACAACTACAACTACAACTACAACTACAACTACAACTACAACTACAACTACAACAACTACAACTACAACTACAACAACTACAACTACAACTACAACTACAACAACTACAACTACAACTACAACTACAACAACTACAACTACAACTACAACTACAACAACTACAACTACAACTACAACTACAACAACTACAACTACAACTACAACTACAACAACTACAACTACAACTACAACTACAACAACTACAACTACAACTACAACTACAACTACAACTACAACTACAACTACAACAACTACAACTACAACTACAACTACAACTACAACAACTACAACTACAACTACAACTACAACTACAACTACAACTACAACTACAACAACTACAACTACAACTACAACAACTACAACTACAACTACAACTACAACAACTACAACTACAACTACAACTACAACAACTACAACTACAACTACAACTACAACAACTACAACTACAACTACAACTACAACTACAACTACAACTACAACTACAACAACTACAACTACAACTACAACAACTACAACTACAACTACAACTACAACAACTACAACTACAACTACAACTACAACAACTACAACTACAACTACAACTACAACAACTACAACTACAACTACAACAACTACAACTACAACTACAACTACAACTACAACTACAACTACAACTACAACTACAACAACTACAACTACAACAACTACAACTACAACTACAACTACAACAACTACAACTACAACTACAACGACAACGACAACGACAACGACAACTACAACTACAACTACAACTACAACTATAACTACAACTACAACTACAACTACAACAACTACAACTACACCTACAACTACAACAACTACAACTACAACTACAACTACAACAACTACAACTACAACTACAACAACTACAACTACAACTACAACTACAACAACTACAACTACAACTACAACAACTACAACTACAACTACAACTACAACAACTACAACTACAACTACAACTACAACAACTACAACTACAACTACAACAACTACAACTACAACTACAACAACTACAACTACAACTACAACTACAACAACTACAACTACAACTACAACTACAACAACTACAACTACAACTACAACTACAACATTACAACTACAACTACAACAACTACAACTACAACTACAACTACAACAACTACAACTCACAACCATACAACAACTTCAACTACAACTAGAACTACAATTATACAACTACAACTACAACTACAGCAACTACATTACAACTACAACTACAACAACTACAATTAAAACTACAACTACAAAAACTACAACTACAACTACAACTACAACAACTAAAACTACAACTACAACTACAACAACTACAACTACAACTACAACAACTACAACTACAACTACAACTACAACTACAACAACTACAACTACAACTACAACTACAACAAGAACAACTACAACTACAACTATAACAACTACAACTACAACTACAACTACAACAACTACAACTACAACTACAACTACAACAACTACAACTACAACTACAACTACAACTACAACAACTACAACTACAACTACAACAACTACAACTACAACTACAACTACAACAACTACAACTACAACTACAACTACAACAACTACAACTACAACTACAACAACTACAACTACAACTACATCTACAACAACTACAACTACAACTACAACTACAACAACTACAACTACAACTACAACTACAACAACTACAACTACAACAACTACAACAACTACAACTACTACAACTATAACTACAACTACAACTACAACTACAACTACAACTACAACAACTACAACTACAACTACAACTACAACAACTACAACTACAACTACAACAACTACAACTTCAACTACAACTACAACTACAACAACTACAACTACAACTACAACAACTACAACTACAACTACAACAACTACAACTACAACTACAACAACTACAAATACAACTACAACCACAAAAACTACAACTACAACTACAACTACAACAACTACAACTACAACTACAACTGCAACAAGTACAACTACAACTACAACTACAACAACTACAACTACAACTACAACTACAACAACTACAACTACAACTACAACAACTACAACTACAACTACAACAACTACAACAACTACAACTACAACTACAACTACAACAACTACAACTACAACAACTACAACTACAACTACAACTACAACAACTACAACTACAACTACAACAACTACAACTACAACTACAACTACAACAACTACAACTACAACTACAACTACAACAACTACAACTACAACTACAACTACAACAACTACAACTACAACTACAACTACAACAACTACAACTACAACTACAACTACAACTACAACTACAACTACAACTACAACTACAACTACAACTACAACTACAACTACAACAACTACAACTACAACTACAACTACAACTACAACTACAACTACAACTACAACAACTACAACTACAACTACAACTACAACTACAACTACAACAACTACAACAACTACAACTACAACAACTACAACTACAACTACAACAACTACAACTACAACTACAACTACAACAACTACAACTACAACTACAACTACAACAACTACAACTACAACTACAACTACAACTACAACTACAACTACAACAACTACAACTACAACTACAACAACTACAACTACAACTACAACAACTACAACTACAACTACAACTACAACTACAACAACTACAACTACAACTACAACAACTACAACTACAACTACAACAACTACAACTACAACTACAACTACAACAACTACAACTACAACTACAACTACAACAACTACAACTACAACTACAACTACAACAACTACAACTACAACTACAACTACAACTACAACTACAACAACTACAACTACAACTACAACAACTACAACTACAACTACAACTACAACTACAACAACTACAACTACAACTACAACAACTACAACTACTACAACTACAACTACAACTACAACAACTACAACTACAACTACAACTACAACAACTACAACTACAACTACAACTACAACAACTACAACTACAACTACAACTAAAACAACTACAACTACAACTACAACTACAACTACAACAACTACAACTACAACTACAACAACTACAACTACAACTACAACTACAACTACAACAACTACAACTACAACTACAACTACAACAACTACAACTACAACTACAACAACTACAACTACAACTACAACTACAACTACTACAACTACAACTACAACTACAACTACAACTACAACAACTACAACTACAACTACAACTACAACAACTACAACTACAACTACAACTACAACTACAACAACTACAACTACAACTACTACAACTACAACTACAACTACAACTACAACTACAACTACAACTACAACTACAACAACTACAACTACAACTACAACTACAACAACTACAACTACAACTACAACTACAACAACTACAACTACAACTACAACTACTACAACTACAACTACAACTACAACAACTACAACTACAACTACAACTACAACAACTACAACTACAACTACAACTACAACTACAACAACTACAACTACAACTACAACTACAACAACTACAACTACTACAACTACAACTACAACTACAACTACAACTACAACTACAACTACAACTACAACTACAACAACTACAACTACAACTACAACAACTACAACTACAACTACAACTACAACAACTACAACTACAACTACAACTACAACTACAACAACTACAACTACAACTACAACTACAACAACTACAACTACAACTACAACTACAACAACTACAACTACAACTACAACTACAACAACTACAACTACAACTACAACTACAACTACAACTACAACTACAACTACAACTACAACAACTACAACTACAACTACAACAACAACAACTACAACTACAACTACAACAACTACAACTACAACTACAACAACTACAACTACAACTACAACTACAACAACTACAACTACAACTACAACTACAACAACTACAACTACAACTACAACTACAACAACTACAACTACAACTACAACTACAACTACAACTACAACTACAACTACAACTACAACTACAACTACAACAACTACAACTACAACTACAACTACAACAACTACAACTACAACTACAACTACAACAACTACAACTACAACTACAACTACAACAACTACAACTACAACTACAACTACAACAACTACAACTACAACTACAACTACAACAACTACAACTACAACTACAACTACAACAACTACAACTACAACTACAACTACTACAACTACAACTACAACTACAACAACTACAACTACAACTACAACTACAACAACTACAACTACAACTACAACTACACTACAACTACAACTACAACTACAACTACAACAACTACAACTACAACTACAACAACAACTACAACTACAACTACAACTACAACAACTACAACTACAACTACAACAACTACAACTACAACTACAACTACAACTACAACTACAACTACAACTACAACTACAACAACTACAACTACAACTACAACAACTACAACTACAACTACAACTACTACAACTACAACTACAACTACAACTACAACAACTACAACTACAACTACAACAACTACAACTACAACTACAACTACAACAACTACAACTACAACTACAACTACAACTACAACTACAACTACAACTACAACAACTACAACTACAACTACAACTACAACAACTACAACTACAACTACAACTACAACAACTACAACTACAACTACAACTACAACTACAACTACAACTACAACTACAACTACAACTACAACAACTACAACTACAACTACAACAACTACAACTACAACTACAACTACAACTACTACAACTACAACTACAACTACAACTACAACAACTACAACTACAACTACAACTACAACTACAACTACAACTACAACTACAACAACTACAACTACAACTACAACTACAACTACAACTACAACTACAACTACAACAACTACAACTACAACTACAACTACAACTACAACTACAACTACAACTACAACTACAACTACAACTACTACAACTACAACTACAACTACAACTACAACTACAACTACAACTACAACTACAACTACAACTACAACTACAACTACAACTACAACTACAACTACAACTACAACTACAAATACAACTACAACTACAACTACAACTACAACTACAACTACAACTACAACTACAACTACAACTACAACTACAACTACAACTACAACTACAACTACAACTACAACTACAACAACTACAACTACAACTACAACTACAACTACAACTACAACTACAACTACAACAACTACAACTACAACTACAACAACTACAACTACAACTACAACAACTACAACTACAACTACAACTACAACAACTACAACTACAACTACAACTACAACAACTACAACTACAACTACAACTACAACAACTACAACTACAACTACAACTACAACAACTACAACTACAACTACAACAACTACAACTACAACTACAACTACAACAACTACAACTACAACTACAACTACAACAACTACAACTACAACTACAACTACAACAACTACAACTACAACAACTAAAACTACAACTACAACTACAACAACTACAACTACAACTACAACAACTACAACTACAACTACAACTACAACAACTACAACTACAACTACAACAACTACAACTACAACTACAACTACAACTACAACAACTACAACTACAACTACAACAACTACAACAACTACAACTACAACTACAACTACAACAACTACAACTACAACTACAACTACAACTACAACTACAACTACAACAACTACAACTACAACTACAACAACTACAACTACAACTACAACTACAACTACAACAACTACAACTACAACTACAACAACTACAACTACAACTACAACTACAACTACAACAACTACAACTACAACTACAACAACTACAACTACTACAACTACAACTACAACAACTACAACTACAACTACAACTACAACAACTACAACTACAACTACAACAACTACAACTACAACTACAACTACAACAACTACAACTACAACTACAACTACAACAACTACAACTACAACTACTACAACTACAACAACTACAACTACAACTACAACTACAACTACAACTACAACTACAACTACAACTACAACTACAACTACAACTACAACTACAACTACAACTACAACTACAACTACAACTACAACTACAACTACAACTACAACTACTACAACTACAACTACAACTACAACTACAACTACAACTACAACTACAACTACAACTACAACTACAACAACTACAACTACAACTACAACAACTACAACTACAACTACAACTACAACTACAACTACAACTACAACTACAACAACTACAACTACAACTACAACTACAACAACTACAACTACAACAACTACAACTACAACTACAACTACAACAACTACAACTACAACTACAACTACAACTACAACTACAACTACAACTACAACTACAACAACTACAACTACAACTACAACTACAACAACTACAACTACAACTACAACAACTACAACTACAACTACAACTACAACAACTACAACTACAACTACAACTACAACTACAACTACAACTACAACTACAACAACTACAACTACAACTACAACTACAACAACTACAACTACAACTACAACTACAACAACTACAACTACAACTACAACTACAACAACTACAACTACAACTACAACTACAACTACAACAACTACAACTACAACTACAACTACAACAACTACAACTACAACTACAACTACAACAACAACTACAACTACAACTACAACTACAACAACTACAACTACAACTACAACTACAACTACAACTACAACTACAACAACTACAACTACAACTACAACAACTACAACTACAACTACAACTACAACTACAACTACAACTACAACTACAACAACTACAACTACAACTACAACTACAACTACAACTACAACTACAACAACTACAACTACAACTACAACTACAACTACAACTACAACTACAACAACTACAACTACAACTACAACTACAACAACTACAACTACAACTACAACTACAACAACTACAACTACAACTACAACAACAACAACTACAACTACAACTACAACAACTACAACTACAACTACAACTACAACAACTACAACTACAACTACAACTACAACAACTACAACTACAACTACAACAACTACAACTACAACTACAACTACAACAACTACAACTACAACTACAACTACAACTACAACTACAACTACAACTACAACTACAACTACAACTACAACTACAACTACAACTACAACAACTACAACTACAACTACAACTACAACAACTACAACTACAACTACAACAACTACAACTACAACTACAACTACAACAACTACAACTACAACTACAACTACAACTACAACTACAACAACTACAACTACAACTACAACTACAACTACAACTACAACAACTACAACTACAACTACAACTACAACTACAACTACAACTACAACAACTACAACTACAACTACAACTACAACAACTACAACTACAACTACAACAACTACAACTACAACTACAACTACAACAACTACAACTACAACTACAACTACAACTACAACAACTACAACTACAACTACAACTACAACTACAACTACAACTACAACTACAACAACTACAACTACAACTACAACTACAACAACTACAACTACAACTACAACTACAACAACTACAACTACAACTACAACTACAACAACTACAACTACAACTACAACTACAACAACTACAACTACAACTACAACAACTACAACTACAACTACAACTACAACAACTACAACTACAACTACAACTACAACAACTACAACTACAACTACAACAACTACAACTACAACTACAACAACTACAACTACAACTACAACTAAAACTACAACTACAACTACAACTACAACTACAACAACTACAACTACAACTACATCTACATCTACAACAACTACAACTAGAACTACAACTACAACTACAACTACAACTACAACTACAACTACAACAACAACAACTACAACTACAACTACAACTACAACTACAACTACAACTACAACTACAACTACTACAACTACAACTACAACTACAACAACTACAACAACTACAACTACAACTACAACAACTACAACTACAACTACAACTACAACTACAACTACAACTACAACTACAACAACTACAACTACAACTACAACTACAACAACTACAACTACAACTACAACTACAACAACTACAACTACAACTACAACTACAACAACTACAACTACAACTACAACAACAACAACTACAACTACAACTACAACAACTACAACTACAACTACAACTACAACTACAACTACAACTACAACTACTACAACTACAACTACAACTACAACTACAACAACTACAACTACAACTACAACTACAACTACAACAACTACAACTACAACTACAACTACAACTACAACTACAACAACTACAACTACAACTACAACTACTACAACTACAACTACAACTACAACTACAACAACTACAACTACAACTACAACTACAACAACTACAACTACAACTACAACTACAACTACAACTACAACTACAACTACAACTACAACTACAACAACTACAACTACAACTACAACTACAACAACTACAACTACAACTACAACTACAACAACTACAACTACAACTACAACTACAACAACTACAACTACAACTACAACTACTACAACTACAACTACAACTACAACTACAACTACAACAACTACAACTACAACTACAACTACAACAACTACAACTACAACTACAACTACAACTACAACTACAACTACAACTACAACAACTACAACAACTACAACTACAACAACTACAACTACAACTACAACAACTACAACAACTACAACTACAACTACAACTACAACTACAACTACAACTACAACTACAACAACTACAACTACAACTACAACTACAACAACTACAACTACAACTACAACTACAACAACTACAACAACTACAACTACAACTACAACAACTACAACTACAACTACAACTACAACTACAACAACTACAACTACAACAACTACAACAACTACAACTACAACTACAACAACTACAACTACAACTACAACTACAACTACAACTACAACTACAACTACAACTACAACAACTACAACTACAACTACAACTACAACTACAACTACAACTACAACTACAACAACTACAACTACAACAACTACAACTACAACAACTACAACTACAACTACAACTACAACTACAACTACAACTACAACTACAACTACAACTACAACTACAACTACAACTACAACTACAACTACAACTACAACTACAACTACAACTACAACAACAACAACTACAACTACAACTACAACTACAACTACAACTACAACTACAACAACTACAACTACAACTACAACAACTACAACTACAACAACTACAACTACAACAACTACAACTACAACAACTACAACTACAACTACAACAACTACAACTACAACTACAACTACAACAACTACAACTACAACTACAACAACTACAACTACAACTACAACTACAACTACAACTACAACTACAACTACAACTACAACAACTACAACTACAACTACAACTACAACAACTACAACTACAACTACAACTACAACAACTACAACTACAACTACAACTACAACAACTACAACTACAACTACAACTACAACTACAACTACAACAATTACAACTATAACTACAACTACAACAACTACAACTACAACTACAACTACAACAACTACAACTACAACTACAACTATAACTACAACAACTACTACTACTACTACTACTACTACAAATCCAAGCAACTACAACCAAGCTACAACTACAACTACAACTTCAACTACAACTACAACTACAACAATAACGATAACTACAACTACAACTACAACTACATATACAACAACTACAACTACAACTACAACAACTACAACTACAACTACAACTACAACAACTACAACTACAACTACAACTACAACAACTACAACTACAACTACAACTACTACAACTACAACTACAACTACAACTACAACTACAACTACAACTACAACTACAACTACAACTACAACAACTACAACTACAACTACAACTACAACAACTACAACTACAACTACAACTACAACTACAACAACTACAACTACAACTACAACAACTACAACTACAACTACAACTACAACAACTACAAATACAACTACAACTACAACAACTACAACTACAACTACAACAACTACAACTACAACTACAACTACAACAACTACAACTACAACTACAACTACAACTACAACTACAACTACAACTACAACTACAACTACAACTACAACAACTACAACTACAACTACAACTACAACTACAACTACAACAACTACAACTACAACAACTACAACTACAACTACAACTACAACAACAACTACAACTACAACTACAACTACAACAACTACAACTACAACTACAACTACAACAACTACAACTACAACTACAACTACAACAACTACAACTACAACTACAACTACAACAACTACAACTACAACTACAACAACTACAACTACAACTACAACTACAACAACTACAACTACAACTACAACTACAACAACTACAACTACAACTACAACTACAACTACAACTACAACTACAACTACAACAACTACAACTACAACTACAACTACAACAACTACAACTACAACTACAACTACAACTACAACTACAACTACAACTACAACAACTACAACTACAACTACAACTACAACTACAACTACAACTACAACTACAACTACAACTACAACAACTACAACTACAACTACAACAACTACAACTACAACTACAACTACAACAACTACAACTACAACTACAACTACAACTACAACTACAACAACTACAACTACAACTACAACTACAACAACTACAACTACAACTACAACAACTACAACTACAACTACAACTACAACTACAACTACAACAACTACAACTACAACAACTACAACTACAACTACAACTACAACAACTACAACTACAACTACAACTACAACTACAACTACAACTACAACTACAACAACTACAACTACAACTACAACTACAACAACTACAACTACAACTACAACTACAACTACAACTACAACTACAACAACTACAACTACAACTACAACTACAACAACTACAACTACAACTACAACAACTACAACTACAACTACAACTACAAAAACTACAACTACAACAACTACAACTACAACTACAACTACAACTACAACTACAACAACTACAACTACAACTACAACAACTACAACTACAACTACAACTACAACTACAACTACAACTACAACAACTACAACTACAACTACAACTACAACTACAACAACTACAACTACAACTACAACTACAACAACTACAACTACAACTACAACTACAACTACAACAACTACAACTACAACTACAACTACAACTACAACTACAACTACAACTACAACTACAACAACTACAACTACAACTACAACTACAACAACTACAACTACAACTACAACAACTACAACTACAACTACAACTACAACAACTACAACTACAACTACAACTACAACAACTACAACTACAACTACAACTACAACAACTACAACTACAACTACAACTACAACAACTACAACTACAACTACAACTACAACAACTACAACTACAACTACAACTACAACAACTACAACTACAACTACAACTACAACAACTACAACTACAACTACAACTACAACTACAACTACAACTACAACTACAACTACAACAACTACAACTACAACTACAACAACTACAACTACAACTACAACTACAACAACTACAACTACAACTACAACTACAACAACAACAACTACAACTACAACTACAACTACAACAACTACAACTACAACTACAACTACAACAACTACAACTACAACTACAACTACAACTACAACAACTACAACTACAACTACAACTACAACAACTACAACTACAACTACAACTACAACAACTACAACTACAACTACAACTACAACAACTACAACTACAACTACAACTACAACAACTACAACTACAACTACAACTACAACAACTACAACTACAACTACAACAACTACAACTACAACTACAACTACAACAACTACAACTACAACTACAACTACAACTACAACAACTACAACTACAACTACAACTACAACTACAACAACTACAACTACAACTACAACAACTACAACTACAACTACAACTACAACAACTACAACTACAACTACAACTACAACAACTACAACTACAACTACAACTACAACTACAACTACAACTACAACTACAACAACTACAACTACAACTACAACAACTACAACTACAACTACAACAACTACAACTACAACTACAACTACAACTACAACAACTACAACTACAACTACAACTACAACTACAACAACTACAACTACAACTACAACTACAACAACTACAACTACAACTACAACTACAACAACTACAACTACAACTACAACTACAACAACTACAACTACAACAACTACAACTACAAAAACTACAACTACAACTACAACTACAACAACTACAACTACAACTACAACTACAACTACAACTACAACTACAACAACTACAACTACAACTACAACTACAACAACTACAACTACAACTACAACTACAACAACTACAACTACAACTACAACTACAACAACTACAACTACAACTACAACTACAACTACAACAACTACAACTACAACAACTACAACTACAACTACAACTACAACTACAACTACAACAACTACAACTACAACTACAACTACAACTACAACTACAACTACAACTACAACAACTACAACTACAACTACAACTACAACAACTACAACTACAACTACAACTACTACAACTACAACTACAACAACTACAACTACAACTACAACTACAACAACTACAACTACAACTACAACTACAACAACTACAACTACAACTACAACTACAACAACTACAACTACAACTACAACTACAACTACAACAACTACAACTACAACTACAACAACTACAACTACAACTACAACAACTACAACTACAACTACAACTACAACAACTACAACTACAACTACAACAACTACAACTACAACTACAACTACAACAACTACAACTACAACTACAACTACAACTACAACTACAACTACAACTACAACAACTACAACTACAACTACAACTACAACTACAACAACTACAACTACAACTACAACTACAACTACAACAACTACAACAACTACAACTACAACTACAACAACTACAACTACAACTACAACTACAACTACAACAACTACAACTACAACTACAACTACAACTACAACTACAACTACAACTACAACAACTACAACTACAACTACAACTACAACAACTACAACTACAACTACAACAACTACAACTACAACAACTACAACTACAACTACAACTACAACAACTACAACTACAACTACAACAACTACAACTACAACTACAACTACAACAACTACAACTACAACTACAACTACAACAACTACAACTACAACTACAACTACAACAACTACAACTACAACTACAACTACAACAACTACAACTACAACTTCAACTACAACAACTACAACTACAACTACAACTACAACAACTACAACTACAACTACAACTACAACAACTACAACTACAACTACAACTACAACAACTACAACTACAACTACAACTACAACAACTACAACTACAACTACAACAACTACAACTACAACTACAACTACAACTACAACTACAACTACAACTACAACTACAACAACTACAACTACAACTACAACTACAACAACTACAACTACAACTACAACTACAACAACTACAACTACAACTACAACTACAACAACTACAACTACAACTACAACTACAACTACAACTACAACTACAACTACAACAACTACAACTACAACTACAACTACAACTACAACTACAACTACAACTACAACTACAACAACTACAACTACAACTACAACAACTACAACTACAACTACAACTACAACTACAACAACTACAACTACAACTACAACTACAACAACTACAACTACAACTACAACTACAACTACAACTACAACTACAACTACAACTACAACTACAACAACTACAACTACAACTACAACTACAACTACAACTACAACAACTACAACTACAACTACAACTACAACAACTACAACTACAACTACAACTACAACTACAACTACAACTACAACTACAACTACAACAACTACAACTACAACTACAACAACTACAACTACAACTACAACTACAACTACAACAACTACAACTACAACTACAACTACAACTACAACAACTACAACTACAACTACAACTACAACAACTACAACTACAACTACAACTACAACTACAACAACTACAACTACAACTACAACTACAACTACAACAACTACAACTACAACTACAACTACAACTACAACTACAACTACAACAACTACAACTACAACAACTACAACTACAACTACAACTACAACAACTACAACTACAACTACAACTACAACAACTACAACTACAACTACTACAACTACAACTACAACTACAACTAAAACTACAACTACAACTACAACTACAACTACAACTACAACAACTACAACTACAACTACAACTACAACAACTAAAACTACAACTACAACTACAACAACTACAACTACAACAACTACAACTACAACTACAACAACTACAACTACAACTACAACTACAACAACTACAACTACAACTACAACTACAACAACTACAACTACAACTACAACTACAACAACTACAACTACAACTACAACTACAACAACTACAACTACAACTACAACTACAACTACAACACATCTACAACTACAACTACAACTACAACTACAACAACTACAACTACAACTACAACTACAACAACTACAACTACAACTACAACAACTACAACTACAACTACAACTACAACAACTACAACTACAACTACAACTACAACAACTACAACTACAACTACAACTACAACAACTACAACTACAACTACAACTACAACAACTACAACTACAACTACAACTACAACAACTACAACAACTACAACTACAACTACAACAACTACAACTACAACTACAACTACAACTACAACAACTACAACTACAACTACAACTACAACAACTACAACTACTACAACTACAACTACAACAACTACAACTACAACTACAACTACAACTACAACAACTACAACTACAACTACAACTACAACTACAACAACTACAACTACAACTACAACTACAACTACAACTACAACAACTACAACTACAACTACAACAACTAAAACTACAACTACAACTACAACAACTACAACTAGAACTAGAACTACACATACATTTACAACTACATCTACAACTACGACAACTACAACTACAACTACAACTACAACAACTACAACTACAACTACAACTACAACAACTACAACTACAACTACAACTACAACAACTACAACTACAACTGCAACTACTACAACTACAACTACAACTACAACTACAACAACTACAACTACAACTACAACTACAACAACTACAACTACAACTACAACTACAACAACTACAACTACAACTACAACAATTACAACAACGACAACGACAAAGACAACGAGAACGAAAACTACAACTACAAGTACAACTACAACTACAACTACAACTACAACTACAACTACAACTACAACTACAACTACAACAACTACAACTACAACTACAACTACAACTACAACTACAACAACTACAACTACAACTACAACTACAACTACAACTACAACTACAACTACAACTACAACTACAACAACTACAACTACAACTACAACTACAACAACTACAACTACAACTACAACAACTACAACTACAACTACAACTACAACAACTACAACTACAACTACAACTACAACAACTACAACTACAACTACAACTACAACAACTACAACTACAACTACAACTACAACAACTACAACTACAACTACAACTACAACAACTACAACTACAACTACAACTACAACTACAACTACAACTACAACTACAACTACAACAACAACAACTACAACTACAACTACAACAA
Source organism: Elysia crispata (assembly GCA_033675545.1). Taxonomy (NCBI): domain Eukaryota; kingdom Metazoa; phylum Mollusca; class Gastropoda; family Plakobranchidae; genus Elysia; species Elysia crispata. Next base: position 50,692 of record JAWDGP010005928.1, read on the forward strand.
CTACAACTACAACTACAACTACAACAACTACAACTACAACTACAACTACAACAACTACAACTACAACTACAACTACAACAACTACAACTACAACTACAACTACAACAACTACAACTACAACTACAACTACAACAACTACAACTACAACTACAACTACAACTACAACAACTACAACTACAACTACAACTACAACAACTACAACTACAACTACAACTACAACAACTACAACTACAACTACAACTACAACTACAACTACAACTACAACTACAACTACAACTACAACAACTACAACTACAACTACAACTACAACAACTACAACTACAACTACAACTACAACAACTACAACTACAACTACAACAACTACAACTACAACTACAACTACAACTACAACTACAACTACAACTACAACTACAACTACAACTACAACAACTACAACTACAACTACAACAACTACAACTACAACTACAACTACAACAACTACAACTACAACTACAACTACAACTACAACAACTACAACTACAACTACAACAACTACAACTACAACTACAACTACAACAACTACAACTACAACTACAACTACAACAGTTACAACTAAAAGTACAACTACAACAACTACAACTACAACTACAACTACAACTACAACTACAACTACAACTACAACAACTACAACTACAACTACAACTACAACTACAACTACAACTACAACTACAACAACTACAACTACAACTACAACTACAACAACAACTACAACTACAACTACAACTACAACAACTACAACTACAACTACAACTACAACAACTACTACAACTACAACTACAACTACAACAACTACAACTACAACTACAACTACAACAACTACAACTACAACTACAACAACTACAACTACAACTACAACTACAACAACTACAACTACAACTACAACTACAACAACTACAACTACAACTACTACAACTACAACAACTACAACTACAACTACAACTACAACTACAACTACAACAACTACAACTACAACAACTACAACTACAACTACAACTACAACTACAACTACAACTACAACTACAACTACAACTACAACAACTACAACTACAACTACAACTACAACTACAACTACAACTACAACAACTACAACTACAACTACAACTACAACTACAACAACTACAACTACAACTACAACTACAACTACAACAACTACAACTACAACTACAACAACTACAACTACAACTACAACTACAACAACTACAACTACAACTACAACAACTACAACTACAACTACAACAACTACAACTACAACTACAACTACAACTACAACAACTACAACTACAACTACAACTACAACAACTACAACTACAACTACAACTACAACAACTACAACTACAACTACAACTACAACAACTACAACTACAACTACAACTACAACTACAACTACAACTACAACTACAACAACTACAACTACAACTACAACTACAACTACAACTACAACTACAACTACAACTACAACTACAACAACTACAACTACAACTACAACTACAACAACAACAACTACAACTACAACTACAACAACTACAACTACAACTACAACTACAACTACAACAACTACAACTACAACTACAACTACAACTACAACTACAACTACAACTACAACTACAACTACAACTACAACTACAACTACAACTACAACTACAACTACAACTACAACTACAACAACTACAACTACAACTACAACTACAACAACTACAACTACAACTACAACTACAACAACTACAACTACAACTACAACTACAACAACTACAACTACAACTACAACTACAACAACTACAACTACAACTACAACAACTACAACTACAACTACAACTACAACAACTACAACTACAACTACAACAACTACAACTACAACTACAACTACAACAACTACAACTACAACTACAACTACAACTACAACAACTACAACTACAACTACAACTACAACAACTACAACTACAACTACAACTACAACAACTACAACTACAACTACAACTACAACTACAACAACTACAACTACAACTACAACTACAACTACAACTACAACTACAACAACTACAACTACAACTACAACAACTACAACTACAACTACAACTACAACAACTACAACTACAACTACAACTACAACTACAACTACAACAACTACAACTACAACTACAACTACAACAACTACAACTACAACTACAACAACTACAACTACAACTACAACTACAACAACTACAACTACAACAACTACAACTACAACAACTACAACTACAACTACAACTACAACAACTACAACTACAACTACAACTACAACAACTACAACTACAACTACAACAACAACAACTACAACTACAACAACTACAACTACAACTACAACTACAACAACTACAACTACAACTACAACTACAACTACAACTACAACTACAACTACAACTACAACTACAACAACTACAACTACAACTACAACTACACTACAACTACAACTACAACTACAACAACTACAACTACAACTACAACTACAACAACTACAACTACAACTACAACTACAACTACAACTACAACTACAACTACAACTACAACAACTACAACTACAACTACAACTACAACAACTACAACTACAACTACAACTACAACAACTACAACTACAACTACAACTACAACTACAACTACAACTACAACTACAACTACAACAACTACAACTACAACTACAACTACAACAACTACAACTACAACTACAACTACAACAACTACAACTACAACAACAACAACTACAACTACAACTACAACAACTACAACTACAACTACAACTACAACTACAACTACAACTACAACTACAACTACAACAACTACAACTACAACTACAACTACAACAACTACAACTACAACTACAACTACAACAACTACAACTACAACTACAACTACAACAACTACAACTACAACTACAACTACAACAACTACAACTACAACTACAACTACAACAACTACAACTACAACTACAACTACAACAACTACAACTACAACTACAACTACAACAACTACAACTACAACTACAACTACAACAACTACAACTACAACTACAACAACTACAACTACAACTACAACTACAACAACTACAACTACAACTACAACTACAACAACTACAACTACAACTACAACTACAACAACTACAACTACAACTACAACTACAACAACTACAACTACAACTACAACTACAACAACTACAACTACAACTACAACTACAACAACTACAACTACAACTACAACTACAACTACAACAACTACAACTACAACTACAACTACAACAACTACAACTACAACTACAACTACAACAACTACAACTACAACTACAACTACAACAACTACAACTACAACTACAACTACAACAACTACAACTACAACTACAACTACAACAACTACAACTACAACTACAACTACAACTACAACTACAACTACAACTACAACAACTACAACTACAACTACAACTACAACAACTACAACTACAACTACAACTACAACAACTACAACTACAACAACTACAACTACAACTACAACAACTACAACTACAACTACAACAACTACAACTACAACTACAACTACAACAACTACAACAACTACAACTACAACTACAACTACTACAACTACAACTACAACTACAACAACTACAACTACAACTACAACTACAACAACTACAACTACAACTACAACAACTACAACTACAACTACAACTACAACTACAACTACAACTACAACTACAACAACTACAACTACAACTACAACTACAACAACTACAACTACAACTACAACTACAACAACTACAACTACAACTACAACTACAACTACAACAACTACAACAACTACAACTACAACTACAACAACTACAACTACAACAACTACAACAACTACAACTACAACTACAACTACAACAACAACTACAACTACAACTACAACTACAACAACTACAACTACAACTACAACTACAACAACTACAATTACAACTACAACTACAACAACTACAACTACAACTACAACAACTACAACTACAACTACAACTACAACTACAACTACAACTACAACTACAACTACAACAACTACAACTACAACTACAACTACAACTACAACTACAACTACAACAACTACAACTACAACTACAACTACAACAACTACAACTACAACTACAACTACAACAACTACAACTACAACTACAACTACAACAACTACAACTACAACTACAACTACAAATACAACTACAACAACTACAACTACAACTACAACTACAACAACTACAACTACAACTACAACAACTACAACTACAACTACAACTACAACTACTACAACTACAACTACAACTACAACAACTACAACTACAACTACAACTACAACAACTACAACTACAACTACAACTACAACAACTACAACTACAACTACAACTACAACAACTACAACTACAACTACAACAACCACAACTACAACTACAACTACAACAACTACAACTACAACTACAACTACAACAACTACAACTACAACTACAACTACACATACAACTACAACTACAACTACAACTACAACAACTACAACTACAACTACAACTACAACAACTACAACTACAACTACAACTACAACTACAACAACTACAACTACAACTACAACTACAACAACTACAACTACAACTACAACAACTACAACTACAAGCACAACTACAACAACTACAACTACAACTACAACTACAACAACTACAACTACAACTACAACTACAAAACCTACAACTACAACTACAACTACAACAACTACAACTATAACTACAACAACTACAACTACAACTACAACAACTACAACTAACACTACAACTACAACTACAATAACTACAACTACAACTACATCTTCAACAACTACACTTACAACTACAACTACAACTACAACTACAACAACTACAACTACAACTACAACTATAACAACTAGAACTACAACTACATCTACAACAACTACAACTAGAACTACAACTTTAACAACTACAACTACTACAACTACAACAACTACAACTACTACATTTACAACAACTACAACTACTACAACAACTACAACTACAACTACAACTACAACTACAACTACAAAAACTACAACTACAACTACAACTACAACAACTATAACAGTACAAGTACAACTAAACTACAACTACAATAAATACAACTAGAACTACAACGACTATAACTACAACTACAACTAAAACTACAAGTACAACAAGTACAACTACAAGTACAACTACAAGTACAACTACAAATACAACTAGCAAATACTACAACTACAACTACAACTACAACTACAACTACAACAACTACAACTACAACTACAACAACTACAACTACAAGGCTACAACTACAACTACAACTACAACTACAACTACGTCATTAACAACTTCAACTACAACTACAACAACAACAACTACAACTACTACAACTAGCAACAACAACAACTCCAACCCAACCCAAACATTTACAACAACTACAACTACATCTACAACTACAACAACTACAACTACAACTACAACTACAACAACTACAACTATTACTAGAACTACAAACAACTACAACCATACAAACAACCTACAACTACTACATTTACAACAACTACAACTACTACAACTACAACAACTACAACTACTACAACTACAACAACTACAACTACTTCAACTACAAGAACTACAACTACTTCAACTACAAGAACTACAACTACAACTGCAACTACAACAACTACAACTACAATTACAACTACAACTAAAACTACAACTACAACAACTACAACTACAATAACAAAAACAACAACTACAACTACAACAACAGCTTTAACAACTACAACTACAACTACAACTACAACTACAACTACAACTACAACTACAACTACAACAACTACAACTACAACTACAACTACAAGCAACTACAACTACAACTACAAGCAAGTACAACTACAACTACATGACAACTACAACAACAACTTACAACTACAACTACAACTACAACTACAACTACAACTACAACAACTACAACAACAACAACAACAACAACTACAACCATGTTCACAACTACAACAACTACAACTACAACTACAACAACTACAACTACAACTACAACTAAGTAACAACTACAACTACAACTACAAAACAACTACAACTATAACTACAACTACAACTTCTACAACTACGACTACAACTACAACTACAACAATTACAACTACAACTACAACTACAACTACAACAACTACAACTACAACTACAACTACAACAACTACAACTACAACTACAACTACAATTACAACTACAACTACAACTACAACTACAACTACAACTACAACTACAACTACAACAACTACAACTACAACTACAACTACAACAACTACAACTACAACTACAACTACAACAACTACAACTACAACTACAACTACAACAACTACAACAACAACAACTACAACAACTACAACTACAACTACAACTAAAACAACTACAACTACAACTACAACAACTACAACTACAACTACAACTACAACATCTACAACTACAACTACAACTACAACAACTACAACTACAACTACAACTACAACAACAACAACTACAACTAGAACTACAAAAATTACAACTACAACAAATACAACTACAACTACAACTACAACAACTACAACTACAACTACAACTACAACAACTACAATTACAACTACAACTACAACAACTACAACTACAACTACAACTAAACAACTACAACTACAACTACAACAATTACAACTACAACTAAAACTACAACAACTACAACTACAAGTACAACTACAACAACTACAACTACAACTCCATCTACAACAACTACAACTACAACTACAACAACGACAACTACAACTACAACTACAACAATTCCAACTACAACTACAACTACAACAACTACAACTACTACAGCTACAAGAACTACAACTACTACATTTACAACCACTACAACAACTACAACTACAACTACAACTACAACTACAACTCCAACTACAACAATTCCAACTACAACTACAACTATAACAACTACAACTACAACTACAACTACAACTACAACAACTACAACTACAACTACAACAACTACAACTACAACTACAACTATAACAACTACAACTACAACTACAACTACAACAACTACAACTACAACTACAACTACAACAACTACAACTACTACAACTACAACAACTACAACTACTACATTTACAACAACTACAACTACTACAACTACAACAACTACAACTACAACTACAACTACAACTACAACAACTACAACTACAACTACAACAACTACAACTACAACTACAACTACAACTACAACTACAACTACAACTACAACTACAACTACAACTACAACAACTACAACTACAACTAGAACTACAACAACTACAACTACAAGTAAAACAACTACAACTACAACTAAAACTACAACAACTACAACTACAACTACAACTACAACAACTACAACTACAACTACAACTACAACTACAACTACAACAACTACAACTACAACTACAACTACAACAACTACAACTACAACTACAACTACAACAACTACAACTACAACTACAGCTATAACAACTACAACTACAACTACAACTACAACAACTACAACTACAACTAGAACTACAACAACTACAACTACAACTACAACTACACTAACTACAACTACAACTACACCTACAACAACTACAACTACAACTACAACAACTACAACTACAACTACAACTACAACAACTACAACTACTACAATTACAACAACTACAACTACTACAACTACAACACCTACAACTACTACAACAACTACAACTACAACAACTACAACTACAACTACAACTACAACAACTACAACTACAACTACAACTACAACAACTACAACTACTACAATTACAGCAACTACAACTATTACAACTACTACACCTACAACTACTACAACAACTACAACTACAACTACAATTACAACAACTACAACTACAACTACAACTACAACAACTACAACTACTACAACAACTACAACTAGAACTACAACTAAAACAACTACAACTACAACTACAACTACAACAACTACAAC
>JAWDGP010005929.1:0-82296 GCA_033675545.1 Elysia crispata
AATGATGGAGACTAAAAGGAGAACAGTGAGAAAAAGAGAGAGAGAGAGAGAGAGAGAGAGAGAGAGAGAGAGAGGAGAACGAGATAAATAGATATTATTATAGATAGGTAGAAAGATGACAGATGAATAGATAGAAAGATAGATAGATAGTGAGAGAACAGTTTACTGGGTCGATACTGTGGTAACAATTTCAATTAAAAAGTAAAACTCAGTTAAAGGAATAAAAAGTTTTCGGGTGTAGCCTAGATAACGTCATTTGAATACCTTTATTTGTCAAGGATGTATGGGATGGTCGCAAACCCTGATATCTGAGACCTGTTAGTTGACGTCAGTGAACTTCTAGACCTAGAGCAAGGAATGGTTAAGGTTGCTCCACATGCGTCGTATTGCGAGCGTGAACCTTTCAATACAGAGATGAATCTAGATCAGAGGGCTAGGATAGACTGAGAGTGAGCAGGGGATGGAGGAAGTGAGGTGTTAGAGGGGAAGATTTTTATATGGAGATGAGGTCAAAAGAGTGTGTAAGAAAAAAAAGAGAAATAGAAGGTAGAGAAAAGGAAGATAAAAAAAAGAAATAAAGAGAGAGGGGAAAAGACAAAAGTGTTTGTCGAAGAGACGCAGGAACGAGAGAGAGAGACAGAGAGAGAGAGGAAGAGAGAGAGAGAGAGAGAGAGAGAGAGAGAGAGAGAGAGAAGGGGGAGCTATAAGGGGGAAAACAGTAATGCAGTTAGATGATATGACAGATAGAAAAAAGAATACTACAGTTAGACAGAGAGAATGAGAGTGGCGAGTCAGAGAATCGAAGTAAAGAATGAGAATAAATTAAAAAAGGGAAAGAAAGAATGTATAAAGATGGATATTTTGGCATCTTTAATAAGAAAGAGAATGGAAAACTGAAATAGAGACAGATAAAAAGAGAAAGAGGGAGGCAGACAGACAGAGAAGCAGAGAGAGGGAGAGAGAGAAAGAGAGAGAGAAAGGGAGAGAGAGACAGAGGGAGAGAGAGAGAGAGAGAGAGAGAGAGAGAGAGAGAGAGAGAGAGAGAGAGAGAGAGAGAGAGAGAGAGAGAGAGAGAGAGAGAGAGAGAGAGAAGGGGGAGCTATAATTTTAGGTAGTGCTCAGCAGTGGTTAGGGTAAGGCTTTTAAGTGAAAATGACCGAAAATACTTGAATTGGTGGGATTAGAAACATCGATTTATAGATGCTTTGGCACCAAGCACCTTGCCACTCAAAGAGAACATAGCTTATACAAATACGCCAGTAAATACTTTTACTATTATTACGGCTACTACTACTCTTACTACTACTAGTACTACTACTACTACTACTACTACTACTACTACTACTACTACTACTACTACTACTACTACTACTACTACTACTACTACTACTACTACTACTACTACTACTACTACTACTACTACTACTACTTCTTCTTCATCTTCTTCTTCTTCTTCTTCTTCTTCTTCTTCTTCTTCTTCTTCTTCTTCTTTTTCTTCTACTCCTCCTCCTCCTTCTCCTCCTCCTCCTCCTCCTCCTCCTACTACTACTACTACTACTACTACTACTACTACTACTACTACTACTACTACTACTACTACTACTACTACTACTACTACTACTACTACTACTACTACTACTACTACTACTACTACTACCACTATTGCTCCTACCGCTACTGCTGCTGCTGCTACTGCTATTTTTACTATCAGTTGCAGAACTTATTTTACTAATTACCATTTCCACAGCACCCATGTTTCCAAACCCTTACATTGGCCGACTTTGCCGAGCATATCTCAGTGGATTGTTTACAGCCACCCTTCAGTTAAGTGTTTTAAGATTCCTTCCCCAGACTAGTAAGAAATTTTGAAGGAGAACAGCGCAGAAAATGTACTTTTATGATACCTAAAAACTCACTAAAACTTGTGCCAAATTTACCTTGCATGCCTTCCGTTAATGTACCCCTATTGATCTTATTTTACTTTTGTTTCATGAAATTTCAACATATGAGACCAATTATAAGGTGCATATTCAGAGGAAAAAGCAAGAAAGTTTACCCTACGTTTTCCAGCTCTTTTTATTATGTTATATGATGTATACCATCTATATTTCCTATGACAGTTTTCATAATACGAAAGGTAAAGTGCGGATAAAAAACTATATTAAGAGTCGAACCAATCGCATTTACTAGTTACCTCCACTTATGTCTATGTATGACTTACTTACATAATTACACGTGTATGCATTTATTTATTGGTCTACCTTTCTGTCTATCGAACTATCTATCTTAATATCTATCCATCCATCCATTTATCTATCTATCTATCTATATCTATATATGTATATATATAATTATATATATATATATAGATAGATAATCTATATAAATTATATTATATTATATATATATATGTATCACTAGCTTTCTATTAAATAAGTTATCTATTTGTTAAGCAATCTATCTATATATCTTATTTCATAATCTCTACCTTATATTCCCCTCTCTCTCTCTCTCTCTCTCTCTCTCTCTCTCTCTCTCTCTCTCTCTCTCTCTTTCTCCCTCTTTAAAGTTCTCAACTGAGCGATTTCTAATTTACTTTCCCACGCTTTTGTCTATAAAATATTCTAAAGAAAACATGTTAAAACAAGTTTGTTCTTTTTTTGATTTTGTTTTTACCCAGATATTAAAGACTCCGAGACCTCAACAAGTGGTGCGGAGCTGGTGGATCCTACGCAGAAAACCTCCAGTTCCCCAATCCTAATGTATTGAAATAGTTTATACGTTACGACACATAAGATAAAGAAAGTCGTTGGTTTTTTTTAATTTCCTGTTCATTCTGAGTCAATTCCTCCCTATGTGTGTTATTATCTGTTTAAATAACTTAAGGCTTATATTTATTTTTTTCTTTGTGTTGTCTAATGTATAAATTATTCAGCATTTATTCGTTTTCTCACTTAATATTCAAACTCCATACAGGAATTGGCAAACTTTGCGCTTCAGAATGAAGGACCCCATTACCCGGAAGCAGAGTTTGACCTAACCTAAATCCTATCCCTATCGGAACAATTAGTGAATCAACAGGGCGTTGAATTTGTGGTCATTCAACGAGCCACGTCTACCATTTTTGTCATGGGAGACCAGGACATCTGAAAGGTCTTCCTAGGCGAAAAAAAATTTTTGAGGATATCGTCAGAGACAAAGAGAGGAAATTCATGTTTTGCCCAGTCTTCAAAGTCAGCTCGACTTTTTTACACGTCTTTTCTACTCGCTTCGACTGTTCGGTGAAGTAAAAAATCCTTACAGAATTCCGATTGAGCCCTGCAAGACAAGACATATCATCTTAATGAGTTGTTGCCACTCGAAGGGTCTCGAGCTCAAAAGTTCTTGTCGAATGCGACATCTTTCCTTATCGTGACAGAGCCATTGTGAAGATTGTTATCCGGGTATATGGACAAACTGTTTGCTCTGAATCCATATTTTTGGAATAAGGTAGGGAACTATATTGTATCCCGGTGCAGGCCCCAGGCAACACCGATTGAGAAAATTTGCGGTCATAATTCGACGTTCAATAACTTTGTGCATTACGTTGTGGATGTTAACACAAGCCCAGGAGGCCGTCAATATAGAGGTGCCCACTTCATCCCAGCCAATGAACATTGTAAAATTTGTCGCCTTAATATCGAGACTCTTAGCACAGATCTGTACAATATTCTACGACGTCTGGATATTTGTGTCACTAAAGATCAGTTGGCTGATTGGAAATAGGATGTAGTCAAAGACGCTATCATTGATTCAGTGGAAAGCCCCTTTCTGTGGCGTCAAAGAGTGAGCAAATGCATGTCTGAAAAGAGTGTGGCGGAAGCTGCAATCAAGGGCAATAATTCCACTCGAAGAAAAGTTTCCGATTTCTGATTCTAGGAGCAATTTTATAAAGGCCAAAGAGTTTATTGCCACAGCCTATCGCACCTATCTTCGAGCTGATAAAGCCAGACTAAAGAGACAGAAGAGGTAAGTTTTAGCTATGGCGTATAAAACGGTACAACCAATCATTTTGGCAAAACTGCTGAAAAATCTCGAGTCTGACTTTAAGTTATTTCAATACAGTTCACAACCAGAATTTTTATTGCATAAAAATTTTGTCAAGGAAACTGACAAACTTCCAAACAATTTTGATATGAGAGGACTTTGACAAAAGGAGCGTACTAGTATTCTCGTATTGACTTTTCATACTGGACCATTTGCTACAGCTCATATATATGATTAAATTCTCGACTACAAGCCAAGCGAACTGCGGATCAATGGATATGGTATAAAGTGGCCATAGTTACCGGAACTACTGTTTGGGTAACTATGGGGGCGTAGATCGAATAAACAATGTCTCCGTAGTCTAGGGAATGTTCTGCAAAACAGTGGCTGGATGGCCTAAAAATCACAAAGGTTTATGAATTGAAATTGAAACATCCGTGTTGTTTATTGTGTGAGTGGTCTATTAGTAAGATGTTGGGTTTAACATTCTACATTTCAATAATGGCAAAAGTAAATCCTGTGGTGTGTATGGAGAAAGGCAACTTTAATCTCCACTTAGATAGCGGTGAATGTATACTACTTAATTTAAGGCAATTGACGAACTGTATTGGACGAAACATAAGACTTGCAGCACTATGTGCTTCTCCATCATCAACTTCATCATCATCATCTCTCTCTCTCTCTCTTTCTCTAATTCTTTCTTTCTATCTGTTTTTTCTGAAATTATCAGACCCTAAATCCACTCACTGAGATATCGCAGTTGAACGACCGTGTGGGTATCAGGGCGAACACCTTAACCCCCGGTCCTGACGTCCCACAGTTTGATGCTAGTTGATAGACTGCTCACCTAATACTATTGTCACGGATTTAGGTTACACATGATTGATTTGATATTAAAGTAAGACTGGGATGATCAGATTAGGGATTCTTTATTAATATACTGGCACAAACGATAGATTTTTCAAAAGTCTTAACGTTTTAAAGTTTTGCTTATTACTCAATTTTTAATGAAAAAATTTGTTTATGACGAATTATGCATTTGATTTTTTTTCTTAAACCATTAATCAATCAATGCGCTATTTATGCTTATAAATTTGGTGCTTGTCTATCTTTTGATTTGCAAAATTGCTGTACTACTCTCGTTATCGATAATATTAATATATATATATATATATATATATATATATATATATATATATATATATTTATATTTATCCTCTTGTTTCATCGTTTGTTTTATCGTTCGGTAGAGATTTGGAATTTATTTTTTATTAATATAAATCTCGTAATTTTCGTGATACGAAAAATATTGACGACTCCAGCAGATCATAGCATCCAAATCGTACTCTGATCTAAATAAGCTGTGAAAAAAAGACTCGTAGTATAAAAACGCAAAATAAAATGCAATAACATCCAAAGCTGCGAAAATAAGAATAAATCAATTTGCCTATGAAGATAGCATTTATTAATGAGTCACTCAAAAAAAATCCAAGTGTTATCGAGTTCTGAGGTCATTAAACCCCGATTTATCTTGAGCTGTATTTTAAAGGCTTGCTCATAGAGAAGTTTGAGATTATTATGTTGAATTGTGACGAGTAAGGCGAAGCGACCATAGAGCAACTTTTAGTCGGACAACAGAAAAAAAAATACGATCCAAATTGTATCACTATCCATTTTGGTTTTCTTGTAGAAGTGAAACAATGTGTTACGTGTACAATTTTCAATTGTTACCAGTGAAAAAAAAAGAGGGGTAGAGGGTGCCATGTCTTGCCTGGAGACAGATTTGTGATGTGTGTCAGATCTGCATGTTACGCATAAGATTTGAGAATCAGTTACATTGCCAGAAAGATGTGACAAAGTACAAACTTTCTAGTCGCTGGAAACTCGAGTTATCTAATTCATTGTTTCCCATCGGGCTAAACAGTTGCCAATTAAAGTTGCTCTGTGCGTGCCTAACCTTAATGAAAGAGACAGGAGGGCTACCTCATGTGCTAAGCAAATTAAGACTCGTAACCTTAGGGAGAATAGAACTTACTCACACTGTAAGTGCAGCCGCACAGTCTAAGCATCCCTGCCTTCTGGCTTTTCTTTTTTAATACACGGAAAGCAGGCACAAAATGTTTTCTTGAATCTTGAACTCATTCTGTAGTAGAAGAAGATATTTATCGACGAAGAGATCGTTAGAAAAATTCCACTAAAAGCAAACAAAGTTTCAATCAATGATCCTAGATATGGATCTCCATGGCGAAAACGAGGGTATATGATTTGAGCAATGAAAATTGAAACGTTCGGAAATGAGCAAATAATAAAAAGCGTGCAGATAGCAATAATTGTTTTGACGAGCTTATTGTCTTTCTCATTGCTTTTTTCCTTTTGCGAGATGGTCTCTCTCCGCCATTTTTGATTGGTTTGAAGCTTCACCACCAAGAAAATCGTAGTTAGGACGACGATGAAGAAACATGTAGTCGAGGGAATGACGTATAAGAAGAAGTAGTAGAAGGACATCTTCTGGAGATGAGTGTCGTACGGTGGACCCGGGTCCGAATAAAGGACAATGGTGAAGATCACGTGATATGCGACCACTGTCAGCGTCATAAACAAGCTCCTTCGTCGAGTCAATAAAGTCTTCACCTTGACAGACAACGAAAAGAAATAAAAAAGCAAGAAATGTTAAAAAAATAGAAAAAAAAAACAGGTTTTACAAGATTTCTTAAATGCTGACTTTAGCTGTGCAGACTCTCAAACATTTTGCAACTATATGGACAAATTTTATCAAGGAGAAACAAACGATTTTCTAGCGAGGTGCAATGATCAGGTTTTTTTCACTGATAGATTAGTCTCGGCGACTAGTCTTTATTTGAAAGGAATGTAGGACCACGGCTGGCTGAGCTTAAGGCCTCATCTTTTTAGTTTCCTCCTGCCGCAATGCGGGTTTATCTTTTGGTTTGCATAGAGGCCTGACATCACCAAATTGTTGACGGACTTTATAAAACAGCAAAACAAACTAAACCATAAAGGAACATTTTCAAACGTTGCGGATACCGACATCTTTTTAAAAAGTTGCAGCTTAACGTAGCGATTGCGTCCCGTAAAAAAACTTGATTTGGACGCCTGGACGTGTTTTCCTTGATTTGGGGGTCAGCATTAGTTATGTAGGAATACAGTTAAAATATACAGATGTTTGAAGTCCTTTTTTGTACTATACTTTTTATTTTATATAAAGGCCAAATACGTGGAGTGTCATTAAATCATTATATTTCATCTTAAACCCAAATATCTAGGCTATTGAAAAGGTATTTCGTTCCATTATGGAACCCTCTATATCTAAGCTCTGAATCTATGTTATCGTTTAAGTACGCTGTTTCATTATGAAGCCCCTTTATAATGTGGACTTACATCTAAACATTAGATTTTATTCTATATATATATTCAGTTCAGGATTTCGTTCAGTTTTACCAGAACTAAAAATATTTTGCAAGTTTTTAATTTAATATTCATTTTAAGTTAACTTAAGAAAATGTAACGGTGATGTTTTACATGTTTATATTAATGATTTCATAACAAAATGAAATCTGTTTGACTTTAAAAAGCCAGGAAAGGGAAAATACTAATATTCTTCCTTTTGAAGTCTTTCTATTGTCATCTCCTTCTTCGTTTTAGGAAAAACATCATGGCCACTCTTTTATAGAGACAAAAAATTGCACATCTAAAATGAATATTTTTTTTTTAATTTATGAATATAATAGCATCTGATCTCCCAAACAATTTTTGAATTTTTTTGGAAAGGGTATTGAAGGCTGATGAAGTGGATGTAAAGAGAAACTTGAAAAGGAATTTTGTCAAAAAGCCAAGGTTCCTCACGCCCAGGTCAGATGCTTGACGCATTATATTACGGTTTCATTTCAAATTTAATTTTCAGACTTCACGAGTTTAAAGAATGTTATTTCCAGCAGATGAAGGCAATAAGAAAAACTAAACAAACGAGCAGTCACAGTTTAGATTTCGTGCACTTAATAGCACATAAAAAGAAATGATGGGCATTGAAATATCAAATACTCTCTCCTTAATCAAGGAACATTACTTTTCAATAAGAAGATAATTGGAATTAGTTCAAGATTGCCTACAAATATTGACCCATGAATGAAAACAAAACCAAGCAATATTTTATTCTTCATTTGTGTTTAGGAGTTCTCTGAATAGGCAATAGGAGCCTTAAATGAGCTCTAATTCAATACATTGACAAATGAGTTGAGACTGAATGATACGGGACATCTAACTAAGAGATACCCACCTATCAGTATTGTTCTTACTATAGCTAGATTTTTAGACAATTAAACTTCTTACCTTTAGGGGAAAGACTACACAGACACATCTCTCAGTTGAGATCAGTGCTGTCATCATAGTAGAGCCGCAAATAACAACAATCCATGCATGGCTAAGACAATGGGCTATATACGTGGTCAATGGCCCTGTGCTTAGATCTCTTAGGATAGGGTTATAAAGGAGTATTGATGTAAATGAAGTGAGAGACGCGAAGAAATCAAACACTGAGAGAGTGAAAAAGTTAACATTGGAGCTTTCCGAGAGACCAATTTGATAGTAAACGATAATGTTTGCAATGTTGGTGGAGACTCCCAATAAAGAAAAGGGGAGGCTGAAGCCAAAAACGTTGGCTATGGAAAGAATGTCCATCAAAGCTAAGCTCACAAGAGGTCTTATAATCGGAACAAGGCTTGTGTCATTGAAAGAATCCATGGTTGGATTGACTTCTGTTGTCATCATTTACTGTGGAGAGATGAAAATGAGAAATTCAAATTGGCTTGCCTCGAGTTCTATGACCTACTTTGATAAGGCTACATCTTTAAAAGTAAGCTAATGAAGCTATAGTTGCGTCCAACGATGCTTGACTTAAAAGTTGGATTTTTAAAGATATCTTTAAATTTTGGGGCGTCTTTACATTATCTGTCCTAAATATCTGGTGACTATACTATTAACCAAAACAATATATGAGAAATGGAGAGGGTTTTTCCTTTCACGAAACATTGCATTATTAATGAGAACAGTACATATCGCTTTGGATTATTATTTGTTCCTTTCCTTGTGTGATGCTTCTCAGTTAATCCAGACACAAAAATATTCATTGAAAAAAAGTATTCATTGAAAGAACGAAAACGAAGATGCGATTATACCATATGTCTAAATTGATGCACATGCTTTTTATCACTCGTTAAAGTCCACTTGAAAATGTTGCTTACTATACTGGGTGTTGATAGAGGTTATCGATCTTAAATTTAAAGCTCGAGGTAAACTGCAGCCGTCAACGTAGATCTGTTCTACACTTTCCGGATGAAGAAACCTTCGGTGTGAAATTTTCACTTGGCTCTGATTGCCAGATAATTAGTTCAAATTGCTAATGGATAATTCTACATTATTTATGACTAACAAAAATAATTGTGCCCTAAAAAGTAATTAATTATCATAGGCGGGAGACTTCTGTACTTTGTTGTTTTGTTGCTTTTGGGTTGTTTTTTGTTGTTTTTTATTCAAATCAATTGTTTTCATATAAAGTAGGTGATACAGTAACAAAGCAAAAAAAAAATAAAATCTTCCCGAGATTGGAGTCGTTAGCTTATTCTAAGCTCTATATACCTATTGGTATGAATAACGAAGCTTATTCCAAGATTGATAATAGTCTGAATAAAGGTGAAACAAGATGTGCAGCCCGTTTTGACTTATTTATATTAAAATTATATTAACAAGTTTATGATAAAAAGTGTCAATAAAATTTAATTTCAGATAATAAAGTTTACTCGACTTTTGACACGACACTGAAATTGATTTTCAATCATATTATCATTTGAGTTGAGGTAATGAAATTTAAGATTTTTATCTTAAATATTTGTTACATTTCAGGATGTATCATACATTAAAATCCAAGTTATTCTCATCAATAGTCTAACAACAGCCAGAGTTAAGCAATAGATAAACATTAAAATCATTTTATCTTGATTCTTTTTCTGCCATTCTCATTTGCCAAGAAGGGCTGTGGTTGTTTTATCTAGAAATTATATTAAAACAAGCTCTACGAAAACAAGAACATCGCCCCAGATACAATTTAACCTTCTAAGACCATTATTAGCTCACATATTAGGCAAAGAAATTCCTAAGTGTTTGCATTTAATAATACCCTCTTGAAGTCGCCAGAAAAATATTTTTCCTCATTTGTACTTGGTTTATAGTCTAGCAAGACAGATTAATGATTACATAATAGAAAATTAAACGTAAAGAATACTTATCTTCAAAAAGGGGAGAAATCAATGAGCTGAGATGATGTAAAATTGGAATTATCCTTCCTCGGTATAATTTACTGTCGAAAAGGAATTGTCGAAATAAGTCCAAATAAAAAAATAAAGAAATGAATCATCTGACATATTATTCAAACGGGATATTAGAAACTACAAAATGCCAAATGTTCGGAAGCGTTTTAAAATTTTTAACCTTTTCATAACGAGCTCCGTCAGAATTTTTTTTTATTTTAATATTTACATTTTACAAAATTAAAACGTGGCTGTGGATTTTTTTTTTCTTTTTTTTTTTTCAAAAATAAAATATGGCGTTGAAATGTATTGAACATGTTTCTACATTTTAGTGTCTATCTGAGAAAATTGATGGTAAAATTGTCTTTCTACAATAATGTCTTAAAGACATAAATATTGTATATTGTATTCCATAAATGATGCAGAAAGCTTTGCGGAAATGATGGAATACTTTGTGCCAAAACTCGTATTTAAAAAGTATATTTTGTCCAAAGTAATTCCTGAAAGTACAAGTTACAAGGGTCTAATAAAATGTAATGTCGTTGTGTTACGTCTTCAAGGAATCCGGACAAAGAAACAATAAAATTGTTTTTCGTCAAGGTTATTGATCTAGATATTTTGCTCGGAAACACAGATAAAGCAAACCCTATATTTCTTGTGCCAGTTACGCGTGATTAATAGATATTCAACGTTAAAACGGCTTATTTTGAATTGAAACGCTCACTCTGACAAGATCACTCGATGACATAAGGCGATTATGAAATGATAAATGCCAATTACTCTTCTTCCAAAACTTTTTCTTAGAAGTTTTATTTTATAGATTCAACTAATAATCGTGAAGATCAAAACGCTTATCCTAACAATACGGTAATATATAAGCAGACCATCCAAAAAAAAGTATGGTGTATTCATGAAATTTATAATCATAGGACCAGGATAACACGGGTAAATTTGTTTCAAGTTTTATAAATGAAGCTTTATTATTTTGAGCAATAAGACCTTCGTGACCTTTCTTGATTTTTTTGATTATAGCATAATCAATCAACATGACTTACTATCTATTTACTGTAGAGCATCCCCGTAATGTGCATATAACCTGGCAGAAAATTGATCTCAATATGAATATGGCAATTCCGATTCTACGTGCATTTATATCAATTTCTTTGTCAAGGCTTATCTATTCATTCTAACCAATGTGTAACTAATCGCTCCTAATACCAAGATTGCCTAAAATGTATGGGGCAGATTAATTTTGATAAATTAAGATAAGTTTATTCTGAATGAGCATCACCTTAAGCTCTGGTTCCAGCTGGTCTCAGATTAATAGCTCCCTATTAATGATAGCAAGATAACACTTTTTTCTAGGTGAAGTGTGCTACAACATCGGGTTTTTCAGAGAACATTGTATAATTTTTTTGAGGCCATCATTTTTATACGTATGCCGAGTACAAGGTGAACGATGGAGAACATATGGCTTTGGAATGACAGGCTTAAAAGTCTATTGAATATGTAAAGGACTGGTGAGCCTGTCGTTGCCAGGCCGTATATTAGCAACATGGAATACACCCGCAGGTTTTCGAGAAATACTGAAGCCCTATGGGTTTTGCCTTATCTTTCATTCTTTTTTTTAAGAGGACAAAGGCAGATTGATTTTTGTGTAATTATGTGTACCAAATTTATTTTCAAATAAAGATAAAAAACAGATATCTTTTCAATCTGTAATGTCCGGAAAATATCATTTGGATAATTCCGTTAACCAAATGATATTCACATTTAAAGTTAAGAAATGGTTAATTTGAGATAGCTGCATCGACCTATCAGAACACAAGAAGTGAAAGGTGTCTGTGATAAAGCAATCTCAGCAACATTCCAATATCAGCACAAAATCAAGGGCGGCAACAACGACATCCCCAACGACAAGTATAGCAGCAACGACGACTGCATTTACAGTATCAACATGAACAGCAACAATCCTACATTTCTTCCCATCTTAAGTATACACAGTATTTTCTGTTTGAAGAAAATAGTGAAGATATCGGTGTTTTTAATATTTCTTTTAGTAGTAAAAAATTCAGTGTGTGCAGCAACTAACGGTACGGTCGTCTGTAAAAGTTTACATATCACGCTATCAAAATGAAGCGTTTTCAAGCTATTTATAATGGAAGTAGAGATATACGGCCAATGTGAATGTAAGAGTTTATTATGAGTTAATATGCAAATACCATAACGAACTATAATAAAATTGGTTGATAAAAAGAAAAATGAATGAGTTTACTGTAATATGACTATCGTGATTCATCTGTCGGGAAGGAGATGAAAGTCCTTACTGATGGCTATGAACTTGATAATAATGTAAAGGATAGTGAGAAAAAAGTAAAGACGAAGAAAATCTTAAAGTAAGAGGCAATAATGAAGGTAATATTTGTAAACATGTTGATGTTTATGAATATATTAATGGATATGAATCTGATAATTTTATCAACTTCATTATAAAGATAGCGATATTTATAATTATAATGATAAAGTGACTGGAACATAGAGGAAAAACTAGATAAGCATTGGAATCTTTGTGACAGAGCTCAAAGCTGTAGCAGAAACTATATCATACTTTTTCAAACAAATGAAGAGATGCGGTTAAAGTTGTCTTTCACTATCACGTATCTTCAAAACCAAAGTAAGATTCAGAATGACACATTGCAGACACATTTAGGCTGCTCGACAAATCACGAAACCGTGTCCATGCACAATCGGCTAAAACAGCTGTAAAGGGCAGCGATGAATGCCTTCTTGACCATGTAGGCCTACCTTGTACTATCATAATTTGAGCATTTTCGATATAACTTAATCACTCAATATTTTGTCCTCTCAGTTCTTCTTTCGTTTCAGGCAAGATATGAGGGAGTCGAATGGAGCGAGATGAGGGGAAAAAGAAGATACTCCAACAATTGTCAGTCGAAGCAAGCCAGCAGTTAAGTCACCAGTCTTATACCATAGACAGGAGCAATGCTATGGTTCAAGAGCAGCACAGAATCAAGCATCCCAGGTCTTTTCATATTTTATGGCAGGCCTACATTTTTGTCTTAGAAGACTTTTCAATAGTCCATTGCATTAAACCTAACTTTAACTCTCACCTTAAACTTAATCCAAAACCTAGCGCTAAGCGTTATCCTAACCCTAATCTATCCTACAACCCAGCCTTAGCCCTAAACCTATTCCTAACCCAACTTAATACCAAATCCTAACCCTAGCCTAAAACGTTACCATAACCATAATCCTAAACCTAACCTTAGCCGTAACACTTAACCTAGTCTAAAACCTAGGCTTACACGAACCTTAACCATAACCTTATCCCTAAACCTAAACGTAACCCTTACTCTAGCCCTAACCCTATCCCTAGTCCTAACCCTTATCCTAGCCCTACCCATAGCCTTAACCCTAAGACAAATCCTTACTCAGTCCTAACCCTAACCCTAACACTGGCCCTTACTCTAACTCTTGCCCTACCCCTTACCCTAACCCAAACTCTAACAATAACCCTATCCTTTATCCTAACTCTAGCTCTAACGCTTACCGAAACCTGAAATCTAAACGTAACCGTAGGCCTAATGCTATTCGTAACTAAAACTCTAGCCTAAACTCTTATACTAGTTTTATACCTAGCCTATACACTAAACCTAACACTTACCCTACACCTAAACCTAAGCCTTAACCTAATCCTAAACCTAACCTTTACCCTAACCCTAGCGCTAGTTCTAGTCTTTGTCCAAGCCCTAGTCATAGCCTGGCGCTAACCCTAACCCTAACCCTCACCCTAGCCCTAACCCCTACCCTTATCCTGGCTCTAACCCTTACCCTAAACTTAATTCTAACTAACACTTGACCTATACCTAACCCAAACCCTTGCCTTAACCCTTATACTAGCCCTACTCCTAACCCTAACCCAAACTCTTGCTCTAACCCTAAGCCCAACCCTAACCCTAGCCCTAATCCTAACCCTAGTCATTATCCTAACCTAAACGTAACAAAAATTTTAAACTTGACCCCAACCTGCACCCTAGCCCAAGCATTAACCCTAATCCCAGTTCTAACCTTAACCCGTACCCTAATCACAGGCCTCACCCTAACCTTATCCCTAGCCCTTACCCTTACCCCAGCCTTATAGCCCCTTAACCTAACTCTAGCCCGAAACTTAACCCTAACACTGTCTTTAAACCTAAACCTAAAACTAACGCTTATTCTTATCCTATCACAAAAGTAACCCTAACGCTTACCTTACCCTAATGAAAAAATAACATTAGGCCTTAAACTAACCTTAACCCTATCGCTAAATCTGGCCCTAACACTAACCCAAACGCTCGCCTTATCCTTAACCCTTACCCTAACCCCAGCCCTAACCAGAACCCTAGTCATAAATGTAACCTTAACACAAACCTTAGCCCTAAAGTTAACCCTAACCCTAACCCTGTGATATAACCTTAACCCTTTGCCTAATACTAACACTAAACTCTGCCCTAGCTTTCTACTTGTCCTAACTCTTAGCCTAGCCCTACTCCTAACCCTATCTTAGTCCTAAACCTAACACTAATTCTAAATCTAGGTCTCACCCTAACCCTACCCCTAATCATAACCCTAGCTCTAACTCTTACCCCTAAACCTAGCCCTAATATTAACTCTAACCCTTAACCCAGCCCTAATACTAACCTTAAACCTAGCCCTAACCATGACCATCACCCTTGCACTTATCACAAACCCTAACTCTAGCCTTAATATTAATTCTAGCCTTTACGCTAAACCTAACCCTACCCCTTACCCTAACCCGAAACCTAACCCTTTCCCTAGCCATAAAGCTACCTCTAAACCTCACTTTATCCCTAATTCTAGCCCTAAATCTAATTCCTAAATTAACCATTTCCCGAAACCCAAACCCAAACCTGACCCTAACACAAGTCCTTGCCCTAGCCCTCACCATTACAACACACCTAGCTTTTAACCTAAACCGCATCTGAAACCTAGCCCTAACCCTAACCGTAACATTCAACATAGACCTAACTCTTACCCTTGACCTATCCTTAACCCTGACCCTAAACCTAATTGTAGACCTAACCCTAAATCTAACCCTTATCCTATACCTACCCCTAACTCTAGTCCTAACTTTAACCCTTATCCTGACCCTAGCCATAGTCCTTAAACTAACCCTAGCCCTAAATCTAACCTTAAGCCTAACCCTAACCCTTGCAATAACTCCTTACCTAGACTTAACCTTTACTCTACCCTTTACCATAAATCTAGCCTTAACTGTAACCCTAACCCTAATCATAGCCCTAACCCTAAATCTAACCCTACTGCTAAGCGTTACCTTAAGCCTAAACTTAGACTTCACCCTAAACTTACCCTATCCGTAGCCCTTACCCTAGCCCTCGCCCTATCCTTCACACGTATATTAGACCAAGCCATAAACTTAAACTCAAACCTAGCCTTATCCTAAACATAAACCTAACCCTAGCCCTAACCTTTACCCAAGCCTTACTCCTAACGCTAACCCTTACCCTAATTCTAGCCTTAACCTTAAACCTTGTCCTAACCCTAATCCTATCGCTAACTTTTACCCAAATCGTAAATCTAATCATAACCCTATCCTAACATTATTTGAGACCTTAACTCTAGCCTATACTCTAACACTAACTCTACCTCTAGCCTTTACTCTAACCCCAGCCCTAACACTTAACCTTACCCTAACCCCAAATCTGCCCTAATTTCAGTCCTAACACTTACTCGTAGCCTAATCTTAAACCTAATCCTTACCCTAACCCTAACCCTAGCCCTAATCCTTATCTTAGCCCTACCCATAGCCCAAACAATAATCATAGCCCTAACCGTAACCCTAGCACTAATCCTAATATAAACCTAACAGTAACCTTAACCCTTGGCCTAATGCTAACCCTAACCTTAGACCTAATCCTTACCGTAATCCTATATTTTACCCTTATCCTAAATCTAACTTTAAACCACTCATTATTCTTAAATCTAGCCTTAAATCTAGCCCTTACCCTAACCATAGCCTGAACCCTAACCCAAACCCTTGCACTAGCCTCAGCCGTAACCCTAATCCCACCCCTAGTTTTAACCCTAAACCTAACCCTCACCCTAGCCCTGACCCTAACCCTAACACTTGTCCTAACCCAAACCTTAATCTAGCGCTAAGCGTTGCCATAACCCTAAATCAGACCCTAACCTTTGCCTTAACCCTTACCTAGTCCTACTCCTAACCCTAACCCTAACTCTTGGCCTAACCCTAAGCCCAATCCTAACTCTAGCTCTAACCTTAACCCTAACTTTAACCATAAACCTAATCCTTGTAGCGGTACACTATACGTTATGTCGACTTCACTGGCAAAGACACTTTCTGTCGTTAATCTGACTTCTAAGACTAGTAGAGTTACGGAAGGAGAAGTAGTCTGGAGAAACACAAGAAAGCTAAGACGTAAAGGACATACCACAAAAATAAACTACTTTTAGATAATAAATACCATTATTATGCCTTTTGGGTTGACAAATGCGGCACAAGCTTTCCAGCGCCCACCGGACACAATACTTCAAAACGTGAGTTGTACCTTTGTCTATCTGTACGATATCTTGGTGGCAAGCTCTTCGGAGGAGGAACACGTGGCTGACATACGCTCTGTCTGTGGTCGGTTACAAGACTTTGGTCTAGTTGTGCGTCTAGATAAATGCCTGTTTGGTCAGAAGTCCATAGATTTCCTTGGCCATCAGGTATCACAGTTTTGATCCATCCCACTTCCATCTTAAGTCAAAGCTATCAACTGGGCAGATGCCTTGAATGAAGCGCTCCTTTCCAGTAAAGCAGCTTTGGTCGATGTCACCATGCTCAGTCCCCCCTCACCTGGCGCGACTTTCTCATTGACGAGCTTTGCCTCTGATCGAGTTGTCGAAGCTGTCTTGGAAAACTACTTCAACAATTCATGGCAAACTTTTGCTTTCTTCAGCAAACAACTTCGTCCACCAGAACAGAAGTACAGCACATTCGACAGAGAACTTCTGGGACTGTGCGTAGCAGTTCGACTCTTTCGATTCTTCTTGGAAGGAAGACCTTTCACAATTATCATCGATCAAAAACTTTAGTTGGTGTCATATAATGCTTGGCATAGACTATGAAGCAATGGCAAAAGAACAAGCCCAGGGAGCAGAGGTGCAGGCTTTCCATACGGCTGTGTAACAGGTGTCGAGGTAGTGTCTATTCCATGTCACAATGCAGGACCACATCTGCTGAGCGATGTGTCCATTGGTCACCCCAGACTAATTGTCCAGCGTGTATTTCAGGTCAAGTCTTCGAAACAGTCAACAACCTTGCACATCCTGGGCTAAAAATCTACCGTAAAACTTGTGTCACAGAAATCCGTTTGGGCTATAGTCATGGAAAGGGTTAGGGTTAGAGCTAAGATAAGGGTTAGGGTTAGAGTTAGGTTAGGGCTGCTACTAAGGTTAGGCCTAGAGCTAGGGTAACGGTTGAGGCTCGGGTTAGGGTTAGAGTTAATCTTATTAGGGCTAGGGTTAGTGTTGCGGCAAAACTGGGGTTAAGTTTAGGGTTAGAATTAAGGCTGGAGTTTGGATCGGTGTTGGGGTTAGTACTAGGTTTAGATGAGGGTTAGGGCTAGGGTTTTTGTTAGGTTTAGGGTTTAGGGAACGCTAAGGTAAGGTTTAGTGTTAGGACTGGGGTTAGGGTTGATGTTAGAGGTACGGCTACACTTAGGGTTAAAGTTAAAGCGAAGATTAGGGTAAAGGTTATGGCTATGGTTAAGGTTAGGGCCAGGTTTACTGTAAGGATTAGGGCTAGGGTCAGGGTTAGGGCTAGGGTTAAAATTAGCTTTAGGGTTAGAGTGAGGTTTAGGGCAAGGATTAGGGTTACGGTTAGGTTTAATGTTAAGGTTAGCGTGAAAGTTAGTGTTAGGGTTAGGTTAAGGTAAAGGGTAAGGATTAGGATTAGGGCTAGGGTTACGATTAAGGTTTAGGGCTAGGGTTATGGTTTAGGTTAGGGCTAAGTTTAAGGTTTTGGATAGGGTAAGTTGCAAATGTCATTTTTATTCTTTTACATGTTCTGGAGTCTTGGTTTTATAATTTTTAAGGATTACTGACGTCACTAAGTTACCTTTGCTAAAAATTAGTACGATAGATATTTTTTCAAGGTTTCCAGCTATCATTATCAACTTTAGTGTATTGGTTAATGCTTTGACTAATGCTCTCACCTCTTTACACAGCTCAGCAGCGGGGTTCCTGTTCCCGCAGGAACTAAATGCACCGTACCCATCCGGAAGTCCTTCTAATTTGTAAATCATGAAGAGATTGGCCTGTTCAGCTCTGATTTCCTCGATGGAGGCTAATAATAGGTTCTGCTTTATTATGCCCGATGGAGACTCATTTTTGTCATCCCAAAGGAAGGCTAACCTGTTCAGCTTTACAATGCACGGCGGATTGAAGTTTGATGGAAGCTTATCTGTTCAGCTTTCCATGCTCAATGGAGGCTCAAATCCGAGTTCCACAATGTCGGTAAATGTTCTAGGCGTCATCACTTTAGATCCGATCTCTTGGATGGGGACTTAAGTTTGATGTGAAATAATGCTTAGGTTCACTTTGTTGTGGACATGTTTAATCATAGAAGAAAAACGTAAGAGTGGAATCTGTTTCAATTTGCAAGTGCCCAAAATGGTCTCAATTTTCCATTTCATGGGATAGCTAATCGGTTAAGATCTGCATTGCCCGACAGGTACTCATTTTTGTCATCTCAAAAACAGACAATCTGTTTGGTTCAGGATCTCAATAAATATTGTATCTGTTCAGCTATCTAATGACTAAGATGCTTATCAATTCAGCTCTTCGTTGCCCAATGGGGGATCAATTTTGCTATACAGAAGAGGGGAGAGAGAGAGAGAGAGAGAGAGAGAGAGAGAGAGAGAGAGAGAGAGAGAGAGAGAGAAAGAGAGAGAGATTATTCAGCTCTTCACTGTCAGATGGAAACTCACTTTGGTCATTCAGTGGAATGCTAATCTGTTCAGTTTTGTACTGCTTGACAGAGGCACAATTTTGCCTTACAGTGGAAGGCAACTCTGTTCAGCTCTACACTCTCCGTGTGGGGCGCAATTCAGCCATCCAGAGGGAGGCATTGCCCTACGGTGTTTCTATTGCGTTTTATAAAATCCATTCGTTTGATAATCGTCACTACCTCATGCAACTGCGTGACTGTAGAAGGCTTAACTTAAAACTTGTGTTTCTTGAAGAACGATACATCTTTCTCAACATTTTCTTCGCAAATACATATCACAATTTCCGACTCTATGAGTATTTGAACTTTTGATTTGACATTTTATAAGGATTGCTATTTGTTTGACTGACTGAGCTGTAAAAATTCTTTTTTTTTTACGAAAAGAATTGCTTAAAGGTATCGGGAATTCTGTGACATCGATTGCTCTCTTCGTATTTAAGATGATTAAGGAAATTACGAACCTTCTTAGATAAAGAAGAGCATCTGTGTATTAGGGTTATAACGTCCAATATGATATACACCAGGACATTTTTCGCTAATTGACTCCCACATCGTGGTGGGGTGAGTTTAGGGCATCGCTGTTTCTGTTCCTCCATACCCGACGGAGGCCTTTTAAATATGCAGATAAGGCCTGAGAATACCTTTTTCAAGTTTTTTACTTCCTAGCGGGTACATAAGTGCTGTAATCCAACTGTTACATCCGAAGGCACGAGGTATTTTCTTATTATTGAACCTCAAGCGTTCTGAGTTTAGTACACCTACAAAGATATCGCCCTCAACCTGAAAAGAGCGTCTGTCGGACGACGTAGTTTCATTTTACACTCAGTACTGCCTTTTATCAATCTGCCGTCTGCTTTTTTATCTTCCACGATTAATAGTAATTATTATACAAATTTCATCGTCTCATTTTGTTCTAAATTGTAGCACAACGTACAGAAAATTTGTCTATCACAATATTGTCTCGGTTACTTTCTCTGTCGGTGTTTATCTTCTCTTACCTGTGCAAGTCGGTCTACAAGTCAATATATTTGTCTGCCTGTCTGTGTCTTTTCCTCTCTTTATCTCAACGCGACGCTTTGTTTTCCTTTTAGTTTTGCTCTTTTTTCCGAATGTAAGATGTTAGTTCTCCTTTTCATTTTGTACACAGCGTAATTTTGAACAGTTTCGCGAAAGTTGTTTGGGAAAAAGAATTAGTATTGTAGATAGTGGAAATATTGCTCTTTTAATAGATGCTATGCATTAAGATAGCCAGTACGAAATGTATTTGTTAGATTTGCTTTGCTGCGGCAACATTTTTATTACATCTAAGAACATATTGTTTTTTTCTTCCAGATTTATTAGGTAAAGTTTATCAATGAAGGGATATCAATACATAAAAAGTCGTGGAGAACATGAACATTAGGAGTGCTTTAAAGGTTCATAAACTAAATCTTTAATTTTTGGGCACCGCACAATGGTCTTGTGTATCAACATTTTTTTCTAAATAAAGTTTCAAATCGATTATCTATTTTCTCCTTGAAATGGAGCTTTGGCAAGTAAAGTCTGATTGTTTGGGCGAAAATCGACGCAGGCTTTTTTGTTTTTGTATTCTGTCAAATTAGGTTCCTTCATATCGGATTTTTTCACCTGCATATCGACTGTATATCGTTTCTTGTTGTTTCTTTTTAATTGCTAATTTTCAGCGGATTGAAATATTTTTATATTAGTCTTAGGGTTTGAACTTTAAAATTTCAGTTGGTTTCTTGTGATCTATTGAGGACATCATACTTGTGAATATTGAACTTCTCAATCTGCGTAATCCATGATCTTTGATCCGTTCAGAGAATGCTCGTTTTCTCTATAAAATAGAGTTTGGGAATCGACGTTGTGCAGGATAATGTTAATCCATTAATGCTCAATGTTTTTTTTGTTGTTTGTTGGTTTCCTTGTTTTTTGCGTCTTTTTGTTGGGAAGGCAGGGGTGCTAAGCCTTCAACAAGAATTTTTTACTCAAAGGCTAAAGTTTAATATCTTAACGCCCGATTTTTGAAACATATATCAACTTTAAAGACATTTACTTATTTTTTCGACACATTTATGTCTTTAAATGAAGAGCGCATACAAATACCAGCTTTTAACAAACTGGGTGCATCTCTTAATTAGGTCACCATTGTATTGGCATTAGTCTCAAGATATATATTGAGAGCAACATCAATGATTTCGTTGGAAAATCATATCACGCACAAAAAGATGCAATTACTTAGCAAATCTGCGATTTTAAGAGCGTGTAAGAAAAAAGCGGTGAATTTTTTAATGAATAAAATTATAAGTAACTACCCTGAAAACTTTATGTCTAGAGACCTTATGATTATTAAGTTAAAAAGGCACACAATTTTAAGTCCGCCTTCATAATTATATATTTTATTCTTCTTCTACTGCGATTCTGTAATATATTTTATGATATATATATACATATAGTATATATAATAATAATATAATATATGTTTGTGTGCGTATTATTATTTCAGTTATAGTTTCATTAAGTGGATTCCATGAACATTTACGCCTCATTAGAAAGAAAACAAACGAAAGCCAATACTTCTAGAATTTCATTTTACAAAACATACAGATCTATCTAGTCATACCTGTCATATCTTGACGCCAGCATAGGGATAACTTATAGTTTATTTTACATTTATTTTTCCTAAAGACAATTTAATTTCCTGGTTTTTTTCCATTCCAGCAAATACTTTGCACTTTGCAATCATAAAAATTCATTTTTTTTTTCTGAACATCCTCCTTGTTGTCTCAATTTACCTTAATTAACGTTAAAATATATCTTTCTTCAACTCTGTTTTCTGCATTTTCTTACTCTATCTATCTATCTATCTATCTATCTATCTATCTATCTATCTATCTATCTATCTATCTATCTATCTATCTATCTATCTATCTATCTATCTATCTATACGAGGGCATATTGATGGTGCTTCTCGATCTTTTTTGGGACAGTGAGGTGGTTCACAGAATTTTGGAACAAGGCAAATACCGTGAATTCTACGAAATATGTGAACACACTGGAGAAACTTTCGAAAGCGAGGTTGCGACGGGTAAAGAGTGAGAAAAAGTTTCCATCATCCATCACGACAACGCTCCCTCACACAAGTTTGGACACTCGCACGGCTTTAGATCGTTAAGGCCTCCGGACATTACCGCACCCGCCTTATAGCCCAGATCTTGCTCCGAGCGATGTCTTCCTTTTTCCAAAACTCAAGGATCACCTCAAGGGCAACCGTTACGAGACATACGAAGATGTGAAGAATGCTGTTCTTTCTTGATGCAAAGACAAGACTGCTGATTTCTTCGCTGACGGCATCCAACAGGTCGTCCGTCGGTGGCGGCTCTGTATCGAACGGGACGGTGATTATGTTGAAAAAGGATATGTCATCTGGTGCTAAATAAAATGACCTTTCATTTGGTGTAAGTATCATTTGTTTGTCTTCATTATTTCTAAAGTTATGGACTTGGAGGCAAAACTTATCTATCTATCTATATATATATCTATCTATATATATATATATATATATATATATATATATATATATATATATATATAACCTCTTAGACCGCTATACGTTTTTTTCTTAAGTAACGACAACATTTTATTATCACCATTATCCTCGTCAACATCTTCATTACACTATCCACCAGCAAAAAAATCTTTAAGAGATACTCTTATGATCTATCGATAGAGTTTCAGAAAGCTTACATCACGTGAGGTGCCTTAGATTAGTTATGTTCAGTTGATATAAAAATGTACGCATTTGTCCTTTAGATGAGGATGATAACATACCTAAATACCTTTTAGCCGGATCATAAATACCGCCACCAAACATAAAATTATTAAAATATTTAAAACAAGAGCTTAGATAACACACTGTAAAAATATGTCAAAACTAATAGTCTGTCGTAGGTTTATGTGCTGTGAGCCTAGCGCCTGGTTGTGCCCGACCTTTTCTTGTTGTTAAGTGACATGGTGAGCATCCTCACAAGCATTACGCCGCGGCTGGCTCTCTGGAGTACTCGAGTTACCGTGCGCTCACCAGGAGTCGAATGTCGTCCTTGGCTTTGATGACCATGCGCTCACATTTCTCGACCTTGTGATCCGGGTCGAGACGGACCGTGACCCTGAGGAAGCGGAAACGCGCTTGCAATTACTTGAATTCTGAGGATGGCGGAATATTTGCCTTGATTGGTATATTTACCCGGCCAGACACCATATAAGGTGATTATGTAAGTCTCAGGTTAAGGAACATATTGACTATTATTTTGAGCCCTGTCGCTGCAAAAATTGTGCACACAAAGCTTACATAGTGACCGACTGATTGGACAGCGATACAATCCCGGTCAAACAATACAGCTTTACAGGGGTTCAAAGTCGGAGCCGTTTTGTTGCGAGCCGGATGCTTTATCCGCTGAGCCCTCTTGCGCCTTTCATGGGTGGAAGTTTAATGTAAAGAGACAAAATAAAACATCGCCAGTTACCTCTAGCCCATTCCTGCCTTGACGAGTCCGTGTAAGGTCTCCAAGAAAACTGAGAGTCTTTAAACTACCCAAAGAGCCATATCCAGTAGATATCTTTACTACGCAGGATCTGGTCGGAAAGCTAAAGACTGTGTTTATAACCTCGAAACCACTCAATAATCACCTGCTTCTTAACACGATTCGCTTGTGCATAATTGGAGACCACAAAACTTATCTATGAAATTTATAAAAATAATCAGTTTCAATAACCAAAAGGTACTCGCCTGCTTGCGAAACTTACAAGGGATAGTAAAACAAATAAATCCGCAAAATCATAGCTTCAATTTTAAGTCTTAGAATGATTCATCTAACTCTTGTGGACAAATTTGATTAACAAGGCTTACCTATGAAGTATCCGAGCCAGAAGAATCTTTATTTCGTTCATGGCAAAATTCTTACCGAGGCAAGTTCTGAAAAGAAAAAAAATATATAATTAAAGAAAATGAGAAAGAGCTTTGAAAAAATGTCTACAAACCATATTAGACAATTATCAAAATAATTTAATGAAAGATAAGGAAACTAAATGGTTAACATTATAAAAGTGATATAACTTGACAATCACATTGAGTCTTATCCATTAATTGAGAAAAGATTGAAATATTTTATAATCAGCAAGGAACTTTGCTAAAATAAAACAAAAATTCTAATTGTGAAACACAAAATACAAGTCGTGATTCAAAAAGACTCTTGGAATATAAGTAGTAGTAGTAGTAGTAGTAGTAGTAGTAGTAGTAGTAGTAGTAGTAGTAGTAGTAGTAGTAGTAGTAGTAGTAGTAGTAGTAGTAGTAGTAGTAGTAGTAGTAGTAGTAGTAGTAGTAGTAGTAGTAGTAGTAGTAGTAGTAGTAGTAGTAGTAGTAGTAGTAGTAGTAGTAGTAGTAGTAGTAGTAGTAGTAGTAGCAGCAGCAGTTGTTGTTTTTGTGGTCTTAGTAATAGTTAAATAATAATAGTAGTAAAAGAAGTAGTAGTGGTAATAGTAGTAGTAGTAGTAGTAGTAGTAGTAGTAGTAGTAGTAGTAGTAGTAGTAGTAGTAGTAGTAGTAGTAGTAGTAGTAGTAGTAGTAGTAGTAGTAGTAGTAGTAGCAGTAGTTGTTTTTGTGGTCTTAGTAATAGTTAAATAATAATAGTAGTAGTAGTAGTAGTAGTAGTAGTAGTAGTAGTAGTAGTAGTAGTAGTAGTAGTAGTAGTAGTAGTAGTAGTAGTAGTAGTAGTAGTAGTAGTTGCAGTAGTAGCAGAAGTTGTTGTAATAGTAGCTTTAGAAGTAGCAGCAGCGACAGCCGCAGCAACAGCTGTAGTACTAGTAATGTAAAAACAACCGCTGCACCAATTGTTTTGGGTTGTAACCGTTGTAGAAAAAATAGTTATACCTGTAGCAATAATATATATATATATATATATATATATATATATATATATATATATATATATATATATATATATATATATATATATAAATGATAAAGGATGCAGAATATTCAAACCGTAAGAAATCCGTCAGTCTAAAAACGAGTGACTTACCTAGACCCAGCAGAAAAAGGCAAAAAAGCTCTTGAGTGTCTACTCTTTATGTTTTCTGGTAGGAATCTATTTGGATCAAATTTCTGAAGAAGAGCAAGGGAGATAAGGATAACAAATGATAAGGGCTTTATGGCATTCTTTAATTTGCATTACATGCTCGTGGGGAAAGAGAGGGTTGATCGGTGGAAAGATAGATAGATAGATAGATGGATGGATGGATAAATAGATAGATAAAAAAAGGTTGGATTTAATAAAAACAAAAAGGCGAAAAAGATTAATAACAGATAATAAACAATATTCTGAGTCTGCGCCGCTATAGGCTTCGCTCTTACACTGATAAAGTGTATAATTTTTCCAACCGATGGTTAAGGTGGCCGAAACGAATTTTTTGTACTCGTTTGATTTTGTGTATTTTATATGTACTACCTGCAACAAGATGGGGCAAGGGGTTGAAGGAAACAGCTGGGAATTACTTTACTTGAATCGGTCAGACGCCTTTCATTTGTAGACTGAAGCGACTTTACTCCAGGATACAGATCCTGCGCAGCCAGTAACAGGTTCAACTGGCTGTCTGTGGCACATGGATCAAATAATGTATCCAGTATAATCAAACGGATACGTTGAGTTATTTTAAACAAAATAATATACGGCGGAAGAACTTTGGTTTTGTACACGAGATTTTTCAAGAAGCACCTAAACAGACGCAAATGTCAGGCCATTGACTCACATTAGTCGGAGGAAAAGCACCATCTTATTCAATATTGCGTGTCATTTCAGAAGTAGAAAGAGTGGGAAAGCATGAAGGAAAATAGAATGAGTCTCTGCTTACAAGAAGACAGAAAGAGCAAGCAAAGCCCCAGTAAAGGGAGATAGTGGAGAAGAGCAGGAAGGCTGTGATCTTAATGAAAAATTGTATTTACTTTTGTAAAAATCCAAATCTATTCATAGATGCTTTAAATTATTCATTGTAATGTTGGTTAAAACAAAAAGGCCAGCAATGATTTCTTGTGGCACAATGCAAATTTATGTACTTCATTTGCGGAAATTCGTAATCTTTTTTTTAGCTTTTCGACGGATCTTTAAAAAGGTAAGCAAAATAAAGAATCGGCTGATTTCCCATTCTTCTCTTCGGATTCAACATCATGTGTATATTTCCTACTAGACTCGCGCTTCTGACAAACTATACAAAGTAGACATTTTTCAGTTGCGCGGTATCCTTTTATTTTTCAGGTTTATGCTTCTCTGCGGTCTCCTGCACACCCAAAATGTGTTCCTAAAGAAAGATTTCCACAAAATAAACAATTACATGGCTCCACACAGACCTAGCAATATCTGAACTCAGAAAGTATCTATCTGTATCAAACTATTGGGCCTGGACTTAGAGGATGAAAGTGAGAGAAGGATATGTGGTCGAATCTTTCGGCAAATGAACATCAAGGAAGAACAAAATCCTAAAACAAAATAATAATAATAATAATAATAATAATAATAATAATAATAATAATAATAATAATAATAATAATAATAATAATAATAATAATAATAATAATAATAATAATAATAATAAAAGGAGAGAAAAACTTTTGCCTCGACTGCTTTTTACCAACCCTCCCAAATGAGAGATCTTTCCTGTGAACATTGGTAGAGGTAAGCTCATGTGTGGGAAGTAGGAAAGGGAGGGGCGGTTGGAAGTAGTTATAGAGATATCGATATTGTCAAAAGTAATTGTGTTTTATGAAAAATTAAACATTTATAATTTTATCCGAGTTTACCAGAATAATTATAGGAAAGCTCTTATTAATTATAACTCTGATTAACCGTATCGCCAATAAAAATTGGCCAATGTGAATAGTTTTTACTCTTTTAATTTTCTTTTCAAACTAGACAAAATTCATATCTACCCTCTGATCTCATACTGTGTGAGATTTATCCGCCTAACAAATGCACAATATCAATCAACCTTTACTGAGTGTTAAGCTCGGTCCAGTAAAAGCTTATTTCTACCCCCATATTACTCTATTAAGTGTGGACTATATCAGTCCAACCCATCATCCATCAGCCAGACAAAATTAAATGGGAGATAATGTCATTAGTACAAAAGAATTCAACCATTATCTATGAGAATTTGTTAATATCATAAGTTTGGTTTAACTGTGGGTTGTAGCTTAATTGAAATTCAACCAAAGAGTATTATTGTAGGGTGCAGAGATTTTTTAAGTTCCATATAAAAATTAAGCAACACATTATATCATGTCATTCTTGAACTTTTGCCAACAGAGTTAGGAAATTTGGCCGAATGGTAGATGTTGCAACTGGCCCTGTCATTCATTTCAGATCTTAATAAGTGCGGACTATATGAAGGATAGCAAGAAATTAGTCGATAAATAGAACAGAAATCTAAAGAATTATAACCCATAATTGATCCAGCTTATCAATGGACTTTTACCATAGAGTTTGGCCAGATGAAAGGATTGTTGTGCATTTT
The DNA here is from genome assembly GCA_033675545.1 of Elysia crispata. Classification (NCBI taxonomy): domain Eukaryota; kingdom Metazoa; phylum Mollusca; class Gastropoda; family Plakobranchidae; genus Elysia; species Elysia crispata. The sequence goes on from JAWDGP010005929.1 coordinate 27,960, forward strand.
GTACATGTATAACTCACCGCTAGACACGTTTACTACTGAATTGGCATAGTAAGATGATTGTGATGCAAGCTGTATAGCTCAAGGCTGAGAACTTTTTTTATAGAGTTTAGTGAGGTAAGATGATTGTGATGCTTTGTATACGAAAAACTTACAGGAATGGAATTTTACCATATAATTTGGCGAGATGAGAGTGTTTTGGTACAAGTTGTTTGAGTTTGGCCAGAGGAGAGGGTTGTGATGCAAGTTGTACGTGTATAGCTCACGGCTTTGAACTTTTACCATAGAGTTTGGCCATAGGGGAGGGTTTGGATGCAAGTTGTACGTGTATAGCTCACGGCTTTGAACTTTTACCATAGAGTTTGGCCATAGGGGAGGGTTTGGATGCAAGTTGTACGTGTATAGCTCACGGCTTTGAACTTTTACCATAGAGTTTGGCCATAGGGGAGGGTTTGGATGCAAGTTGTACGTGTATAACTCACGGCTTTGGATTTTTACCATAGAGTTTGGCCAGAGGGGAGGGTTGTGATGCAAGTTGTACGTGTATAGCTTACGGCTTTGGATTTTTACCATAGAGTCTGGCCAGAGGAGAGGATTGTGATGCAAGTTGTACGTGCATAGCTCACGGCTTTGGATTTTTACCATAGAGTCTGGCCAGAGGGGAGGATTGTGATGCAAGTTGTACGTGCATAGCTCAAGGTACGGGTTTGGACTTATACCAAAGAGTTTGTTCACATGAGAGGGTTGTGATGCAAGTTGTACGTGTAAAGCTCAAGGTACGGGTTTGGACTTTTACCATAGAGTTTGGCCAGAGCAGAGGGTTATGATGCAAGTTGTAAAGCTCACAGCTGACCGCTGTCCCGGCTGGTGCAATCTTCCCGTCAATCACAGTATCTTTACTGAGCACCCTATGGAAGAAATGCACTGGCGAATGAAACCGCATGGTCTCTTTGATGACCATCGTCAGGTAGGGTAAGTTGGTCAGATCTTCCCTGAGAAAGACAAGAAATGTGTAAGTAATATGGCACATTTATCGAGAGGGTAGAAAACTGAAGCGATGAGAGAAAAGAAATAAATAATTTAAAAATCTAGCATCATAGATAAATACCCGATTTGGGCGGAGAGAGATTAAGCCTCACAGAAAGAAAAAGGGGAAGAACAAAAAAGAGTAGAGAGGCACCGAGAGAGATAGAAAGAGAAAGAGAGAGAGAGAGAGAGAGAGAGAGAGAGAGAGAGGGAGAGGGAGGGAGAGAGAGGGAGCTGAATGAGATAATGGAGTAGGCGAGGAGGGATAAAAAGAAAAACATAGAGTAGAAGAGGGAGATCGAAAGAGACGCTTGAAAATGTGGCTCCTGTCAAGGGGCAGGAGAAAAAAAGGCAGCGAGAGAAATTTATAAGATTTGGGAAGAAGAATGGGAGGGCTATCAAGAGAAACAGGAGGGGAAATTTGGGAGAAAAATAAAATTGGGGTAAAAAAAAATCAAGAAAATATTTAAAATAGCTCAGGGCCGTACCATGTGATATCTGTATGATCCGAATCATTGAGCACCGAGTCTAATTCTTCATGTACCCTGCTCTGAATATCCGGATGTTCGGCTACAGAGTACAGAGCCCAGGAAGTGATAGAGGTTACTGTTTCGTATCCTGAAAAAAATGCGTTGCTAATTTACTATCTCGACAAGTGAACATGAAATAAAAATACTCGGCCGTAGTTTGAGCGAAAATGTCAAACTCCCTCAAAATGTGAGAGATGTAAACAAAAGAGTCACTCAAGTACATATAGTTACAACAAAAAAGTATGAAAAATTAGTTCACAAAGGCAAAATTAACAATAAATCGAAATATAAATCGAGAAATAAAAGAGATTTGAATATAGCGCTCCATGTTTTTTTGGAATAAAACAAAACTAGTTTGCAGTCCTCAGTAAAAAGAGGAAATAGGATACTTCAACTTGTGTTAAAAAGATAAGTGTGGTTTCCCTTTCGTTAGTAATTATAACTTGTTATAAATGTATCTTAGGAAAATCTCTAAGTAAATAGTTATAAAGAAAATTTCGTACCTGTATGTCCAGGTAATCTCTAAATATATTTTTATACCTTATCTGAAAACGTGGTAAACTATTCTCTTTCTCGTTATACAGGTATACAAAAAGGTCTATAAATATCGGAACAAGAACCGCATTTTAGTTGTTTCCATCATTCACAAAACCTATCTCTTTTCCTTTTGGTAATTCTGAATGTGCGCTTTTACAGGATGTTTGGCCTTTTTAGTGTAGCTAGTGCTGGGAATAGCAGCAGAATGCATTAGACAAAATGAGCACCTCGTGTAACCTTTTTGTAATCTCTATATATATATGGACACTATTTGGCTCCCGTAACGCTTTAGGATTATGAGTGGTTAGATGAGATTCAACCTCATCACCAAAAAACTAATGCAAGTATTTGAACCAGTGACCTCCGAACTTTCAGTCTACCGCTCTACCGACTGAGCTATTAAGCGCTCTTGCCAGAAAACCAAGAGAAGATTTCTTTTGCTCAGAACTATACCTGCAAACATAAATGTGGTAACCTCATCTTTGATTTCTTCGAGAGTGAGAGTAAAACCATCTTTGTCCTTGGCGGTGAGGAGAATGTCCAGAAAATCCTGACACGGTGGCTTTTCCTCGCCCGAAGATTTCTGCATCTGATAGTCCTATAAAATTGATATTCGATACAAGTTAAACATCCTAATTTATTGGGTAAGTTTGGTATCTATAATGGTTGTAGATTATCAAACCTCGAATTATATGTGCTGAGATAATCACAAAAAAGTCATGATATAAACTTGGGATAAAGTAGGATCTAATATAATAACTAAAAGAAAGCTCTAGCGTGTACTTGGGATGAATTATAATGTTAAAAATTCACAACTTAGTATTATGGTTTTGTCGCATGAGAAAAAATAGCTCGATCTTAGTGACATCATAAAAACTTCAACACCACAAAAAAAAATTTAAAAAAAGGATTATTAACCCTTACAATCTCTGCCTGTCGTTTCCTTATGATAGTCTCGGCAACATGATGGACGTACTTGCACTGCTCGAAAAACTTTCGTCCAGTTGGCGTCAGAGAGAACAGGAAGTCGCTGTAGAGCCAAGGCTTGCTAATACATGGGTGAAAGCAAGGTTTTCTTATTATAAATGCGGTCATTTTTTAGATGTTTTATGTTCCACATGAGTATAAAAATGACATTGAAATCTATTTTGAATGGAATGAAGTTGTTTATATTTTGTAAGTGTTATTGCGTGATTGTGAAGAGAGATAACTATACCTTAGAAGAGTTACATCTCTAGTTTCTCCAGCTAATTCAGACGTCGGATTTAATAAAAATGAAATAGGCAAACACGGCTTTCTCTCCTTCAGTACACAATTTTATATAAGAAGAGATTTTAACTAGTTGTAAAAAGCTATCCAGATCTAAATTAAGATTATAGTTTATTTTTAATTTAGTTTCAGATCCTGTTGATATAATGTGTAATTGTTGCGTTATTTCCTGTATTATCCTGTCTGAGACGGATGCACTATAATAATCAAAGAGAGCCATACAGAGTTCTAAAATGAAAGTCTGGCAGACATGTTGTCTTAATCTGGACCTAACAGACTTCCTGGAAGTACATAGTCTAGAATAGAATCTAGATCTTCATTAAATCCAAATTCACAGTTTTGATAAGTCTATAAGGATTCAGAGATTCAGATTTATTCTATGAATAGATTAGACTTTTCCAGTATTGGTCATCTATTCCTAATGATAGATAGGAAAAGACTAAGTTAGGTTGAAGGAACTCACAAGAACCGATCAACCATAATGTCTTGGATAATGGCCGTCGCTTCAACGTAAGGATGCTCGTTGCTGGAGGCGGAAAGAAAGAGATATGAATAAATTTAGGACTTTCATTTCTTAAGAGGCACAAAAGTCTTAGCAAAACTTAACTGCAACTCTCTGATTCTTGGGTATATAACTTTGCTGTCTCTAGATTTAGCGGAGATGTAATTTCAAGGGGTAAATTTTAAAATCCAGCCAATCCAAAATTTCAAAGACCTTCTATCTCAAGATTTGCCACAGGCTTTTTTGCAACAAAGAAAGCTTGGCTAAAAAGAAAATTAAGACATGACTGACCTAAAGGGTACTAAAACAGAAGTAGTGTTAGCGAAGTTTTTAAACTATAAATATCTCCATTTGATCTTTCACGTGAAATATGTAAAAAAATCGAAAATCCCGTAATATTTTTGTAAAAGAAAAATAACCACTAATATAATACATAGGCAACTAATTAAACAATTCCAACTTACGACAGTGAGTTTATTTTTGATATTTCGCATTAGTGAATACCCACCCTAGCAGCTGGCAATGGGTCTCATAAGACATGCCGCACTTGAGGAGGATATCCAGACCGCACATTCCGACTGTGTGGAAAGCTTCAATAGAGGTTCCAGTCTCGGCAGCTTCCTCGAACTTTCTCTGACAAAGATGAAAATGTTGCTCGGTTGATTAAACAAAAGTTAGAGCGTGGAATAATATGCGAAATTCATATATACATAGGGTCTGAAAATGCCCAAACCATAAAGCATACAAAACATGAAGATGTTGGGTTGTGTGTCCAAACCTGGTAGATTTTATTGGGAGAAAAAGGGTCATGTTACATTATTTTGCTTCTTAACAATATGAGAAGACAAAAGTCGAAGACTTCCAACGTACATGGCTGCTGTAATTCTTCTTTGTAATTCATATAATTTGCACATCGACTTTGGTTTCTGAAACAATTTACTATCGCCAAACACTAGATAAAGCTAAAGAGAGTAACTGATTATGTTTTGTACCGTGATCATATATAATCACGTGATTCTATAAAGGAACAATAGGGAGAATAAGATTTCTTAAATGGTTATAAATAATCTCAGTGCCATAGGAGTGAAAGTATATTTGTCTAATCAACCGCAAATACTATAGTTATTACTAGCTTTTATTCACAACACTTGAAGCACACTTAGAGCAAGATAGTTATTCATTAATTGTGAAGTCTTTTTAAAACTCTTAGGACAATTTCGCTGTTAAGTAGTGTGAACTGAAAATTGGTTAAAACCAGTAATATAAGTGTTAATAAGGGAAAGTAACGTCATTTCTTTGATAAGAGTAAGACTCCAGCTTCATTCAAAAAAGAAGAGAAAAAAGTTTGCTGCTGTATACCGTTTCTTCCTATAATGCGACCTTTTCTGATATACGGGAAAGATTGTTTTTGGGTTTATTTCTGAAATTTGAAAAAAGCGATACTTTTTCTTATTTAAATGGTTCTCAGACACCTCACTTTTTACCATACTAGAGAGATTCGACATCGAAGCTTGGTTATTACAATTGGAAGTTGAGTCCACAGTGGAAGCTTTTCTAGAACTGTTTAACGCCCCCTAGGCTAGGTCTTGTGATGTAAAGGATTCGAAATACATTTCTTCATCCTGCTCATACATGATGTATAGAGTTCCAAACACGTGTTTTCATTTTTTATTTCTTATTAAAAAGCCATTCTACCAAACCTGTCGGTATTGTACCTAGCTTACAGTACAGAGATCGGAGGATTACATGATGCCTATATAACCGGCAGCATGTCGAGCCCCATCTTACCAACTCTATCTGAGGCTTGATGGAAACACTTAAGTTCTTGGATTTACAGTGATTTTTAAAAGTTGTACCTGATCATAACCCATAATAGAAATCTCGTGTTGCCAGCACTAGATCTATTTGCCGTCTCAAAAGGTTAGGGGCAGAAAGGCTATAAATTTGAAATGAAAAAACATTTCCAAGCACACGCTTCCAACATTTAAAATTCATTATCTAGACATTCGGTTGGCAAAAGACAATCACTGAAGTTTCAGAGCATAAATGACTTTTGATTACAAACTTCTGTTTCCTTTTTTCTTTCAAACAAGCTTACCACGAGAATGTCAGCACATCTATTCTTGATGTCCACGTAGCGTTTGAGGACGTCAAAGTGGAATGCAGGGGTGAGAAGGCGTCGGTGACGGTGCCACTTGTCACCATGGCTGGTCAAAAGACCGTCACCTATCCAAGGCCGGAGAAGCTTGTCCATGAAGGTTCCCTTGACATCTGGACTCCCAAGGCAAAATAGAAAAAAAAAAACGCTGTTATTATTATTATTATTATTATTATTATTATTATTATTATTATTATTATTATTATTATTATTATTATTATTATTATTATTATTATTATTATTATCATTATTATGCCTTTTTACGTGATCCACGATGGTTTAACTCTTCGATAACTCTGTACATCAGTGAGAGATATAATTCAAATCTTATCTTATCTTCACAAAATTTGTTAGAGCCTCGGTATTGAAAAATATCCCTCTACTTTATAGAGACGAGAGGAAGACATTTCTTACATTCTCTTTGTTTATATGGAATGGACATGTCATAAGGCATTGCTGTTTGCTTGGATATTTAGATTCAAGAAATAAAAATCAATCAGGTTGACTGATTTGATGGTGTTTTTAGTGCTTGGTCTGTCAATACTCTAAAGGCACATAAAGTATAAATTGGCCAAAGAAGTTGTGTGACTTGAAATCAGTGAAGAGGAATGAACGAAAGGCACAATGAAGAGGATTGTGTTAAGGAGAAAGTGTAAGGAATGCATTATATGACTGATATACAGGACGTATGTATATTGGTCGCGACAGTCAAGCACCACTGGGTTGTTTTTTGTTGTTGTTTAGTTTGTTTTTTGTTTTTTGTTGTTGTTTTTTTTTTTTTGTCAATTTCTAAAAAAAATCAAGATATTGCTCAGAAATTTCTTATCTTTGATATCTAGAATGATTTACTTCAAAAATTGGGTTTGCGAAAGAAAATCTAATATTGATGAATGAATTTTTCTTACTTAAGATTAAAAAAAAAAAAAACAGTTTTAGGCCTATAGGAGTCGCAGCTTTGTAATTGCAAACGTTTGTGATTTCAAATTGTTATCTGGTCAAGTTGAAATCTGATCAGAAATCCCATCTTACATAATTTACTGCAGTTTTTTAACTTTGGGTGATTACGTCATTTGTCAAGGTTGGTGTCTTTGCCTTGTGTTAGTTAGAGTTTGGCTTTACGATCATTGCATTTTATCATACACGGCCCAGTCAGGTAATCAGATGTGCATTCATTCCTGAATGGTATGCTCACGAAATCTGACTCAATGTCTGCGGAGTGCACAGTTTTGGGTTGTCGTGGAGTCTGTTGTAACCCTCTATTCCAGGTGTGATACATTTCTCTGTATTTTTTACTATTGTATCAGTTCAAAATATCATGATTATTTTGATTTGTACGCTACATCATTTCAATATCGGTTATTTCGTAATGTTTGCTTTCAGTAAACCACAGTCACTTTTTTTTTAATTGATTGTTCACTCTTTGCACACTTTTTTTTAATTTATTGTTTAGCCTTTGCTCACTTTCAACCATTAACTTCTTGCCCATTTTTTTTTTATTTTTTTTACTCTTTACTCATTTTTTTTTTCATTTTTTGGTTCATTCTTTGTTTCCTTGTTTTAATTTCTTGTTTACCATTTGTTCTCTTTTTCAAAGTGTATTCTTTACACTTTGATCAACTGTTTACTCTTGATTACTAGGGTTTCTATTCAATTAACATCTTAGAGTTATATTGGGGCTTTTTTTTTAATTCACATCATGATTAGTATATGTAGTATTTATCCTAAACCCTATGGAATATTTATTGTGTGTAATTACTAATTCTTTGTATCTGACATACAAAATCAGAAGGCACTCACTGGAACTCTTCAGAACGATGTTCAGTGTTGACGGGTGGTGAACCAACAAGATGGGCATGTTCACCATCCACATGACAGATAGCATGGGGAACTTTGCTACGAGATCCCTCTGGTAAGCCAGGCCCTCATCGTTGAGACCAGGATACTGGTGATTAGAGGACACTAAACAAGACTGGAAAACATCTAATTCTGTACTTTTCCAACTTGCTCCAAGACCCCTTTAAACTCTGATTATAAGGCTATAAATTCCGCCAAAAGTGCAATGAAGTTAACTGTGGGAATTCATGTACTTCCAGGATATTGAGCGTTTTAAAGGATTTATAAATAGATTTAGATCTTACAAAACTAGTTTACTTATATCTTTGGAGAGCTTTAAATTGGATGTTTAATTGTTGTTGTTTTTTTTTGTTTTTGTTTTTTTTTTGAGTGTTTTTCTTTTGAATTTAAAGTCAGACGAAAAAAGACGGAAGTTTAGAGCTTGTTATGTAACCAGATCCGATTAACTTTTTTAAAACAATCAGATTTAAAAAAAACGTTGTTTGCTAGTAATATTTTTTTTTTTTTTTTTTTTTTTGCTTTTCGTGGAGAATGTTTTCCATTTTATGTTTGTTTTTGGGACATTTTAAGTCATTTCTTTTTCTAATCCAATTTTGAATTTTTATCAAATTTTTAAACATTCATTATCAGGTAGATCTAGATAAAAAAAAGTATTGGGCAGCTATGAATACCCGCAAGGCAAAGTACTTTTGTACGCGAATCCATAGCTTTATACCGTGCGTTCGAAAGAATCATATTCTGCACTGCCTTTTATTTAAAGACCCTCCCAACAGTTTGCTATGAGAGTGTAAACCCCCGGAAAAAGTATCAGGATGCGCGCTGCATTGTGGGACTTCACGTAACTTGTACATAAACAATATACAGAAATTTAAAGAACCTATCAACTTATTGGATTGGTATAAATGTAGCTAATTTCTCTAACTGAGGATTAGCTTAAAAAGTATTAATCAACGTACGTCAAAGAGGTGGCCAAAGATGCGATTCGGAGAATCCGTCGGGAATTTCCAAAGTTTTCTGTGACTCCTGACGTATCGTGTAATGGACAGCACCACATTGAAACCTACAAAAGTCAGGAGTCCTAGAATGACCAACTTCACTGCCAGGGGCTCAAGTGGGAAATCCATCCTTGTATATGCCTCCCTTATTATGTGTGAATTGTTTTGAATCCCAATGCAGTATGCCGCTTACATATCTATCAAAAACCAGCCTTGTTGATTACGAATTTTTATAGTTATTCATTGTGGCTTTAGCAAACTGCTTACGCATTTGGAAATACTAGAACACGTTTAATTTTAAATGTTTTCTGTATATTATAGGATTATTCTACTAACGTATTAAAAGGTAATTAAGTTTTCCCAGAAATAATGGATGATAAATAGTTCTTTGCTTTCCCAATCTAATTAAAGACTCTTTTAAATGATTATTCAGGCTATAGATTTACAGAAAAAAAAAGTGCAAAGATGTAAAATGCCGGAATTCTTGTTATTTGTGCATGCATAATAATGAGTGTTGAAAGGATATATAAAAAGATGAGTCTTTTACAAAGCTAGCTAATAATATTTATTTGTAGATGCCCATTTATTTAAACGTACAAAATAACGAGCAACATAAAATATCGTTAAATAAACTGGAAATTTTTCATATTTCACATTTTTATGTAATATCTTTTTTTTTAAGTTAAGACTTTTTCAAAATTAACTAATAATATTTTACTTATAGTTGTACACCTATTTAAACCTACACCTAATGAGCAGCTAAAATGATCGTTAAATAAACTGGAAATTTTTAAAAATCAGCCAACTAGTTTTATCAAATGAGAATCGCCACACCCTTCAGGACTTTTAAGAGACCACTTCTTCCCTTGTAAATATCAGGTTATTAATCGACGGAATTCGAAAGATTTAATTTGCAAAAAGAAACTTTCAATTTTTAGATAACTTCATGTGTACTAAATTGGCTTTGAACTCTGAATCAGATATTACTCTTTACATCAAATTGCTTTATTTGAAACTTCCGATAGAAAACCTCACATCTACTAAAAACCCTTTTGCATTTAGGAATGTGTGATATCAGCAAAGTTTAGCACAGTGGGAATGGATCGAGAAATACATCCGGCATTAACTCAGAAACAAATCTTGTATAATAAAACTGTGTCCTCCTCCCCCTATGAAATGACATAACACGAAGGGTGTAACATGTCTTTATGTCCTGTATTGTAATGGCGGAATTCTATCATACTGAAACAATGACATCGTTATGATTTTTCATTACAGAACAGCAACAGCGAACAGCTGCTCTCAACCACACGATGGCTTTTGCAACCTTTACGAATCATGGAATATTTTAATCAGTCGCAGGAGATTCAATTGAAATGTAATAAAGGATAATCTCTCAACGTATCAAAACTACCGTAGCTTTAAGCGCACCGCCTAACACATATTGAATATAGTAACTTCACTTCACACAATACTAATTGACATTTTTTTTAACTAGATTTTTAATTTTTAGGTCTACATTTTCCGTAAATCATAAGTAAAATTTATCCACTTTTAGACATTCTCTTAATTCTTTATGACAATCATTCGACCCGTTAGAAATCTTTGCGTTTTCAAAGGTAGGTGTTTGACCGAGTGACCATCAGTTTTACCTTGACAAGATTTTCAATGAAGAGAAAAGCCATGACGTCATTTCTAGTTCTCCTGAAAATGCGTACTTATTGGTTCTAAACAACCCATGATTTGTGTCTCTCAACAGCTAATGTTGCCTTAGAAGTATTATAAAAAATATTACGACTTAGACAAGCTTGCTCTGAATGAGCGTTATGTGTTGCGAGAGAGGCAATATTTGTGGCCGACCAGATCAGGTAATAAATCTTGACCGTTACTGACTTTGGATTGTAAAGATGAACTGACTTTGGATTGTAAAGATAAACCAGTTACCTCACATATTTTTTTTCTTTTTTATTCCAGTAGTCAACGAAAGATCTGACTTTAAAAGTTTTTGCAAGAAGTATAAACTTTTATGAACTCAAAAACTTTGGGTCTTTATACAGACGTCCCAATAAATGTCTTTGGTAGAAAGAAAGATAAAGGCTGTTTGTCTATCTCATCCAGTCAACCACTGGCAGTGGCTCTGTGGCAAAGTCTCTAACTTGAAATCGTCCGTCATGGCTTCAACTCACGTGGCTTGTTAGTGAATTTTGGTCTCAACTCTTTCGATCAGGCTGCCTAATAATCATGGATTTACTCAATATGTTACACAATCCTGCATAATTTGTGGTGGCCCCGTTAAAGAAAATAAGACTTCGCTTAGATCTGATCTCGAATCATCAATAAGAAGCAGTTCTAAAGTAGATCTAGAGAGATTATCATTTTGTTTCCCATTATTTTTGCGCTGTTTTAGGTTACCGGTAATATGACTTGACAGTGCGCTCATCGGAGATTTATTTGTGTCACTTGGTAAGACTGGTGTGTTAAGGAGGTTGAAAAACTAATTTATGCAACAGTACATGATTTGAATTCGTTATATTCTTGTTTTTCTGCTCATCACTTTTTTTTATATTTCCAATAGTCTATGTCGATAAAACAAAGACAAATTAACTTTAAAAGTCACTAGAGAATTATGTTCTAGTACATATTAAAATATATATATGCCTCTCTGCTTCTCTTTCCCTCTCTTTTTATGTGTGTATGTGTCTACCTCCCTCTATGTGTGTATGTGTCTACCTCCCTCTATGTCTGTGTCCCTCTTCCTAACTTTCTCTCTGTGTATGAGTGTTTCTCTGTCTCTCTCTCTATGTGTGTGTCTCTCTGCCTCTCTCTCTCTCTCTCTCTCTCTCTCTCTCTCTCTCTCTCTCTCTCTCTCTCTCTCTCTCTCCCTCTCTATCTATCTGTCTATCTATCTATCTATCTATCTATCTATCTCTAACTGTTTCTCTGCTCCTCTCCGTGTGTGCGAGTATCTCTCTACTTCTCTCTCTATTAACATAGAAATAAAGAATGCAGTCGAACAACGATAGAGGCTGTGACAGATGGAGCTAGTGCTAAGGATTTAAAGATGCATGTGACTAAATAAAGAAACAATTGTGGATGTGATCGGCTTTTCTTTACTATTTACCTCTTCCCCCCCCTCTCTCTCTCTCTCTCTCTCTCTCTCTCTCTCTCTCTCTCTCTCTCTCTCTCTCTCTCTCTCTCTCTCTCTCTCTGTCATATTCTCTTTCTTAGATTTCAGGCAATAATTTATTCAAAAGGAAAATAAAGAAGACCTTGAAAAGAAATGAAGTTCAGATTCATAGAAAAACCAATCATCCTGGTGGACTAAGTAATTTTTTAATCATTATTTTACCAAGGATAGGGGTATAAGTTTAGAACCCGATATAGGGATGGATAATACATTGTAAGGGTTTGTTTTGAAGCAGTGTTAGAACAAATAACAACTTATTCAAAAAAAGAAATTGATATCTAGTTTGCAAGAGCCATATATATATATATATATATATATATATATATATATATATATATATATATATAAATATAAAAGTGTGTTAAAGAGGATCTTTCAATAGACTGGAAAACTTCAGAGTTGATTGTTTAGCAGTTTTACGTTGTTCTAAAGCATCGGAGAATATTTGAGCCCTTGGTTTCATATCACATAAATTATATCTCTTTATTATAAAATTGGTATGCTCATTTTGATTACTTTATTTCACCGATATGTACACAGATGGAATAGGCGTTGTTTTTTCGATGTTAGTAACTTAACTATGGTTTTTTTTTTTTTTGTCTGTATGTGTACATTTATATGTAAAAAAAGATAAATTGTTTTCACACTGATAAACTTTATTTCTGCAAGTCGCTCCCTATTATATAGAAGTAAGATAATAACTAAGAGGAATTGCAACTTCAATAAATTGTAAGTGAGCTTATCCTGAAAGTGGTTACAAGTTTAACCCAGGACTGTTAACATCTTTCTGACTGAAAGAATATAAAACATAGACAAATAATGGGAAGAAGTAGAGTGGTGTCACCGCTGGATCTAACAATCTGAAAGCGTTAAGCGCCAGGCTTTATCATCCGTGCGTCGCTTCAACTGTTGTATCAATAATTCAGTTTTAATCTCAACATATAACGCCAAATAAGGATATGACGGTTTTATGTAACTATTGCTTTTCTATATTTATCATGCTGTTGGGTCATGATGAACAAGGGATATTTTTGGAACCTTCAACTAAGCTTTGTTGAGGAAAAATGACATTGTTTTTCTTTAATCTTTTTAATCTACTTTCATTATTGATATGGTGTGCAAAAGCACTGACATCAATCAAGGGAAACCCAATTCCTTTCAGCAAACCTAATGTTAACTATAAAAACTATAAAAGGGTTGTTCATTGGGATATAATAGTTCAACTCTGCAAAAAAAATCCAATGCTCCTTATTGGAAAATAAAACAATAGATTTCAGCCATGTTTAATTAATTTTGCTGCACAGTGCTCCATGAACTGTATGACATTGTTCTCGTTGTTAATATACCACCCAGATTTGATGCAACCTTGCGTTGAAGTGGAGAGGACAAAGAGAGATATTCTGTCTATATCCAACATGAAATGTATATGATTGTATGGTCTTCTTTTCTGCTACGTTTTTTGTTTGTTTGTTTGTTTGTTTGAGCCGTTCAAATTTAAGGTCGAACATTTAAGTTTGCCTATGACTGGTTTTATATTTCTACTTATCGGTTTAGTAGTCGAAAAGGGAGACAAATGCGATATCTCTTAATAGTTCTAAACAATCAGAGGATAACAGAAGACAAATTCCATCTGTCACGAGTGTTGAGTTTTATCCAGAACATTCGAGACCCATTCAGAGCAAGATTGTACTAAGTCTTTGAATATTTTAATACATTTCAATCTATCTGTTTGGGACCAATAAATTTAGAGCATGTAACTGAAAGGAGAAGTGACTTTATGATTTGTTGGCCCTATAAGAATGATAGACGTTGTTGTGTAGATAAGGCGTGATCTCAACACAGCAGAGATGATATAAATTGACTTATTTGTTTAAGTAAGGATGCTTGGTCTTCACTCCTATCAAACATTCTCTTTCCAATTTTTACAAATTTTTCTGCAAATCTCCCTTAAACATTGGTTGTTTTCTTACTTTTCCAAATATCAGGCAATATCCCGAAAATGTTGTCCTTAGTGAATTAGGTAGGGTTAAAATGAGATCAACCAAACTAATGTGCTGGGCTCAGCATGCAGTTTCATCTCTGTTGATCGACCAGGAAATTAAATTTGTTTCTCTTTAATTGTCATTCTCAATTAACGGGAACTTGATCAATACTGAAAAATGCTGATACAAAAAGTTAGCTGGCATTGTAAAATCTCAAAGTATTTATAGATCGTTTCAAACGCTCAGTTACATCTAGGTACAAAATAAATTAACCTTTCCAAAGCAGTGCACCTCTTAATAATAACCTTATAAGAGTTTTTAAACGGATTTTTCAATTTTTTGTTTACTGTCATGTGCTCTACTCTCTTCTGTTCTGTTTTTTTTTTAACTTTTCCTTTTATGTTTGTATTACATTGTGCAGCTATTCACTAGTCTGTATCCAAGCGTAATAATCTCTACAGTGCATGTTATCCAAACCAATAAGTTCATACCCTCGTTAAATGTACAGGATTTTCTTTTAATACAAGAAGCACCGGTGGCTGGACATGACTGTCTAGAGCCTCAGCACTGATTCCCGCTAGGGTCGATCTTCGCTGGTTTGACACCATCACAAAAAGGTGTGGCGTTTATTTCCTCATCTTTTCTGATCCGCCTATCGCGACAGAGGCTCGTTTTTATTTTGTTGTTGTTGTTGTTGTTGTTGTTGTTGTTGTTGTTGTTGTTGTTGTTATGGTTGTTGTAGCTATTGGATTTACATTTTCATTTTTTCGCAGAAAAGGACTGAGATCACCTTGTTATTGGCAGACTAAATTTTCATCAACCAATCATTTCTAAATACAAACATTAAGATTTAACAATATAACCGTGAGGCCATTTTTTTATGGGAATCAAAGTTTTCCTGCATCATTTAATACTTATTCAATGATGAGTCCAAAGAACAGGAACAATGAACAATCACAGGAACGGTTGAATAGAAGAGTTTAATAAAATGAACCCCATCTGTTACCGTGAAGAATGACTCCTGCGGGATCAAATCTACAGCATTGCTCATAGAATGTTTAAAGAGGCTGACCTAGGAGTTTGACACAAACGCTTTGCACATTATTATTATTATTATTATTATTATTATTATTATTATTATTATTATTATTATTATTATTATTATTATTGTTGTTGTTATTATTATTACTATTATTGTCATTATCATTATTATTATTATTATTATTATTATTATTATTATTATTATTATTATTATTATTATTATTATTATTATTATTATTATAATTATTTTTTTTAATAAATCGCTTTGATTTATTCTTTCTTATTGATCTTTAAATGAAGAAAAATCAAACCTTGACTCAAAAATTTAAAAAAAAAATTGGTATTGCTTTGCAAAATTTGCCAATCACCACAGCATCTTTTTTTTTACCATAAAAAGATAAGAGTGTACAGGTAAAGCGCCAAAATTTTTGGTAAACAATTTTAAAAGTTGAGCGATTCTATTGAGTTTTTAGAGAAGGGCCATTGTCTTGACTCATTGCTTGACGATCAGGCAGTTTGATGGCGAAAATTTAGGCTGTATTTGTCAGATGGAAAAAAAGTGATGATGGAATGGAGTTTTGTTGATATTTCAGTTGTTGTTGTTGTTGTTGTTGTTGTTGTTGTTGTTGTTGTTGTTGTTGTTGTTGTTGTTGTTGTTGTTGTTGTTGTTGCTGTTCTTGTACTGTTGTTGTTTCTGTTGTTGTAGCTGTTGTTGAGGTGTTGATGTTGTTGATGAAATTGTTTCTGTCATAGTTGTGATATGTTGATAGCAATTGTTTTTTGGTTAAGCAAGGAACTTTATATATTTTAAGACATGACTTTTCTTGGCCTGCAAAAGAAAATTCGTCGGTTTCCCTCATGTAAATACAAGCACGCATTGTGCCTTCAAGTCGCGCTGTATTCATCTGTAGTGAATACCTTTGTCTTGTTAATGAAAAGACAAATGAGAAATTGCTAATTTTGTTATTGCTTGGGAAACATAAGAAAACAGTTTGCGAGTGCAATAAGACGCATAATGAAACGAAATACAAGTCGAGAAAATGTATGGGTGAGTCAGTTGGACTTATTAATCATACTTTGCACTTTAGTGCCGCTTATACAAACATAAAAATGAAAGAAGCTATTTAAACCAAAATATTGACCAAGAAAGTGTGTGGTTGAATCAGTTCGACGTGTGAATTCTACTCTATTTCCACGTTTATAAACATTTTCTTTTAAAAGATTATTCAATTTTCAGGTGAAACAAAATGCATGATATAAACTAAAAACAGCGCGATCAAATAAATGGGTGAGGACTTCACGCCACGGTAAAAAAAAATTTTGCAGATGAAACAAATTGTACAGTAAGAAGGAAAAGATAAACAAACACAAGAAAGTGTCTATGTGTGAGTCCGTTTGTCGTACACGTTGTACCTCAACGCCATGTTTACAAAATCGTATAACATGCACGTGTATTAATCACAGTTTGGGTGTATGATGGAAGTTGGATTTATTAACAATTTATCAATGTTAGAAAGAAGGTGGATTTTTTTTTTTTTTTTTTTTTTTTTTTTTTGGGGGGGGGGGGGGGGGGGGGGTTTACATTTATTGTTTTGAACAAAAACATTTTTTGAAAACATTTGCTCTCAGATAAAGAATTTCTCAAGCCATCACTTCATTTGGATTTGCAGATAATTATTTCATGATAACCTGACATCCATAAAAACAGATCCTTTCACTATTTATTAGAAGCTGGTATCTGAAAAAGAAAGGAGAACGTAACAGTAACATCTCGAAAAGTATGTGGATGGTGGAATCTAGAAACATAAAAACATCGTTATCTGGTTTTGCGAGAGTACCGTAGTGGGGAGAAAAAGGCAAGCATTGATGTCACATTTCCTTAACAGCTCTTTGTTACTGGCTCGAAACAATGCTTCGTTGATCAAAGCCGAACAGCATAATTGTTCCAAGTACATTTAAACCATTAGTTTCCTGCGATAATCCTGCTACTGCTGTAAAACTTAGAATAATTTACTTTTCATCCACTTTAAGATCCTTTTGAACTGGTAATGGAAAGCTATGAAATTCGCAAAGGGGTGTCTTAAGGTGTTTTCCCCATTTATTTAAGCCTACATAATAATGAATCTTCAAAGAATCTATTACTATAACTATATTACGATTCTACATAAATTAGCATACCATCCTTTTTGCTCTCACATTCTTTATCACCTGAGGTGATATCAAAATTTTCTTCTCGGAATTTGAAAGTTTTTTCACTTGACACCTAGAATACAGCTCTACCAACTGGAACCTTTAGACCCTATTATTTATAAAACGCGCTCTTTGGATTTAATTGTGCGGAGCTTCTAACGTAACTTTTTGTCATTTTGTTGCTTCCTTTCCTGTTTTTATTAATCATAGTTAGTTATCGTTGTAAAATCTCAGTCTGATTATAGATTTTATTAATTTTGCGATTACTATAATGCATACATACATGAAATCCTGTTCAGCAGTGCATCTCATAATACTTTTGCAGGAATTTCTAGATTAAAGAATATCTTTAGGAATTGATATTGGGAAAGAAAAGAATGATCTGATGTCCCGCTTTATGTGCCTCAGATATTCATTTTATGTTAGATTCGAAGTAGAGAGAAACACTAAGACAATAAAAATTTTAATTTAACTGACGATAGTCTAATATTCCACTCGAATCAGAATTTGATATAAATAGAGCTGCTTCTATTTCTTACTGATATGGCTGGTTCTTTTTATGTACCATACTATCAGTAGCAGTAGTAGAAGTAGCAGCAGCACCAGCAGTAATAGTAGTAGTAGTAGTAGTAGTAGTAGTAGTAGTAGTAGTAGTAGTAGTAGTAGTAGTAGTAGTAGTAGTAGTAGTGGTAGTAGTGGTAGTAGTAGTAGTAGTAGTAGTAGTAGTAGTAGTAGTAGTAGTAGTAGTAGTAGTAGTAGTATTAGTAGTAGTAGTAGCAGTAGCAGCGGCAGCAGTAGTAGTAGCAGCAGCAGCAGCAGAAGCAGAAGCAGAAGCAGCAGCAGCAGCTAGTAGTAGTAGTAGTAGTAGTAGTAGTAGTAGTAGTAGAAGAAGAAGAAGAAGAAGAAGAAGAAGAAGAAGAAGAAGAAGAAGAAGAAGAAGAAGAAGAAGAAGAAGAAGAAGAAACCATAAATATTAATGCACTGATTTGCATCTCAAACGATAAATAGGATTATCTAAAAATGTAACCACGGTGTCCCCTATGATTCTGGTTTCTGCACACCTATTAAATAACTTGTTGCTGTGACCAGCAGCCTAGAGCTAATACTACAGAACGTAGTGGACTGGACCTGAGCCAAGACCTTCTCGGAATTAATTCACCTTGACCAAGGCCAATCAAAGTTCAAGAAAGGGCCAGAAGCAACCTGAACCAAACATTCCGTTAGAAGGAAGACCTAGATCTAAACCTAAGTCTCGACCTTTCCTGCGCTTTGAGGGTTACAAAAGTATGTAACTACTGTATCGTCTTTGGCATATAGCGTCAGTGATTATGAACGGAGATAAGTATTGACTTGTTGATAGGCTGTTGCCTCGTGATTGACTAAGATAATTTTGTGGATTGTAATATGTGCTTTGTTTTGGAACGTTAATTAGCCTATTGGGTGTATAGAATGATGACAGTGATACTGATAAAATATTATTATTATTATTATTATTATTATTATTATTATTATTATTATTATTATTATTATTATTATTATTATTATAATGATGATGATGATGGTGATGATGATTATAATGATAAACATTATTATCATCATTATTATCATATTATGACTACTGCTACCATCACAACAACCACCCTACTTCTACTACTACTACTACTACTACTACTACTACTACTACTACTACTACTACTACTACTACTACTGCTACTACTACTACTACTACTACTACTACTACTACTACTACTACTACTACTACTACTACTACTACTACTACTACTACTTCTTCTTCTTCTTCTTCTTCTTCTTCTTCTTCTTCTTCTTCTTCTTCTTCTTCTTCTTCTTCTTTCTCTGCTGCTATTACTACTTCTATTTGTTTATCTATGATAATGACGATTTGAGTGTTTTTTTGTTTGAATTCAGCTATAAAAAAAAAACTATAGAGACGAAAAGTTTTCTGGGTGCTGCCATTACAGGCCAAATTCATGAACGTAAGCGACACCCCAATTAAATGTGCTGGTTCTTTGGTAAAATTATACGAAACAAAATAATAATTGCTTTATAAAAACAGACTACTCAACTCTATTTACTTTTTAAAAAAGCAGCGAGTAGTTGATCATCTTGCTGAGCCTAATAGAAATAATTGGTTCCTTGTTACAATTGACACTATTATTATGGGGCAAACGCTCATAAACGTAGCGCAGCATTGGCCAGCGAGTTCAGGGCCAGCGGTTCTATTAATAGCATTAGCCGCGTTTATCAACCTTGGCCTCGCGGCAATGGTCTTCTTGTGTTAGACTAGCTAGCAGCAGGCTTCTCTGTGCTAGGCTGCGAGTGGACAGACTGGACACCTGGTCGCGGTTTGGCTTTACGCTAGAAATCTTGGCAGCCGAGTCATGACTTGGGCATGTCTACAGAGCTAATGTGAAAATCTGGATTTCTTTGGCATTGTGAACGCATTTTTTGCATTTGGTTTTTACGTGAAATAGGCAAGGAGCTGTAGTTTTATACCGCGAAGAAGATAGTTTAACAACAAGAGAAAGTATTCTTTATTTTTAACACATACTCTGCGCCGAATTTCTCCTTCGTTTTTGTAAGTAGAATAAATTCTATTTTCTTTCATTGTTAGCGATTTAATTTGTGAGATCACGCTTTTGTGTATGGGCTAAATCAAACGACAAACAAACAATCCAAACACTCTCTCTCTCTCTCTCTCTCTCTCTCTCTCTCTCTCTCTCTCTCTCTCTCTCTCTCTCTCTCTCTCTCTCTCTCTCTCTCTCTCTCTCTCTCTCTCTCTCTCTCTCTTATCTGTCTATGTTCTATGCTGTTCTAGGCTACGAACATTTCAGAGTAAAAATTAATTTTCCCACCCATGCTTCCATACAGAACATCCTAGTTTACATAGGCAACGAACTCACGAGTCACGACTGCCACCACTGAACTTATTAGTTACTGTTATTGCGTATTAAATGCCAAGCCCATTTTCCTTTTGATCGAAGCTAGATCATTAAATATGATATCCAGATGTGTTGAGCAAGACAATCGACTGACAAGGAGCGAAGTCAGCTGCTGCTTACTTTTGGCCTTGGCCTTGGTAGGAAAAAAAAGATGATTGATTATTGATTTGATGTTGTCGTTGCTGCATTTTCTTTTTCTTTTTTTTTAAATTCTTGTTGCTGTTGTTGCTGGTGTTGTTATAAATTGTATCTTCCATTGATATGTAAATTCCAGATGCAGCAGTTGTAATGAAACCGCGACCCAAAATAAATTGACACTTCAAATGATATTTTAAAGTTTTTGTTTCAGACTTTAAAGCGGTTTTAAAATACTGAAACCGTGATGAAATGCTTACTGCCAATGATGCACAGGGATTGTGAAAAACGGTCAACGGTCCAGTCTTAAAGCATCTTTTGAGGCGTAGACTTTCGGCTCAGCTGTTAGTGTAATTAACATGAATTTCATAATATGACCTTGCCAAAGATATACTTAAATTTGTTAATCTTTTATCAAAATTGTTTTCAAAGGTATTAAGTAGGCTAATAAGCTGATTTGGACCTCTTAGAGTTTTGAACTTACAAAAGAGAAAAAATGAAAATACCCACTTATTAAAAATATAAGGGCAATAGTTAGGCTTCTTTACATATGGTGCCCATGAAATACCTTTATTTATTTTTAAATAAAAGTTCTGATCTTGCAAATTCTGTTGTAGAATGCGGACAACTTTTTTTGTGAGATCACCGCTAGGGTCAAGTTTATATAAAGTAGTTATTTATTTGTTCATTAACCTTATTTACTCACAGCTTGTTTTTTTAGCTCTTCTTCTATTAAAACCGATACTGACAATGGTGTTTGCCCTATATTTCGTGCTTTGTCCTAATTCGCATAGATTCCCTAGTAAATTATGCGATGGAGAGGCTCCGAACTCCATGTTTATAAATATCATCATGAGTCGGAAGGACCAATACAGAGAGTCAGATACAGCAGATGAAATTAGAAGAGTCCCCAGGTTTTTCTTAACGTACAAAAGTTGAATGTTTATACCACAATAATATTCTAGTTTTCCCATAACAATATTTGATGCAGAAGCAGTAAATACTTTAGTTTAGAAAAAAAATCACACCTACTTTTTTTTAAGCCGATAGTGACAATTGGAATAGATTCACGATCATTGCGGGTAACTGTTACTGGCAAGGGTTACGATTATCGGAAATGTTACTAGTATTTTAAAGATATTCTCGATCCAGTGCTGGATCTTTTCAACTGCGGTTCAAATTAGCTAACTTTCATCTTTAAAAAATTGCTATGAAACCATCTAAAAAGATGATATCCGAGGGAAGTAGGGAAAGCATGTTCCAAGTTTATTCTAATGGCTGTTTGTCAATCCTACCTTGCACATCTTCAGATGCGGACCACAAAATATTTATGGCATAGTAACGTTGTCTTTGGAAGCCTTTTGGTTTTGAAAATCGATAATAATGTTAATAAACATTAGAAGGAACTAGTAATAATCTAATACAAAATGAAGACAAAACTATTGAAAATTATAGGTTTGCATAGAGGCTAATAAATATTTTATCTAAAAGTGTTTCTCTCTCTCTCTCTCTCTCTCTCTCTCTCTCTCTCTCTCTCTCTCTCTCTCTCTCTCTCTCTCTCTCTCTCTCTCTCTCTCTCTCTCTCTCTCTCTCTCTCACTCACTCACTCTCTCTCTCTCTTTCTCTCTCTTTTTTATCTCCCTCTCTCTCTCTCTCTCCCTCTCTCTCTTTTTTCGTTCTTTCTCTCTTTTTCTTTCCATCTATCTATCTATCTGTCTCTCACACTAATTCTCTTCAAATTAGCTCCGTGGTTATTTATAATTGCACATGAAGGCTATATAAATTGTGCAACTCAGAGACTAATGGATCTTAATGAAACTTCTTTGTTAGGCTATTATTCTTTTTCCATTATTTTCCTTTTTTTTAGTACATGAAATAGCAACCATATGACAATCAGCCATGGCTCTTCTAACGATCTATGCTTTGGGAGCCGTCCTGTCAGCTGTTTTTGCCTTCGTGTGCTTTCATCTGGCAATTTTCTTAGTAGACTACAGAAGGCGACGCAACATGTTGGTTCAATTTCCGCACACCAAACCACATTTTATATTTGGTCATCTGCTCGAGGTAAGGCCACCTGTTATTGGCGGGTAATTATAAAATGCTAAAGAACTTGCAGTACAAAAGAAAAATGCAAAATTATGAATTATTTGAAAACTACCCCTTGTGTATTGAGATCAACCTTTCGAGCTCCTATAAATAATAATACATAGAATTTTTAAATATAAAGCTGGAAAGAAGTTACTTAAACTAATAGGCATCGTTTGTGACACATTTTTGTCATAACTGTTAATGTGTGAATGCAAGAAACTGAGGGTTACCGTAAACCATTATGAATAATTACGAAAAGTAGAAAAGAGTATGAAACATGGATAACAAACGAATATAGGATCATAATCCTTAAACACGCAAGTTTTGTTTTCTCCTCCGACTACTCTACACTCGCTTGAACTTTGATATGGACACAATATTTTTTCCGCTCATTTTTCCCTCTTTATTTTTATATCGTTCAAATTGATACATTTGGTGTTGGGATATGTTAGTGTTGATATCAGACACCCAAGAATATCCGATTACCTGAATTAATTATATGCTCCTTGTGACTTGTGTGGTAAAATAAACGCTTGCCGGTAAGAGAGTTTCGAAATGACTTGGATTTAATGTCAATGTCTGCTCAAGGGACGGAAATCATAATGATAGCCGAAAAGAAAATTCAGAATGATTGGAAATCAAAAATACAGTGCTATGAGAATATGGTCTTGTTTGTGTCAAAAAAAAGGGGATACGGTTAGCAATGTGTAGGCTATTACAATATGATATGAGCGGTTTAGCATATGATTAAAAAGGGAAAAAACAGAAAGGGGAAGTTTATGTGATGTCTGCATAGATAAGCTATTTTTTTCTTCCCAAACCATGTGCCTTAATAAAATTGTAAATGAAATTATTGAACAACGCATTAAAAAAATCATAAAATCAACCTAACCCTTTCTCTCTCTCCCTACGTCTCCCTATTTCTCTCCCTTTTCCTTTTATCTTTCTCTGACTCTGGTGTTCTTTGTGTGTGTGTGCGTGTGTGTCTATCTTTCTTTTTAAAGCACTCCTGCTCTTCCGTTATCCAACAACTATGTTTATAAACTCTTACCGATCAAACAAAACCTCTTTCACTTACAAAAAAAGCTGAACCTCCTTTTATCTCATAGAGATTAACTTCCCCCTTATCTAGTTCATTTTTCAAAAGTCTATCTCTGTCGCTCTAAAAAAACTGATATTTTGTTCCACCTTTATTCTTATAGGTTATTGGTAAAACAAAATAGGACCCATTTCTCATAAGAGAGGCTTTCTCTCTCAGGAGTTAGTGTATGCTAAGTGAAAGACAAACTCTTTCATGCCTTGCTTTTTGTCTTTCATTCAACATTCTTTATCTATCTTTGAGATTCTTAGGGAAACTGAAGTACAGAAAAGGAAGTTTTATATTTCATTCAACATTCTTTATCTATCTTTGAGATTCTTAGGGAAACTGAAGTACAGAAAAAGAAGTTTTGTCTTTCATTCAACATTCTTTATCTATCTTTGAGATTCTTACGGAAACTGAAGTACAGAAAAGGAAGTTTCCTCATGCTCTCCAAATTAAAAAAAAAATGTTATTTTCTGATTAAAAAATAGGTGTCCAGCGCATAATCATCAAATTGACACCTTTTAAATTGTCTTTTTTATATTTGACTGACCCTTTCTGTGATTTACAGTACCCTGGTCCAAATGATGAGGGATTGGCTTTCCAAAGAGAAATGACTGAACAGTTCCCAGTTGCCAGTCTTGTGTGGATGATGCACATTCCTATGTTAGTAGTGAGTCACCCAAAGACAGTCAGTGTCATCTTGAAGTCCTCAGGTGTGTTTGATATCATATTGGTTGTCAAAAATAAAATTTTTTGTGGCACATCCTAATACATAAAGATGTTTTTAACTGATATAGAAACTGACTTCACACAATGAAAGACACAAGGAGTTTAATAATTATTTATGATTTGAATGAAATCAATTTCTATTTAGTATGTTTCATTACTACATGATTGCAGAGCCCAAAGGTCCTCGCACTTACAATCTGATCAGACCATGGGTGGGTGATGGACTCCTGACAAGCAAAGGAGATAAATGGTATCGGAATCGACGCCTTCTTACGCCTGCTTTCCATTTTGAGATTCTCAA
Source organism: Elysia crispata (assembly GCA_033675545.1). NCBI lineage: Eukaryota > Metazoa > Mollusca > Gastropoda > Plakobranchidae > Elysia > Elysia crispata. The sequence continues at coordinate 52,525 of JAWDGP010005929.1, forward strand.
AAGTTACATTGAACTGAAAAATAGATGTGCAGACATCTTGGTGGTAGGTATTGCCAAACTCTTTGGAATTAGCTAAACAGAGTGGATTCTAAAGGAATTACTTCTGTTGTCAACTTAGCTCAGATGCTTAATATGTCAAATTATGTCGCGTCCCTGCGTAAAGATAATATCCCTCCTTTTTTATTGCCCTCTCTAGCTACATTGTACTACAGATTCTCCCTGTGACACATCCAATCCTGATAGGCTCTAGCATCATCTCTTTGATACTCACCTTGCTACCAATTATGGTAGCCAAAGCTTATCTCCTTGTACTAAATAAAAACTTGACAAAGTTTTAATCAGACATCACAGGTAACTTTAATATTCAATCAATTTTTATGCATGCAGTTACTTTTCAATATAACATGATACCCATGGCACATCCATCTGCACTGCAGTTGAAGGTCATTGTTCAGTGATTTAACTTAACATTAGAAGACTGTGTGCCGAGATAGTTTCTAGGCAGAGTGATGAGCTATAACATTAATTTTTAGGAATGAGATTAACAAATCTTCATTTTTTTTTCTTCAGGGCAAATTTGTGCAGGCTGCAGAAAGCTCTACTTCTTTTCCAATATTTTCAAATGTCATCAAGTTTACTTTGGATGTGATTTTGAAGTGTGCCATGTCTTATGAGACAAATTGTCAACTGCCTGGGTAAGTACATTGTGGATATAAGCCAAACACGATTTGTCTTACCTTTCTTTTTTTTTTTTTTTTTTCATGTTTCTGGGAAAGGCATCAAATTTTATGACGCTTATAACTTGTCCTAAATGGTATGTTGTAATATGCTAATTCATGTAAGTGTATAGCTTTCAGCATTGGGAATTATTTGAGTAACATTTTTTAATCCAAATCTTTTGTTTCCAAAGTGATATAGATTGAAAAATTCCAAAACTCAGACAATAGCACATTATTAATACAAAACTAAAGGATTTATGGGTCAGACTGGTTTAAAAAAAGGAAGAAAAACAATCTTTACTGCTCGAACAAAATAATTTACTTCCATTACAGAAATAACCATCCATATGTCAATGCTGTTGGGGTTTTATCTGACATCATGGTCAAAAGATTTTTGTGAGTATTGGCAATATTAAAAAAAAAAACATTTATGGTATGTTTTGCACTCTGATCAAATGAATTTGACGTCATTTTTATTTTATTTTTGTTGTTTTTATTTTTTAAATGCACATTGTTGACACCCGACTCCTTTTTCTTTAGTGCTTGTGAAACATCTGAAATTTCAGTATAAAAATAACTAACGAAATAAATTAACACTTTAAAAAGGACAAGAAAAAATAACTTCAATAGGGAGAAAGATTCATAATGTGACTTCTTATTAGCAATACTTAGTTATTCGTTTTACACAATATAAGCTTAATACTCTATTAGCACATAAAGTGTACTTATTGTATTTTATAACAACTGAGAAGAATTTTGCTCTAAAAATGTGTCATGACTTATATCTTGAGAGTGCAATGCACCGTACAAAGTGATATAACAAGAGAGGCAGCTCAGAGGGGATAAAACCTGGCCCTCCGTCATTTCCAGGTTGTTTAAAAATAAAGGTGATGTCACTTTTAAAACTTTCAAAGACAGACTAAATAAGAGAGTTATAGAGTTTTTCATTTCAACATAAACGTTCGATTTTCTTGGAGCGTCTCATTAATTTCTCATCAGCTTAGTTTTATTTTTATTTCCTATTTTGTGCCTTAATCATCTGCATTTGCAACCATTATCAATTTCCTTGGAGATGCTTTACAAAGAGCATTTTAAGTTCATAATGTTTATTAGTTATTCCTTCCAGACTAGATCTTCTTGGAAAAAAAAAACTAATGTGTTAATCTTTCCTCGTTCTGTACATGGATTTCTAGCTCTTCAACTGTGATAGAGTTGATGCGCGCAAAATTAAAGCAGAATTCTTTTTGCAGCTGTTAGACCAATTTCAGCAGCTAAATTAAATGGGTTGCTAAAATTATTTCTTGATTTTCCTCTGAGCCACAGTCAGCCCTGGTTTCACAATGAGTTTCTCTTTTCCCTGACACCATCTGGAAGAAAGTTTTTCAAGCAGTGTGACTTTGTTCATCAAGTAGCAGAAAACATTATCAGGGAGAGAAAGGATGAACTGGTGAGAAACTTGTATGAAGTTTTTTATTCTCTAACATTTACAGGATAGAGCTGAAGTGAGCCACTAGAAGTCTCATGTCACAGAAATTGCTTTTTTAATTTGTTGTTGTTGTTTTTAAAGCATCTGAAATAAAGTAATGCATGAACTTTTCAAATAGATAGATAGATATTACAGAAGGCTAGATGGATAGATAAATTAATTATAAATAAACAGATCATAAATTATAGATAGATATATAGAGAGAGATAATAAAAAAAGCTAAAAAGATAGACAGATAATTAGATACTATACTTAAATGCCATTGTCTAAGGATCTTTGTGACTCAAAGTTTTAAGCAGTAGATATTGGATGGCCGTGCACTGTCAGTTGTTTTTGTCATCGTTCATCACAGGAAAACAATTGTTATTTATGAAGCATGGGGATATTTCAATTTTATCATTTAGCAACGTTGCTTTTAGTGAAGGGCTGTTCAAAAATTTCTCATGCTTGTACTTTAATACTTTTGGCATTGGCAACAAGGTATTGTTAATTTACCAGAGTCTTTATTTATTCTGGCAAATTTAAGATTTCTCCATGGAGCACGGAATTCATACCTTTTGCATGGTATTAAAGCCTTACCTTTTTTATTGATACTGTCTTGGCTTATGAATATTTACAAGAACAAAAAAACAAAGCTTTTTGGAATCTGAACAATGCAATCTTGATTTTAAGATAATAGGAGTATATGTAATAAAGTTTTTTTTCCTTACTTCATACACTTTAGAGGGCAGTTGGTTACTAGTGGTAATGAAAATGTAGGATTTGTGCTATATTTGTAATATTACCTTACATCAAACCATATCCTTGTCTTAAGCATTATGTTAGTGTAATGGCTATCTTTTAAAATCTCTTTAAATTGAATGGATCACAAATAAGAAATAGTTCTATCAAACGTCAGTTTAAATTTTATTTTTTTCAGAATTGATCATTAAAAGTAGAATCTCCCTCCACCCTCCTTTTTTTTTAAACTGAAATTATATTCATCTGTCTGAAGCACCAGATAGTTCAGTCTGTACAAAGTCAAACTGAGAAAAAGAGGATGTGTTTTATTTTAACTGATTGGGTCATATGGCAGTGAAGTCAAAGATCAGATCTTCAACATTCAATTTTGGTCTCTGTATTAAATTGTTGAAAACTTATTTGACATTAATGTACGAAATAAAATCTTTATCCTTTGAAAACTTATAAAATAAAGCTAAAGCTATGAAAAATGGTTTTATTGGACAAAACACCAGGAGCGTCAGCAGACAAATACATCAGATGGGAAACAACGAAAGTGCTTGGACTTTCTGGATATCCTGTTGACCGCTAAAGATGAAAAAGGGGATGGTTTAACCATGAGGGAAATTAGAGATGAAGTGGACACATTTCTCTTTGAAGGTGTTGTTATATCCTTTAGAACTTTTACTTCAATCTTTATTCTATCGTTGGAATTTTCTGTACTAGGATTAAGTATTAATTCATTACTGAGGTCTAATATTTTTTTTGTTCTTTTTGCTTTTTTGGAATACAGCAAAATTTGATGATTTTATTTTAATACGCCTGGTGAAAAAGAAGGTTTTACAAAGGAAACTTCAGCACATACCTTGTGCGATTTGGTTCATGCTGTTTTATATTGAAATTGGCATGACATTTACATGTTCTATATGAAGATTTATAGCCATTTATAAATTTATCTGGCTTTCATGTGATTATCTAATAAGCTAAAGGTATGAGAGAATATATTTATTTTGTTTTCTTATCCACTAAGATCTATCTTTTCATCAAGAAATACCAGTTTTATGTAATAAAATATTTTAAATCATTATTTTTTCAACAATGTGATTTAAAGCCTATTGCCAAAAAACCTTGTTGTGGCAATAAGTTTTGAATGTACTTTCTGTTTTCTTTGCTTCCATCCTAGGTCATGACACGACCTCCAGTGCTATTTCATGGGCATTATACTCAATTGCTGAGCATCCTGAGATTCAGCAGAGAGCCCAGGATGAGTTGGATGTGGTCCTGGATCAGGCTGGTCACATAGATGTCATGTGGTAAGATCAGATTTTAAAGAATTATAATCAGATACTTGTAATTTCTACACGTTTATGCCACAATATTAATGTTACCCTGACTTCTTCCTGGATCCTTAATTTTTTACTCAAAGTTTTTCAAAATACTGTGTAAAGATAGATTTATAGTAGATTTGAAAAGCTCAAGATTGTTTTATTTTCCAAATATAATGTGAAAAGACAATCTGCACTTAATGAGGTAGGAGTGGGAAAGGAACATTAGGGAAAGAAATATAGACTGTCAGCTAGATAGCAGATGCTGCGATAGACATAGAAAGGAACAAAAGAGCAAGAGAGAGGGGGAGGAAGGAGGGAAGGAAGGAAGGGAGAGAATATGCAGAAGGTTTTCTTTGTATGAGCTAAAAAAACTGAAAGATTGTGGGGATCGATTAAATGTAGCATTACAATGAAAATTTTTCTGTAGTCGTGATATGCTTGAGAGCAAAGATCTTGAAGGAAAGATGACATTCCATCCTACTCTAAATAAATTTACCTTTTCAACTTCCATAAGGGATGACCTCAATAAACTGCCATACCTGACTATGGTTATCAAGGAAGCTATGAGACTCCACTCTCCTGTACCCTTCATCCAGAGAATACTCACGTCAGATACTGAGATTGACGGCAAGATTGCACCTGCTGGAACTGCTGTCAACTGTGTTATATATAACATCCACCATAATCCTGTTACTTGGGAAGACTCAATGGTGAATCTAGATTAAATAAAGAAATTTCATTTTCTGATTATGTTTGTTTTCCAACCTTGCAATGCTGAGGGATAAATGTTATTATCGAGTACTAGTAATGTTCAACCTTTGGTAACTAGTTTCCCCATTATTTCATCAGATATTATACTGAGCGTTGTTAGTAACGGCCAGATTGCCCATGATTGATCTAATAATTATTATCATTTTTGTTATTATTATTACTGCTACTATTATTATTATTATTATTATTATTATTGTTATTATTATTATTATTATTATTATTATTATTATTATTATTATTATTATTATTATTATTATTATTATTATTATTATTATTATTATTATTATTATTATTATTATTATTATTATTATTATTATCAGCAGCAGCAGCAGCAGCAGCATTATCACCATAGTTTTTATGCTACCTCATGCATTGTTGTTGTTGGTGGTGGTGGTGATGGTGGTGGTGGTGGTGGTAGTGGTAGTGTGGTGGTAATGTAGCCCTTTTTTTTTTTTCTACCAGTAACCTTTCGTTTACAAACTACATCATCATATATTTAGTTATAACTAGTCGGTAAGAAAAGTTAGTGACTGAGCTAAACCATAAAAACAATTTTTATAGTGAAGTTAAGAACAGCTTAAATTAAAATACCATTATTTTTTTTCTTTTCCTCATCCCATAGAAATTTGATCCTGACAGGTTTTTACCTGAGAATGCAGACAGCAGAAGCCCATATGCTTTTGTTCCATTCTCTGCAGGACCAAGGTATCAATACAACACATTTTGAAAAAAAGCAGTTGCATATTGTGAAGATTAAATATTTGAAAACTTTTAAATTTTATAATCCAGTACTTTGCCATGAATATGAGTCAATCTATGTTTTTGAAAAGAATCTTTCATTGGTTCATTGGTCAATACAAAGTTTTTATTAACCTTGATCACTTTCTACCCTGATCCAAGCACTGTTTATTTGTTAATATGAAAATTGTTTTGCTGACTTTTCTCAGACATACATTTTAATATAAAAACTAAGGAATGGATCATTTATTGCTCTTATGAAGATTTATTCTGAAACAGAAAAGGATTTTTTATGTTAGGTCACATTTTGAATAAAGCTCAGTATTGATCCTGTCTAAGCCGTCAATCAGTAAAACTCAGCAAACCAATTAGTTAACTGCATGAAATTTTGTAATTTTGTCCTTTGAATTAATAGCTTAAAAAAAAAAACGCCACTCTTTCAAAATTTTTTGTACGATAATTTGTTGTTTCATTGACCAACTTTATTTCACCTAGGGCTAGAGAAATAAAGTTTTGGATACAATTTGAAATTGAAAAGCTTTTCAAATTTTCTTTTATAATAGATGGAAGATGTATAAACAGTGAAAAATTTGTTTTATGCAAACCAGGCACAAAAAGTGTTAAATTATTTTATGATGTTTGAACACATTTTGAGATTTCAAATAAATACTTTGCGCTACATAATTTTTATATTTATTATGTCTGTATGCACTTTTTGTTTACATTATTATCGGTTTATTACTTTCCTTACAGAAACTGCATTGGTCAAAACTTTGCAATGCATGAAATAAAAATTGCATTGGCTCGCATTTTACATAAGTAAGTATGCAAGTGAAATCTTTAAAAAGTATAAATTGGTACTTGTCAAAGGAAGGCCATTTTTTGGGTGAATTTGCTCTTTCATTAATCTCATGTCCTCCATATTTCTTGAAGAATGTTATATAGAGAATTTCTGGGCTGGCCCAATACATTATAGATTTATATAGTACTAGCAGTTGTCTGTAAATTTTTCAAGTGCCAAACAGAACTGATCTGTGTACAGGTTTTTTTTTTTACTTATGTATTTATTTTGGTTGACATTTCTGTTAGAGCCTTTTTGCAGCTGAGTGATTAATATTTCATATGTTTATTTGAAGTGGAGAAAAATCCTTACAGCTTTAAACCTCTCTGATATTTGTATCTGTATGATATTTTATTATGTTTCGAATAGTAAGTTGATCTACGTCAATTTATGTAGATTTAAGTTAGTAATGATTGTGAGATGTTGAAGTTTTCAAGTAAAGTATTCAATATTTGATCAGATTTGAATAATTATTTCATCTCTGAGCAACATTTAGCAATGGGTTTTCACATAAAAGTTATATCTAAAGGAAATTTAATGCTAAAAAAGTGTCTCTCTTGAAAAATTCTTCAAAATCATGCTAGAGAAGGAATCAACTCTCAGTTGACCTTGAATTGTCTTTGTACTCATAAATAATTATAAACTGTTCAAAGGCCCTTATTTGGACCTTTTCCTTTTAATGACTGTTCAATTAATTGGATTTAGTTATCTTTCACTAATACGTGTTAAATTAATTCTCTATCGGAATTAAATTCAGATATATTCACATTGCTTTCTTTTATTTTTTTTTAATGCTTTGCTTTGTTTTTGTTTTGTTATTTCAGTCAGTAATGTCCATATTCATGAAATTCACTGACTCACAGTGACTCAGAGTGAAGAATTGTTCAAGAACAAAAAACAGTTGATAAAATAAGGCTAGCTTCTGCAGAAAAGTTATTTCTATTCTCATATGACACAATATTAGAAATCAAAGTTATTTATTTCGATCTATTCAAAATGCTGTGAACTTTGGAATTTTTATGTAATGGGTAGAAGCTTTATCTCAAAATCCAGTTATGAAAATTCTATTTCTTTGTGTAATTTTAACATATTGATGCTTAAATCAAGCTTCTTTTTTAAATTTCCAGGGTAAACTTACGCCTTGATCCAAACCACAAGGTTGAGAAAATGGAAAGCTTGATCATGAGAGCCAAAAATGATATTCAGGTGCTTGTTACTAAGCGATCTTAAAACAGATTCACTCAAATACTGATTTTCTGGCGCAAGACTTCCTTTTAGACTATAAAAGCTTTTCTGTTTTAAGCTGTCATAGTCTTCCTTCTGTTAGAGCTTAGCCTTATTATTGATGACCAAACATATCTTTTTTGTGGCATTCAGCCAAAATTAGTCACATATTAAACTTTTTATACATTCCAATTAAAAATTGTTGATTTAAATTTTGGGGACACTGCATTTTTTTCCTAACTTTATCAATCCTGATAACCCTATGGAATTATCATAATATCATGTTATTATTATAATTCAATTATATGTAGCAGGAAGAAAAAGAGGCAACTCTATTTTGAAATTATACTATTATATGTGTATTTATAGGCTTTTTTTTATTACTTTTTTTTTTTTTAATTCAAGCATCTGAATCACTAGGAGAATATGGTGGCAATAGGTGAGACAATGTTTTTTGTTGATCTTGAGAAAATAAATCGGTCTTCTATCCAAAGTTTATAAATCTTCAAATTTAAACCTGAAACTCAATTTTGTGAACTGCAAGTGAAAAAAGTGTATCATAATTATATTTTTTTTGCTGATAGTAGGATGTGCAAATTTTTTTGTCAATGAGTACCGGTATTAATTTTGTACATTAATTCAGTTAGCCCAGCGGGACGGGAATTATACTCATTTTTTTTTCATCATAATTATGCGCAATTTGGTTTATATAATTTTGTTAAGAGTTTGCAAATTTTACCCTATGTTATAAAACCTTTTCCACTGTAAAACTGACATACTGTGCTGGATTTTCATATTTCACATAATTATATGTAACCAAGAAAAAAATTATAGAAAGTAAAAAAAAATTAATCTTTGGGCATACAATGATGCAAACAAAAATGACAATCCATAAAAATTACATTCCTCAAGACAACAAAAATGACAATTCATCATGTTTTCTAAAAAGTGTAGTTTTATTTGAATCTATAAACAATGGTGTTGCAACTGATTCACAATATTTGATTGCAGTTCTTGGTGAAGACAAATATGCTTATTAGGCAGGCATTTATGCAAGTAAAATTTCAATGCTATTTTAGATAAGGGCGTTATTGATTTTTGTTATTAAAGTGTTTTCATCGTGCAGGCCCAGAGAAATGTACTTTCTATGACTTTTCCGACTACACTTTTTTTTTGTTATTTCATTTAAATATGATTTTCCAACTCTGAATGGGAAGTTTAGATTACATTTCATTTTGCAGTCATGACATTTTCAGTTTAAATTTTAACCTTAGTGCTGAAGATAACAAACAGCTCTAGGCTGTAAAGCTTTACTTCATGTGAGAATTTAAAGGGGAAAACAATTATTGGATAGCTTAAAACTTTTTCTTTCCGTTTTCTTTTTTTTTCTTTTGAAGTGTTCTGCACTTCTTAGCTTCATGGGTGAAATTATATTGTTGACAAGCTTCTTGCCATTTATGAATCATTGTTGTGGTTGCTTTTTTTTTTAATTTAGTATTTTCTATGATGATACATAATTATAGTTATTATGAAAATGATGATGTTGAGAATCAAATTTCATGTTATGCTTGTATTCATTTTGTTATTAGTTTTATTATCATTGAGGTATCATTATTATAATTATTGGTGTTGATATTGTTGCTGCTATTGTTGTTGTTGATTATGGTGATAATGATGCTGATGATGAATTTAATGACAATCAATAACTAATAAATTGTTGGAACTTTAGTGATGAAGGTCATAATAATTTTTTGCAATGTCAACAATGATGATAATTATGGATCAACAAGGATAAGATAAGTTGCCTCTAATATGTATCTAAAACATCATCCCTATCTGCTTTTTACTTATTTATTAAAAAGCACACACCATATTTTTATGATTTTTCAAACAGAAATATGCATTTTTACCCGTTTTGATTAAAGACAATTTACTTGTACTTTAGTTGTTGTTCTTTTTTAATACACTTAATTTTTTTGTCAGACAGCTATTCAATCAAAAGATTTCAGAGCAGTCAATAAAGAATCCCTTGTTAATGAATGGATCATTTATGGGTATAAAGGCTTCCTTGCGATATTGATAGGTTATATCCCTTACTGGTTCTTCAATTTTTTTTTTGGTCAATTGGAAAACCCAGATCTAACAGAAGATCTATTAGATTAGTTTGCATAAATTATTTAAAGTTTGGGTTATTTGATACATTTTACGTCCTCTAAAAGTTTCTCGGAAAATTCTATGCAGAGATGACCACTTTCCTTCAAGCCCAGAATGGATCTGGTGATAAGATGAATGTTGGATAATACTAATCTGTAACATTTATGAAATTTGTGCTTTTGTGCAACTGTAGTACTTGAGCTCTCTCAAAAGAAAAAAAAAATAAGTAGATTATAATCTATTGTTAACAACTTAAAAGGTCCTGATGATCAAAAACGAAAACCAAGCTTACTGAGCTACAATGTAACGTTAGTAACTTATAAAGGTCCTGATGATTAAAAACTTCGGAACAAAGTAAACAGATTACAATCTGGCGTAAATAAACAACTCAAAACAGATCCTCCTAATACGGTGTAGGTGAGTAATCACTAATGGCTATTACCAATCTTAAAAAATGGGGACCAGTTTTTATCAGCTTTGATGCATAGCAATTGTTACATCAAGAAGTGATGATTCCCCACGTTAATTAAGACCATTAAATTGGTCTGTGTCATTGAGGCATAGAGAGACTATAATAATAATATTAATAATAATAATAATAATAATAATAATAATAATAATAATAATAATAATAATAATAATAATAATAATAATAATAATAATAATAATAATAATAATAATAATAATAATAATAATAATAATAATAATAATAAATCTGACTTATTTCAAGCGGATTTGGTTTCAGGGCATTTTATAAAAATTGTCGTAAGTTGTAGGCTAATTTGCATTGCATCTGGACATGGATCAGTTTGTTCTGAATCTGGTTGTTTTGGATCAATTTTTCATAAAACACGTTTTGATAGTGTGCTCGTGTGTATGAATGATAGAGAAAGGGAATAAAGGAAAAAAGGGGTTGGGGGATAGAACGCAGAGAGAGAGAGAGAGAGAGAGAGAGAGAGAGAGAGAGAGAGAGAGAGTAGAATAAAAAAAATCAAAACCTATGTGGACAAGGGAATAAACCAGCGTTGTTTTCAGTTTTGTTTTGTTATTTGTTGGGTTTGTTTTTGTTTTTGTTTTTTTTTTTTAACTCATGAGAACTTAAAGGTATCTGCAGATGACCTTAGCGTTTACGTCACAAAGGCCAATATCCATAATGCTATGTATTTGAAAGATCATGTGGTTGCTATCACATGACCGTTTTGGCGTCAAAATGGCAGAAATGTTTGTATAAATTTTGATAAGCGGTACCAATTATCGTTAAGCGATGTATTGGAATAAATAAATCGTTGATCTGCTTCTCTTTAAAGTATCATCGAAACATCTTGAGTGCAAGGGCTAATGATTTTCATCGAAATTTAGCCTTCTACAGAATCAGGCTTTATTTTGGAGCGAATCTAATCTAGATCTAGATCTCTAGAACAGTAGTCTCTAAGCTGGACCCTCTAGATTTTCTAAATTCCTAGATCTAAGACGAGGTTTATATTTCCCAAGAGACATCATATCAATTCAAGATCCTCTTTCTTTTTCCTGTTGTGAATAAAGCTAGATATTTTTTAACGATTAGTTCTAGATGAGGTTCAGACTCGACAAGTTTAAAAAGGCATGCCTAGGATATAGGCCTATATATAATATACATTACAGAACCAAAGAATTGGACAGCTAGATTAGATCTATTTAATTGGACATAATTATGATAATAAATGGTGTATCTATTGCTTCCTGAAAATTAAAGGGCTAGTCCATATGAATCTTCAAAAGCGTTAGAATGAAATGCCTAATGCGAAAAATTGAAGAAGATACCATAAACTTATCATCAGGAATGTCGTTTCAGAGGTAAAGGATCTAAGTCCCTACTTTGAAAGTCAAAATGATCCTTTTCAGTGACCTTGACCCATGAAAGCGAGACCACCATGTCTGACAATGAGTCATTTCATGAGGAGCCAAGAGCTGAAAATTACCCAGACACAGATATTGATGAAGATTTTGGTAGTGTTGAGAAAGATGGGGACGTTTCCTCAGAAGACGCACAACACCTGGAGACAGATGTCTACATATCAACACAGAAAGTGGAAAAGAAGAAAGAAAAGTGTGGAAACAAACCAAAGGTAAAAATGAAAACGCTGACAATAGATGGGCAGCTCGTGTACTTTTGCAAAATATGTGACAAAATTTTTACCAGAAGAAAAGACAAGCTGAATCATGAGCTCGCTCACAGTGGTGAGACTATGCTGACTTGTACAGAATGTGGGAAAGAATATTTACATGAGTCTAGTTTGGCTTCTCACATGAGGACTCATGATGTTGATCCACTCTTTTTGTGTGACTTGTGTCCAAAAATGTTTGCTCAGAGCCATCATTTAAAAACACACATTCTCTCTCATTCAGAACCCACTAATTTGGCTTGCAAAACCTGTTATAAAGAATTTGCAACTGCTCATGATTTGAATCATCACAACAGATCACAGATTAAACAAGAGATTTCTCAATTTTGGTGCAAAATGTGCAAAGTATACTTCTGTCGAACTCATGGGCCTGAATGTCGCAAAAGAATTCACGCTTATTGCTGCTCTGCGTGCAATGAACTATTTTTCACACAGAAAAAACTCAGGATTCACATGAAAAAGTTTGCTCATTTTTCCCAAGACAAACCAGACTATATTGAGCCCCTAACAGAGGAAGAACTATATCCGCACAAAGTGCCTGAGAGTGTGAAGAGGAGTCAATCTGTCAAAGAGAGTAGCATTTTGAAACAGTCATACCAGAATATTTCTAGTAAAGAAGCCAAGAGACCTGCTGAGGATTTGGAAAATATGGTTCCAAGAAAAAAGTTCAAGCTATCACCAAGAAAGATTTTTCTTGAGGATGAACAGTCAAGTACATCCCTTCAAGATTCAGCCCCTGAGGGAAAACATGGAACAGATTCAGAACTGAGATCTCCAAGCAAATACCGAAAGGTTTGTGTTAACAATGAAGATGGAATATTATATTTTACAATAAATTAATATAGCAAGCAATTTGTGCACAAAAGCAAGAACTTAAAACAGTTTCAAGTTCCTTTTAATTGTATATATATATATATATATATATATATATATATATATATATATTTATCTTTTCTCTGCACATTTTGTAAAAATTATAGATTGCATCAATTTTATTGGCAGGCTTCATGCTACATGAACTTGTGAGTCTGGCAGGTTTGTTTCTGAGCTTTTTTTTTTTCAGCTGAAATATTACAGTGTTAGAATCATTTGAAGAATCTATCTAGTTGTAGAATGAAAAAAATATAAGGAAAACAGAGACCCATTTTTTTTTATTTAATTATTTTTTTTGACAAATTTTCAACTGGCTTACTGATCAAGTGATTAAGAAAGTACACTAGGAAATAAACAAACTTTATTTTATAATTACTTTTTTATGTAAGAAAGGATACGATTATCTCCATCTACTAATAAACAGGGAAAGCCATACTGCAAAAAATGCAATAAGTCTTTTAAAGACTCATTTCACTTGGATCGCCACCGAGCAGCAATGCATGAGGACACAGCCATGGATTTTCCTAGCAAGCAAGCCAGCCCCCTCACATCTTTCACCTGTAAGATCTGCAAAGCGGGATTTGCCACCAAAGAGGACCTGGAGCGTCATGGATTCAAGCATAGTGGAGAGCGGATGCATGTATGTCCCATGTGTGGAGAGGAGTTTCCTCAAGCGTCGCAACTCACAAGGCACCTCAAAACTCACATGGGCGATCACCCATATCACTGCAGTCAATGTGGCAAGTCTTTTAGGCTTAAGGTAAATTCATTGCTTGAAATAGCATCTCAGATGATCTAGTTAGGGCACACAATATTGTATTATGTATTACATTGAATGGATTCAGATTCTCAATTTTTTCTGAAGTAAAAACTGGGCTATATAGCAATCAAACTTGGCTGTTTGCTGTTTCAATTACAATTCCTTTAACAGTTTATTTCTTCATTCATTAGCTTACATAATAAATTTTATTTGAATGATGAAACAAGGGTGAGTTAATTACACAAAAATATATTTGAAAAAAAAAAAGCAAAAGAATTGACCATATATGTAAATTTTTTTAGTTTTTTTTTTTTCATGCTATTACTATGAGTGAATTTTTCTTCAATTCACAAACAAGATGGGAAACGTTTTTTTGTAAAAAAATGCTTTGAATGGGTCAAAATGGGTCTTTGTTTTCATGCAACAAAGTATAAAAGAGGACTTTATTTTAAATCTCAAACTTCATTACTAATTTAAAAACTTTTGAACTTTGCTAAAGGTAAATTATCTGCTGTGCAAAGTACTTCAGGTTCAAGTTATTTAGTTAAATAGAAAAAGAGAGTATTCTGGTATGGTTAGATTCTTACAGGCTTAACATTTTTTCTTACATAAAAGCTATGATTAAGTTGTTGAAAGCATTTTGTGCAGTTGTTTTAGAAAAAAGGTTATATTGTGTTCCAGATTTAACCAAAGAAATAGTTAACATAAACCTAATGATATAATTTTATTTGCATGTAGAATAAATAATTGTGGTGCCTCAAGTATGCATAACTAGGTTGTTTTTTTTTGATACCTCAAATTCACATTTTGGCTGCAGAATGATTAATTTGATTGAGAAGGTCATGTCTCAACACACACCTATTTTGTGAGATTGTTTACACAGTTTATTTTTGATAACTGTTGCCTTGATGAATCGTCTTGTAGAAACAACTACCATTTTGCTAATGTAAAGTAAGTTATTGTTTAGAACAGATGAAATGTAAAACTTTTCTTTTTTCTCAATTATTTGAAAACTGTTTTTTTTTTTCTATTAAACGATTTAGTTATTTTTTTTCTCACACATCTGAGCTGCACTCATGGTTTTAAAAGCAATATTGCTTAGTGATACTTATGTATTTTTTTCTGATTAGGTTTTGTTCATATTAATAAGCAAATTTTAAAAAGCCTAAGGTATAAAAGGTAAGTCACATCGCAGTTTGATCAAAGAATATTGATTTCATAATTAATCCTTGGCAAATTCTTTCTGAATAGTCTAATGCCCTTTTTTTACATCACTTACGACAATTCTTTTGTTTATCATGTAGATTCAACTTATTCAGCATGTTCGGCTCCACATTGTTCAGGATGCCAACTCATGTGACAAATGTCCGTCAAAGTTCAACACCCGTGCTGAGCTCCAAGATCATACCCTCCAGGTCCATCGAGAGGGTGTCAAGGTAAGAAAGGTTTTGGTTCAAAATTGGTGTTTCAATAAATGTTAAGAGTCAATATTCTTACTTAGATTGAAATATGTCTATAAGTGATTGCTGTATGAAAGAATGTAGACATCCAACACAGTAGTTTATTTTTTTGTGCTCTTGAATCAATACAGATATCATTTTCCTGTAACCTTTGGTCTATTTTTAGCAAGGAGATTTCTGGCTAAGTTCACAATATTTCTGCACACCTCTATTGGAGTTCCACAGGGATTGGTCTATTATATCATCTTTAACCCGGACATTCAAGTTAGATTTCTAGAAATTTGCATAGGTGCAAATAAAGACACCTTGAAAAAAAAGAGATTTCATTCAAACAGAATTTTTTTTTACACAGTAGATGGATATGAGATTGACTTTGATCATTGATCTAGATGGGAGACAGATTGCAATGATTGAAATACATATTAAATTATTTCCTGACTTATTTTTACTTCATTTTTTTGCTGTTTCGAATAATGCCCATAAGTATGGTATTCTAGCCTCTAGATTAGTTATTGTGTGGAATATCTAGATTATCTGAATCGTTCTTAAATTAACCCCTAGACAAACTAATTTTTTTTTTTGTGATAATTGTTATTACCTTTATTATTATTATTATTTTTTGTTGTTGTTGTTATTATTATTATTATTATTATTATTATTATTATTATTATTATTATTATTATTATTATTATTATTATCATTATCTGATAAACAGAATAGTTGGAATATATTTAGGGAGGGAAGTTGGGTGTTGGGATGATTACTACTTTCTGGCATGGCTGACAGTCTTCCTTTCATTTTTTTATATCCCTACAAGGCTTTTAAACTACTGTCGCTTGCAAGGTGGGTCATTATGACCCATTATATTTCTATTGCAAAAAACATCTTATTCCTGTCCCTACAAGGTGGGTCAGAATGATCCAATATGTCTTATTACAGTGTATTAGTTAATGTAAATGGAAGCTACTAAGAAATCTCTGAGATAACTCAGCAATTTATGCATGATTGCTGCTGCATAGGGATGTCATGAAAATAGAAGCTGGAATGTGAAAACTCTACTATTTGATATATGGGTCATATTGACCCACCCTGTATGTCTAGGTATAGTAAAAGTGAATCCTACACTGTCAAATACATAAAGCCTACAACTTTTCAAAACTTGTTTTCAAATGTAGGTTGTTAGATGGAAATTAAGATAGGGTTAATTTCCATCTTTCTTAATCTGGTATTCTTTTTTTCCGTCTTCCCCCTTTTCATGATGAATCAGATTGTGCTCACCTTTTTTTGTGTGTGGAAAGCAGTTCTTGTCCCAGAAAATAGGCTAAAAAGGTTTTTGCAAAAAGAAAATTGAGGGGAAGGTGGAATATGCAAAGACCTCTCTTGTTCAAAAAAGGAATCCTGCCCTCAGTGGTCATATCTCCTCTTTTACCCCTAGTTCAAATCTCATCCCCATCAAAGCAAAATTAATTGAATTATATTTATGCTTAAATTATGGCAACAAAATTACTAAATGGTTTCATCTATTAAATTAATTGCATCCAAATTGTATGGGAATGGATTGAAACTTTGAATTTTGAGGATTTGATTTATAAAAAAGGGCAAAACTGAACCTATGACTCATTGAGTGAGTGTGTTCTGTGCCTACAATGAGCAACTCTCCCTTTCCCGGGTGTTGCTACCTGTATCAGTGTTACTAGTTATACTTCTTTCTTAGTGCATCAGCTCCCTCCTAGGGCAGGGATTAGCATTGAGAATTTAACAAGAAAGACTTCGAATTATAAGTCAGATTCTAACAAAGCCAAAGAGAATAAAAATAACTTGTCCTCTGGCCAAGTTCGGTTTATGAGAAATTCGAATAATCAGACTAGATTATAACAAAGCCAAAGAGAATAAAAATAACTTATCCACTGGCAAAATTCGGTGAATGAGAAATTCGAATAATCAGCCTTCGGTTTTTGAGGTTTCCACTGTAGATATTCTCTGATTATTTTGTACCTGGTGTAATAATACACTGACCTTTTCTCTTGTCTCCACAGTGCCATTTGTGTGGAAAAGTGTTCAATCAGAGAGCACGTCTGCTAACCCACTTGCGACTTCAGCACTGCACAACAGAACCAGAAAGCTCAATCAAATGCCTGACCCAGTTTGGCCTCAAGAGATCCGTGTCAATGCAGGATGAGGATCGCTTGAGCTTCACTGACATTAAAACTGAGCCCTGTGGTTCGGATTCTGAATCTGAGCAGAGCTTTTGCTCTTCTTTTACTCGAGATTCAGAGAAAAGTGATGTTTTTAAGTTTTCATCTGATGAGTCTTATTCCTTCAAAACAGCAATGGCCAAAGAGAGAATACGCCTACGCCGTAGATGGAGGCGCAATCAACAAAAGTTATTAGATCAGGTGACAAATCATCAGCTCCATGTGAAGGAAATCAAGGCAGAGTTTATTGGCACAGAGGAGAGCTTGTTCCCTGTTGTGAAAAATGAATTTGATGTTAAGGAAGAAGGTGACGAAGATGATGCTCAGTTAGTATTAGATATGATGGTGGAATTAAATGTCGTGCAATCAGAGGGAGCCAATATAACAACTGTTTATGCTAATCTTACCCATAAACCCCCAACCAAAGCTGTATCACATCTTCTACCAACTGCTAAAGATCCTGCTCTTTATGGAAATCATATAGCTGAATCTCTCCACAAAAACTCACTAAATGGTTGTGAAAATGCTGGTAATGTAGTCTCTACAACACCACTGCTCAACTTTCCAAGCATGCTGGACAAAGACAACAATTTTAATAGAGAGGATGAGGAAAAAGAATTGGCGAGATGTGATAACATGGTAATGTTTGAGTTTGATCCTGAGGAGTTGGGCATAAATGAAGATGATATCACTAATCTGTCACAGCTTGTGCATTCACCGGATATTAAGCAGCAACAAAGAGTACTGGAAGTGAATTCCAACAGTCAGAGTGATGATGGAAAATTATATCATTCTCAAAACTCTTCTCAAGCATTCTCAGCAGTAACAGGTTCATCATCAATTTCCCATGCCACCTCTAGTCTCTCAACTGTTGATACTCCATCAGCTGCTCACTCTGGCCTGGCAAGACTCCAGGAAGTTTTCCAAAACTCATCAAAGTACTTGCCTTTGACTAAAAGTGACAAATCAGGTGTCTCAACACATGTCAAGCAAAGTGAAAGTTTTAGTTTGAATCAGCCTCTCAATGCAGGGGCCATATCTAAGGGCCAAAGCGATGAGGATGTCAGAGTGTTGAAATCTCTTGAAAAGGAAGGGAAAATGACCAAAAATAAAAACTTGCACAGGAAATCACAAGATTCATTTAAAACAGTATTTACAGATGCAGCAGGAAAGAGCCAAGATGTTGGAAATTCTGAGCTGCTATTTATGAAACCTTTTGCAAACGATAAGCATAATACTTGGAAAAGTAGTCAAAGTCAAAATGTTTCTCAACCACCAAACTTGAAAAAGAATTGTAAAGCTCTAGTGAATGCAAGTGGTGCTGAAAAGATTCCACTATCTGCCATTGTCAAAGAGCCGAAGCTTAAAATGACAAAACATGATCTACCTCAGTCCAATATTTCTAGACCAGTTAAAAAATATTCACCATCACATTCTTCTTCATCTTCATCATCAGTAGCAGCAACATGCTTACATTCTCAGAGCAGTAATGTGTTCAATGTCAATACATCACTATTCTCACTTCTACAAACTACCTCAGCTCCAAGCGCATCAGCAGCCATCAGTTACACATCAACTTCATCTGTGCCTGAAACTAGGACAACTAACATCCAGCAAGAATCTGAGTTCTACCTCAACCAGAGAGAAGACAGGCAGCTCACAGTTCCCTCACACCAACCATCAGTAACATCAAGCGCTATAGTCATCCAGCCATCCTCTATTTTTGACACCAATAATCCACTTCTCAGGGATATGAACATGATGGATCTAGTCAGAGCATTCACGCCTGCTCCTGTGCTATCTACCCCTCAGCCAAGGGTCATTCCCACTCGATTACCTGAGCCGGATTCCGTCCAAACACTTCAACCTCACAACTTATCAATGGCCCATCCTGTTAATGTGTCTGTTCCGCCCATCCCTGGCACCCTGCCCTTTCAGTCTCCTTTTGTATTGTCTCAGACTCCTGGTATGTCTCTCCCATCTTTTGCAACATTAGACAAACCAAATCATGTGGATCTTCAGTTGATGCAGCCCTCTGGCATTACACCCAACTTAAGCAACAGCACTAACCAGATGTTTGGGCTGGGAATGCAGGGTGATTCTGGTTTTACAGGGCAACACCAGACAAGTTTGATTCATCAGAATTTCAGAAATACGATGCCTGTCAACCCTGGACTTGGTCCACCATTTGATGTTTCCTTACAACAGCAGCAGCAGCAGTTTGTTTGTGGGCAGCCTGACATGTCCAGCTTAATGAATTTGAATTGCATGTTGAGTTCTGGCAGCTTATCAAGTGGTGTGGTAGGTGGTGAAGCTGCCTCGGTTCTCTCAGCTCAAATGAGATCACTACAGGAGTCAGCACTGAAGGATTCTCTCTACCACAGTGTCGCCCACAGCAATGGCTTCCAGCAAAACTATGGTGGTATGCTTGTCAGTGGGGCCAACCCTCAGCTTCAGCCAAACATTGGTGCATTAGGAAGTGGGGGTTTGAACCCTGGCTCCTTTAACTTGGGAGCTGGTGGTGTGGCAGGGCCAGTGAACTTCCCTAGCCTGCCTGGAGGTCCCCCTGTAGGATTTGGAGGACAAATCCCTTCAACACCACAGCCACAAATGATCAACATTTTTAATGGTGATTTGGCTTCAGTTTTTCCTGGAAGCTTAGGATTTCCAAATGCATTAGGGCCTCAAGCAATGAATCAACTGAGCTCTAATCTGTTGAACCAGCCTTTAATGCAGCCTGGGGGACCCACATCCTTTCCTGCAAACCTAATTGGTGTTTTGGGACCCTCAGATCCTAGCAGCTTTCCATCACATTTCACAGGTTTTCCTCATCTTTAAATTTAGAATGTGCTGTGGAAGAATTATTTTAGATGTGCTGTACATTTGAAATACATGGTGCTATCAAAAGTGTGTCAGGCTATAACATATGTTTAAAAAGCCAATGATTTGTGTGCTTTGTTATGTCTGTGTAGGTGGGATCTGGTACTAGAAATTGTGACTAAGAAAATGAATCATTGGTGATACTGCCAGATCCAGATTCAAATCAAGCAGATCTGTCTAGGCAGTTATTCATCGCTTCGAATATTCCATTAAAGCAAAATCCTTCATGTTCAGTTTTACAGATATATGCAAAAACTTGCTTCAACAATCTTCGATAAAAAAAATTCCTGCCTTTGATATCCCATCTAGTCTCCCTTGATCATGTAAAAGTAGAATGTGCAATTTTTTTGTTTTGTAGCAGTTTTACACATTTTGCAACAGATGAAATATATTGGAGTTCATAATTTGTTTACACTTTTAAACATATTTCTAGAAGTTAAAAAGGTTCTTAATCTTTCCTCCAACATGTAAAGTAAGTGGCAGCATGAATATTTCACATGCCTGGAATTATATGTATGTAGTATGCATGGTTAAATGCAGTCATCTGAAATCAAATTGGTGCATTAGGAAGTGGGGGTTTGAACCCTGGCTCCTTTAACTTGGGAGCTGGTGGTGTGGCAGGGCCAGTGAACTTCCCTAGCCTGCCTGGAGGTCCCCCTGTAGGATTTGGAGGACAAATCCCTTCAACACCACAGCCACAAATGATCAACATTTTTAATGGTGATTTGGCTTCAGTTTTTCCTGGAAGCTTAGGATTTCCAAATGCATTAGGGCCTCAAGCAATGAATCAACTGAGCTCTAATCTGTTGAACCAGCCTTTAATGCAGCCTGGGGGACCCACATCCTTTCCTGCAAACCTAATTGGTGTTTTGGGACCCTCAGATCCTAGCAGCTTTCCATCACATTTCACAGGTTTTCCTCATCTTTAAATTTAGAATGTGCTGTGGAAGAATTATTTTAGATGTGCTGTACATTTGAAATACATGGTGCTATCAAAAGTGTGTCAGGCTATAACATATGTTTAAAAAGCCAATGATTTGTGTGCTTTGTTATGTCTGTGTAGGTGGGATCTGGTACTAGAAATTGTGACTAAGAAAATGAATCATTGGTGATACTGCCAGATCCAGATTCAAATCAAGCAGATCTGTCTAGGCAGTTATTCATCGCTTCGAATATTCCATTAAAGCAAAATCCTTCATGTTCAGTTTTACAGATATATGCAAAAACTTGCTTCAACAATCTTCGATAAAAAAAATTCCTGCCTTTGATATCCCATCTAGTCTCCCTTGATCATGTAAAAGTAGAATGTGCAATTTTTTTGTTTTGTAGCAGTTTTACACATTTTGCAACAGATGAAATATATTGGAGTTCATAATTTGTTTACACTTTTAAACATATTTCTAGAAGTTAAAAAGGTTCTTAATCTTTCCTCCAACATGTAAAGTAAGTGGCAGCATGAATATTTCACATGCCTGGAATTATATGTATGTAGTATGCATGGTTAAATGCAGTCATCTGAAATCAAATCAATTATACTTATTAAAGTTATTTTCCAAAATTTATTCATAAATTTTTATCTTAACATATAAAGATGATAGCAAGGGTAAAATACAAAGAATGATGAAAGAAACATTTACCTTTACACTTGATTGTCTGGGAGAAGCATTAAAGTACATTCAACGAAAGAAAGAAATATAAATTTAATGTGAAAAATGCGAACCAAAACAAATAAAAATAATTGTTCTAACTTAAGATAACTCTTTTGATGACCTGGGAGTTTATATTATAGTCACTGGAAAAGCAAATCCAGATTTAATTCAAAATTTTAATGCCTTTAAAATTTTTACAGGTCTATCAGATTTCATCCAACTCAAATTTTCATTACCATCTAATGTAAAAAAAAACATCGGACATGCTGATTTTTTTTTTTGGTCTTCCCACTGGTTATCCCACATCTGATTTTAATCTCAAGCATGCTTACAATGCAATGGGCTTTTTTAATCACTTTTTTTTCAGTTACTATACCATTATCAAGTGTTACCCAGCGACTCTGCTGAATAGCTTCTTTCTATTTATTTCACTTAAAATTGGTGATAAGCATAGCCAAACATGAACTAGTGTATTAAAAAAGCTAGTGTTCAAAGCAAGCATTAAATTCTTAATCAAATATTTTCTGTAAGAAGTTATTATTAACCAAACTTCAGAGTTGATCAAAGTTTGAATCAGTTTTTCCCAACAGTCTTATTCTGTTTTACCAGTTGATACAAAAAGGCATTACTTTGAGGCAATTTTACTCTAATTCTGTTGATCTGTGTATTCATGTTTTAAAACCCTCTTCCATTATTTTGTTTTAATTTGCAGATCTGAACTGAGTGTGTTGATTGCAATATGATCTTTGTGGTAATGATTTTTGAAGTTCATTTTATAAAATTTTATCATTTTCATATTTATACTTTTAAACTAAGCTCAATGTAATCTGAAATATCATTATCTTCATAGCTAAAAATTGCATTGTTCTGTACATCAATTCCTTTGAAAGCAAAAATCGTAACTTAAGACTCATGGCTATGCTGCCAAATTTATAGTCTGCCAGCGTTGCAAAACAATGTTTAAGAATAATTTAAAATAAACACTATGAACTGAAATTGTAAAACATAATGTGAGAATAGAAACAAAACCATAAAATTCTTTAAATTATATCATTTAGCTGGAAATTTCTTATTATAAGTGTAAATAAAACGAAGCATTAAGCATATAGTAAACAATAAACCAAAATAAAACAAGATTTATTTTATATACAGTACACTATCGACATATAAGGGTCCAAAATTTTTATGTCAATATAAAGATGTCTCTTAATTTAAATACCTTTTTTTAATTACACTACATGTACATATACGTACAAGTACTTCAAGCACAGGGTTTTATACTTGAGGGGAAGCAACCACCAGTAGCTTGTAAACTTTTGGTTACCTGCCTTGTTCTGAAATTTGATAAATTCAAGTGGCTTTCCTCTTGCATTTGTACAGACTCTTCCCCTCCATCCTTAGATCTAAGTTCAACCTGTGTATTCTGTACAGGCAATTAATGTACTGTAGGCCTGATCAGTGCTAGTCTAGGCCTGAATGACTGACTGTGCATCACTCTCTTGCTTGGAGTTCAACTTTTCAAGGCCACATTACACCTACCGTTCAGCCCAGTAGGCTAAACCCCTCCATTCCCCGTGAATCATTAAATGTGATACACTACACTACGGGCCCAATGATCGCACCACCATTCCCTCTCCCCCTTCCCCACCCTTATCCTCCCACCACACCTCGAGTTACAGCAACAAAGTTATCAAAGGGATTGCCACTCGCTTTTCGGTGTATCAGACCAGCATGAGGCATTTTGAGAGAGACAAAGACTTGAATGAGATCATTTTTTGTCACCGGGCCTCTTTTGCCCTGTTACCAATGTTGTTGATGTCGATATAAGAGAAAAGAAGAGAGAATTTCGATATAGGGAACTGTAATTATAGGTAACAAATACGGGAAAAATTTGGACTTGAAAAAGCATGTCAATATAAGTGGTGTGCACTGTAATTTCATTCCCTCATATGAGTCGCTCAAGGCATTACAGGATGTTAACTAATTTAGAAATACTGCGTAATTCATCTACAGTGTTTAGTCAAAACAAACTTGTCAATAGAAATATAGAAAGTTAATATCCTATTACACGTAGGCCTACTACCAGTATACCATGCTTTCAATATGGGAGTAAATAAGTAATTAACACCAAGCTGAAGTCTGATACTTGGATGTTAAAACTTATTCTTTCCCCATTGCAAAATAATGTGAATGTCATTCCTTCATAAAATCATAGACATTAGAATATTAAATATTGCAAAATGAGATGTTTTGCGAAATACATGCATCTGTAAGAAAAGTGCATGTGATTTATGCAAAGATTTTCTAGTGTATGTCACAATGCTTTTCTTATAAAAAACACAAAAATATATATTATATGCATTTAGATTCTATGTACTGGTACTTCAAGACTCATTTCTGTAAGCCTGTCTGCAAAACAAGTATTAATTTGTTCAGATTTAATGCTATCCCATATTCATTACATTTAAATAGAGCGATGTCCAACTTTGTTTTTTTTAATCATTCGAGTGCTTTCTGATTTGTTAAGCTGAATGATCATTTGCTTTTAATCCTTCATTGCATCTAATTCTAAAAATGATTATAGTACTTTTTAAATAAATTTTCTATTTTATGTTATCTGAATTCAGTACATGATGTTTTGAAAAATGGAGATCAAATGCACTGGATTCCACTTACTAGAAAGCGTTTCGTTCAATTTTTTTTTAATTTGACTTAATACTGGTCCATTTTCCAAATTTGTTAACCTAAATTTTAAAATTTGTTTCCGATCACTAGAAATTGATGCATCCATAGCAGAAAAAAGGAGGAAAAAAAAACTAGATGGAGTCTATCTTTATTATCTAAACTATTTACAACCAAGTACATTCTGATTGACACATTGAAGGTTGGTCAACCAAGCAAAAGAACAAGACAAATGAGGCTCATAAATAAATTAAAGGCTGCGTTCGGCTCTGGAGAGTGGAGTTGCTTTTTTTTTTCTGCATTGGGATGGCAGACTGCACATAATTTGAAAGCCTATCACTCTATCTGAAGATGTTTCAAGACAAAATGTCTCTTCAGATTTTTATTTGTGACTGACTCTCAATGGCTGATTGGAAAGCTCTCTTCAGCAGTTATATTCTCAGTGTCTA
This sequence comes from Elysia crispata, assembly GCA_033675545.1. Taxonomy (NCBI): domain Eukaryota; kingdom Metazoa; phylum Mollusca; class Gastropoda; family Plakobranchidae; genus Elysia; species Elysia crispata. The sequence goes on from JAWDGP010005929.1 coordinate 77,616, forward strand.
AGATCAACATAACAAAAGTGACCATTTTGGCTTAATATTCAAACTTTTACAGTTTTAGTTTAGTCTCGCAACTTTAGTCTTAATTTCCTGTCCTTTTTTTTTCCTACATAAAGCTATAGACTTATAAAGATTATTTCAATTTATTCTTTTAGTTTTTCCTTAGATGTCTCATCAATTAAATTGATTATTTTAGCCCAACCATTGGTGAGCGTCCTATACCTTTCAAAAAGTTTAAGACTGAAATAGGTATGAAGTGTAATCTGGTTTTAAAACTTCATTTGAATACTCTGGAACATACAATTATAAGGAATGGTGTTCATAGATTCAGAAAAGTTGTGCAAAGTATTATTGCTTGATTAATGGATAAAAAATTTCAGATACCCCTGGGCATCACATCACTTAAGAGCATGATAAAGTAATTTTCCAAGTGTAAAATTTTGACTCTGCTTACATTGAGTGTGCATTTCATCTTTTTTTTTTTTTAATTATTATTAAGTGACTCTGTTAAAAATTGAATTCCTATCCATTTACCTGCATATAAATTATTTTGATGTGAGCCAGTATATAATGAATGTTTGGCTTTTGTACTTAAACCCATGTTATTTGAAAAAACAAGGTATGGTCTTTCCAGTACACGTATTGAGTTTAAAATGTAAACGTTTTACATATACATATTTATAAAACTGTGTCTTATACAAGTTAGAGTAAACAAATTTCTGTATAAGTTCTTTGTTTCTCTCTCAATACAGAGCTTCTCAAATTTTCTTCCCGTTTTCTGTACTTTCATATTATATTTGCACTTAATTATTATCTGACTTCCATAGCAATTGCTCTTTACTTTTATGCCTTTAACTTCTACTTTTTTGTTCTAAATGTAAAATTGTGTGCAGAAAATATTGTAAGATCTGACAATAAAAGGGAGTAAATTGATATACAACTGAACTTTCATTCACCAAGGAAGGGGGAATATGATCTGAGTGTGGCTGGCCATACAACTTTCTCATCTTGTTACTGATTTTACAAGTGTAAAACCAAAGAATTATACAAAACCAAATTTTACTTTTTATGCATCTTTGTACTTTTGCGTTATAAATATCTCTACATTTGTACAGCATGTGTCTCATGTGAAAATATAGAAAGGTCTTCGTTATTGGAATTATATTTCTCACATGAGTTTTGATGCACACAAATTTTTTGTGGCAGTGTTTTTTGTTTGTGTATTTGTGTGGAAGTAAGATTTAAAAAGAGGGATTAGGAAGGCAGTTAAATGAAGTTATTCAAATTTTCTCCTATTTAATTTTAGTATATTTAAATCTAAATGATGTCTCAAATTTTTTTTTCAGAAATAAATCTTAAAAGTTATATGTCTCACTAACAGAATTTGGGGAAATGAAGCTTGCTCATGAATTGATCTTTAGTAGGACAAGGCAATTAGTTCATTCCTTTCATGATATTTCAACTTCTATAGGACTAGAATCTATTCATGTAGAATCAAAAGAAAGTTGGATTATGAGGAACAATTATTTAATAATGGAAAAGACAGTCTTTTTCTTTACTTTTTTTTTGTTTGTCACATTGCTCTCACATTAGTTACAGAACACATGTAGCTCAACTTGCTTGGAATTCTTTTACAAGATAATTATCACCTTAGCAGTCTGTAATGGTCAATTTTTCTTGCTTTATGGTGTAAAAGCTTGAAAGAATGGCACCGACACAAATAAAATGAATCACATTCACTGGAATACCTGATTTTCTAAGTAAGTAACAGATTGCAGTTTTAGACCTCTAGCTGGCTTTATGTCTACTTACTATTCTTTCAATATCTTACCCTATTGCCATTTCTCATTAAAAAAAAAAAAAGCAACATAAAACAAGATTTTTATTTTCTTATTAGAGTTTGACCTTATTTAAGGATTGGAAAAATTAAACATGTTGAATGAATGAACTAAGCTAAAGAGATTGTCAATTTAAGCTCTAATTGCAAATACAGCAGTTTAGTTGATATTGTTGGATGACTAGAATCAATATATATACATGTATATTCAAAAATACAAAGATATAGAAAATAGAGAATCAGCGTTAGAGGAAATTAATTAATCGTAGTTCAATATCATAAATTTTAACTCTTTTCGAGGCTCTGTAATGATAATTAGGAAAGAATTATTGGAGACCGAACTTCTCAATTGATATGCCAAAGTAGAGAGCACTGTACTTACATGTACATAATTTAGAAAATGACAAACATGTGGTTGGAAGTTTATGTTGATTCTTTCAATTCACGATATCATGTCATTGTAATATTGGCTTTTGTATAATTTTGTACATTTGAATTGTGCATTTTGTGAATCATAATATTTGCAACCCTTGTATTTATTCTCCTTGGAAATAATACAATTGTTTTTTTTCAATCTGTACATGTCTGGTATTTTTCCCCCCTCTGGAAATAAAGCAATCTTTACCATTTGCATTTTTCCTCCTGCTTCTTGTTCATTTTGTTTTGTTGATTTCACTTTAATTTATAGTAAAGGATGCAAAAAAATTATTGTCTTGAATAAGGTATTAACTATATTTATTGATAATGGAATACTGCTGAGCTAAAATTCTAAGACCTAAAAAAATCTTTCGATTTTAAATATATTATCTAATTTAGGTTAACCCAGGCAATTATTATGAGAAGAAAAAAATCGATTTGTGAATACAGATGTGTTAGAAGTGTAACAACTAACACTTCAATCTGGTGCCTGCAGATTTCCTAATTTTCCATTATTATTTTTTTTTTCAATTGGAAAATGACTGTATGGATTAACGTTTATCAAATAATTATTTATTCATTATTGATTAAAATCATCTCAATCTATCAGCAGTAGGAAAAAACTACACATACAAGCCCTCAGCATATTATCTCATTTAATTTTTAGTGATTCTTTAAAATTTGAAAGTCCTGGATAAATCGTATACACTGACAATAGTGATATCTACATATACTATTCTAAAAGAAATAAAATGAGAGTAACGGTGGTAATTTTACTTGAATCTTGCAGATTAAACTGAGAACTTTTGGCATGTTAATACGTGTTGACTAAAGTCATGTTCTTTCTGGTGTTTTTTTTTTATTCCAACTGATTCAAAATGGGATAAAAATTACATGACATTTTGTGAAATTGATCTTTTAATGTATTTCAAATTTATGAAGGTATAAGAGGCAAGTTGCATGGGAAAAATAGAAGTTTAACAAATTTTAGAAGTGATGTAAACAGTCAAGCCTAGTTGTGCCCAATTTATTTTAAATCAATTATAAAACAAGTCCTCTTCAATCAAACCAAGTGCTGTCTCTTGCCCAACACACAAAAAAGAATTTAAACACACAGAAAAATTATCTCATCTGTAATCACAATATATCGATCCTTTTACAAACTCATGACAACAGACATGCAGCAATTTTACCTGAAAAACTATTGCAATTTACAGATTTAATTTTATTTTTCTTATTCATTGCTAATGTTTTTATTTAATTGTTATAATTATGTAAACCACTTATTGCGAACTTAGTGCTATCTTATTATATGTCCATTTTCAGGCCCACTCGGATTTTATCCCAGTTTTAAAAGGGGATAAAAAAATAAAAAAAATACTATGGTTTGCCTTAAAATTATCACGATTAACGCCCTTTGCCTATCAGATACACAAATAAAGGACAAATAAATCTCCAAATAGTTTAAAAACTGAGCTATGCAGAAAAACCAGTATTGCAACATTGATCATATAGACATTTTATTCGTATTTCTGAAACATTAAGAAATATAAAACAATCTAAAATAAGGGTGGCAATGCCACAGTACACCTAAATCTTAATATACAAAAAAAAATCAGTGCAACTGTGTTAAACTATAATTCAACTAACCTAAAAAATCTTTTTGATTTAAAGTTAAACAATTATTTTGAATTAAACTAGGTTCTAGTACTAGTATGAAGAAAAATTGATTCAAAAGCTAATATTTATTTAATTTTGATGCAGGCATCTGTTTTGATACAAACCGTTTTTTACTTAATGTTTTACTGTCAATAATAATAATAATAATAATAATAATAATAATAATAATAATAATAATTGTTGATATGTCCATCTATTTTCACGATTTAACATGTAATTGGAATTTCCAGTCCGAGGCTGTTTTCACTTTTTCTTTTCTCTCTTGCTTAAATGAAGAATGGCTACAAGCACGTTGTGTTGATCCGATCTTTGAGAATGAATGAATGAGGAAAGCAAAGTCTTACATGGTGGCAGCGGTAAACCAAGATTGAATTATTACATTGTTGCCTCGAAGGAACACTTAGCACTTCGATGTATACTAATTCTAGACTTTAGACTGTAGATCTAGAGCACGAAGATCTAGATTGCCGGGAGCCTACCAATTATCGATAGGTAGATCTAGGTTTAAGTTCTTTTCACCGGTACTTCAAGATCATGGCAGAGGCTAGCTTTAGGTTGCCCCCTCCACTCAAAATGAATGAGGACAACCTGGCAGACCAATTCCGTAAATGGAAAAGCCGGTAAAAATTTACTATTACTCCCGTCCTGCCTCCGAGTCCGCCATCTTAACACAGAAAGAGAAACGAAAATAACTGTATTACTACGCCATAAAAATAACGGGTGGGAGTAATAGTAAATAAATACCGAAAA
>JAWDGP010005930.1:0-5000 GCA_033675545.1 Elysia crispata
TGATTTTACGTCCATATGGCATACCTTTATCTTGAAAGTTATACTAGACATTTCTATATAACTCAAAGAAACAAAGTTGTAGTATAGACCTTTGTTGAGGATATCATGTACTTTTTTTTATATAAGTACTTCAGTATTGACAGAGTTATTGCCCTTGATTGATTACACAATATTTAAACGGATTTATTGATATTTTACTCTAAAAATAATCATATTTTGGATACACTTAAAGTGAAAAAACGTTGCAATAATCTTTTAATTTAGGATAAAAGCTTAAATAAGATGTTTATTCTTCATTCTAGCCAGAAATTGCCCTTGATACGTAAAATAACACGAAAAAAAAACATCTTTTTCAAGCGCTCATAGTCAAAATATTCTTAATTGAACAAATATCTTTTTTAAGGATTATATGTTGTAAGAGTATATTATGATGAATATCAGACCCCATACTATTTGGACATATTTATCATTAAGTACTACATGTAATGTTTCTTTAGTCTAAAATTGCCTATCCATCAGGGTTATTGTTTGGGAATGTGTTCAAAATTATTTGTATCCTTCTATTCATTAGAGTGTACCATTATAAAAACTATATAAACACAAAAAATATATGTAAAAAAAAACAAACAAAATGTAAAAAAGCCACGCCACTCTCTGCTTATAAGTTCAATTACTCAAGAATGAGAGTTGTGAATGAATTAAAAAAAAATAATGTAAGAGGTTCTATTTTCTTGTCAATATCTTTGTTAAGTTTTTATTTTCATGAAAAATTGTCAGGTCAAAAACGAACAAAGGAAAGAACTGATAAACAAACAATGAACTGCAACTCTTTAACAAATTCCATAACACTGATCATGTCAAAGATTTAAAAAAATAAAGAACTATGCAAAGAAAGTTTATTGAAATTATGTTGCATCATGAAAATCAAAATAAATAATTAGTATACTTTATTGTAGATAGTATTGCTCTTTTATCTTAAAACAAGCATTTTGCACACATTAGTACTTTCCAAGCAGTGGACATATAATTCATATAATTCAAAGAAGAAGAGATGTATGTCATACAGAAATAAAAAGCTAGAAATCATGATGATAATCACTTCATCCATTTTGATATTTCCCTTTCATTTAAAAAAGTTGCAAAGAATGGGCCTTTATGTAAACATATACATTTGCTAGGATTATAGCATGAAAATTTACACAACTCTTATTTAAAATATGATTTTATGAAGTACACATTTATTTAAGTCAAATGAGATTGAACTATGCATACACCAATCTGGTCAATTAAGTATTTTCTCATACAATCCACCAAGAATAAAATTTCATTCATGACATAAAGCATCAGACGCATTTCAACTGACCTTACATCATTCTAATTTGCATTGAGAAATGTTCTTGATAAGTTGTGTTTAAATTGGGTTTTTCATTGACACCTATACATGTAATATGTCTTGCATCCCAGATGAAATGAGAAGCCTTGTAACAACTGCTATTTGATGATAAGTCAATTTTAAAAACTTCAAATCATATGCTTTAAAAGTCAAAAGTGTTAACAGAACTGAAGAAGAATTTTTTCTTCAGGTATCAGGGAACCACCTTAAATTTGAATCATATACTATGCATTTCTGTAAACAATATCAACAAACATATTTTGTAGATTCAACTAAAGAAAAATCGACCAAGTAAAATTAAAATTTCAGCTTCACAACTACAATGTAAATGATTTGTAATATTCAAGCTGAATATTTTCAGCTTCAGGCACGCTTTAGTAGAGTTATTGACTTTTTCAATTTGTATCTCATAGTCATACTGCTTTTTATATTTTCCTCTCCTCCTGCTCCTGCTTAAAGTTGCCCCAACAATTCTTTACCAGTAATTTCTGCTTCAAGCAATAGGCTGCCCATTTTCAGCATCTGTCTTTAGCCTGGCACGGTATTCTGCCTCATGCTTGGCTTTTGGATGTTTTCTTTGGACGAACAAGCTTCTTTTTCTTTGGCCATAAATTCATGAAAAACTCACTGAAAAAGAAAAAAAAAGAGACTATTGAAAGGTACCATTCTAAATGGCTTGAATTGTATTCTAAAGTCAAATCTAAAATCATGCAATGGAAATTTTAGAGACGAAAATCAGGATTAGATTCTTTTTATAGTCTCTTGACTAATAACACTTGAGTAGAAACTGAAACAACAACAAAAAAAGGAGGAGTCAAGTCTACATAATTTCTCCTCCAAGTGATGTTTTTTTTTTGTATTTTTTTTTTAATAAAAAAAAAGAAATGGAAAATTGTGTGCATGAAGGGATTTCATAGGAATTAAATTGACCTTTTAATTTTCTGTGGTGCTCTTACTATAGGTGGAGTAGAGCTGTTTTGATTGTGAAACTTCTAAAATGGATAACTATCATACATAATGCTAACAAATACCAGTAATAACTGCTACACCTAACAAGAATAGATGGAAGTGATAATGTCCTTGACCTCTTGATTACTTGTGCTAAAGACAACAAATTTTGTTTGTCAAAGGGGTAAATGTAATAGTTTTCATAATATCTAGACAAAAAATAATGCTGAATGATTATTCAAGAGGAAAATTTGAATAAAATTCTTACCAGCACTGGTAACCGCTTTAAAGGGTTTGTAATGTTGTCTGCTGCGTGATTGATGTCATCTATCATCTGGATGATAAAAAAATAAAAAAAAATTGTTCAAATTCTCCTTCTACTTTGGTAAAAGTTGTCCTGAGTGAAAAACCATTATTATTAAACATATTGTCCAATTAAGAGGTAGCTGCATAGATTTCAGTTTGTGAAACAGTGTGAATGGTTTGATGTAAACAACAAACAGTATCCGGTGTGTGGATTTTTATCAAATTTATAGAAAGCATTCCATTCTATCCATAGAAATCAAAACTAGACTGTGAAATAAGCATTAAAACTGGACCACTACTTCCAAACAGTTTTCCAAAAACTTAAGGAAATATCTCCCAATACCGGTACTTAAAAAATTACAAATCTCTCACTGTTTAATTCCAACAACTAATATTATAAACTTTAAGATATAATATTTGAAAATAATAACTTAATTTCAAGAAATAGGAACTTGCACTACTTTCAGGAATGGTGGCTATTTGACATGATGAAAACAGTGCTCTATAGATTAAATCCTTTGAAAGTTTGCACCTAGATCTAGATCTAGATTGTTGAAAACCTTCTTTAAGTTATCAATATTTAAACATTAAAATTAAGTTGCTGTTTTGGCACACTTTATAAAAATGAATCAGGAGAGAAAATATAATAATTTATTTACTATTCTTGGAATTGGTTCACTTACACAAAAAGACAAGCACATTTTCCTGCCCCTTATATTTTTTGCACAATCTTACCCTTGAATGAGTTAAAAACAAATTCTTTCCTGTCATAAACTGATACAATTTTCTCATATATGGATTTCGCATTATTATCTAGATCTAGATATTTATAATTTTCATTTTGCTTAATTTAGCCAAACCAGTTTCAAAGAAAACAGTTTCCTGTAGCAATATTGGGAAAGTTTGTCAGCATATTCTCTTTAAACCTTTGACTACTGTAACATATGTAGATATAATTATAAAAGCCACATAGTATCATTTATAGAACTTTTCAAAAGAAACCAAAATGAAAAATGCAGGTTACCTGCACTTCTCCAAAAACTAGATCTAGATCTAGATCTATCAAACTTACACAAATTGACAAAGAAGTTACTCCTGTACAATTTTGTAAAAGTTATGTCACAGCTCTAATAAATGCACAAACATGTTGGCTCTAAAACTAAATATAAATTTCAAAAGATTAGGAGAACTGTTCTAGCTTTATTGTCTACACTTCTTAAAAAAACCATGACTTTTCTTTAAATCTGAACCTTTTCATAACTTTTCCGAAAAATATGGTTTGACATGAAAACAATCTTGTCAAATCGTGTTAAGTGAGAGAAGATCCTAATATTTGTGAGAACAAAAAGAAAAACCGAAAATTTATATTAATACTTTCCAAGTTACAAAGAATACGACTATGCGGAACTTGATGGATGCCTTTTCTTGAGATGAAATATCTAGATCTATATTTTCCACGTAACTTACACAAAAATGACGAGTGAGACGCCATGATAGTATAGTCAATTCCTTGACTCTTTTGTAAGTAATCCAAAAACAAGTTAATGTTATAAAAAGAGAAAAGAAGTCATAGCGAAATAAAAAACTATCGTTAAACAGAACTCACCTGTGAAGATAGATTTGAGAGACTTTGAATGCGATGTTATGCAGGGTAGATCTACCGGTCGGACTAACTCTCAAGAATCGTTCTTAGTTTGACGCGAAAAACGCGAAAGGTCATCGTGTATCGCGAGATCTTTTTTCGAAACTAATATCCGACAAGGCGAACGGACGTTCAAAACAACTTTTCTCTTTTTAAAATAACTTTGAAATCTTAAAATTAGGAAATATCCAGAGAATTTATAATTTAAAAAATGAGGTTGTTAATATTTTGTCCGCTTTGTTTTTTTCGCATAACTTTCGTCACGGTTTTTGACACGAAAATGCACTTTGGCGATAATAAGACTAGACTCAACCCCCGACCACTTATTTTTTGGGGCTTTAAAATTATTTTTCAACCCAACTGAACTCCTCGCCATGGTTTAAAAAAAAGAGCTAGTTTCTCAGACATGTATTAGATTTTGGTAGATTAAAACACCTAGGTGTATTTGACGGGAAAATCTTATGTTAAGTTATGAATTTTTAAAACACCCGTAAGACATAATCAATTTTCAGTAAAAAAGCATTGGAACCCATGGCTACACTCCTTCCAATGCCTCAGGAGAGAAAAGTAACCTTTGTAGCCTTCTTAAAATGATTTTGGAGTGCAGTTTCCTGTAAGGTTTATTTCATGATCGATTTTCACGGTCGATTTTAGTATCGATTTCATAGTTTGGAAGTCTATAAACTAAAAACCAATTGATCAATCAAAATA
>JAWDGP010005930.1:7500-25000 GCA_033675545.1 Elysia crispata
GACTCTGCCAAGCTCTCCCTTCTCCCCCATCCAACCGAATCTCCTCCACTTGAGAGAAGAAAAGAGCCAGCTCGGCCGTGGGACCGCTAGATCTAGCTCTAGATCCCCCCGATTCTGGTAGTAGTCCCAGACCGCTCGGATCTTACCGACCATTCGCTAGTGTGACCGTGGCCTATCGAACTGTGAGTGTTTGTTCTCTCTCTCCCCTCTCTCTCTCTCTCTCTCTGTCCTTCCGTCTCAGCGATATATCGTGTCGTGTGTGCCCGGCAAATCAGGACTAACAGCGAGAGGAAACTCTCCGATTCTCGATTCTAGTTCTGGAACTTCTAGATTAGTTCTAGTTTTTATTCTAGTTCTACCTGAACGATTGCTTTACAAAGTGTGATTTCCACGTATTGGATTGGTTTGTTTTTTTTCACGCACTTGTTATAATTTAGTGACCGCCACTTGTACAAGGAGGTGTTAGATCTACCATACCACTGTCCGGATGTTTCTACAGTAATAGGTAGGACGTGCTGATAATATGGATTAGTATTATTTTTTTTTTAAGTTAAGGATTTATTCTTATGAGGCACAAATATATGCAAAGAAAGGAAAAAAAAATAAAACATAAAAATCAATAAACCACTGGCTACATGATGTTCATAAACGTTAAAAATTTAAAAAAAAAAAAAAGTTTTCAGCAAGATACAAACATGCAAAAATAAACAAAAAAAATATCAGCGACTACGATTATAAATTCAGGTTCGGATTTTTTAAAACATGATTTCAACGAGTTTTATGGATAGGGCGTTTGCTTTCAATGAAAGCCTTAGTTTTTTTTTTTCCTAGTTCAAGTAGGCTACAATAATTACACATCCTGTACTTATAAAAACCTCATGCATGAAAAGACGAAAAATTCGCTGATAATTGTTAGGAAAAGAGAGAGAGAGAGAGAGAGAGAGAGAGAGAGAGAGAGAGAGAGAGAGAGAGAGAGAGAGAGAGAGAGAGAGAGAAGCGAGAGAAAACTGAACAAAGACGATATTCAAGTCCACTCCTTAGTGATTTTTAACTCAAGAACTCTGAGTAGAATGCCGCTAATTGATCTAACACGGGAAACCATAAAATGTCCGAATTTATTGTAAAAAAACTCTGTGTTTCCCTTTTTTAAACCCGCTCCTCAGCTCACTTAATCTGTTTCTAAAAAGTTTCGAAAGGTATTGTTAAAAATTTTCTATAAACATCAATTTCTTTGAGTAAGTTTAATTAAAAAAAAAAATAATAATGAAAGGTGATGCTGTTATAGCCGCAGGTAATTTATGATACCAAGTGATGAAAATGATGGGATTAAAACTTTTATTATGAAGAGGCGCTTTCGGGAAATTTACAATTATTGTTTTACCTCCTCAAATACAATAAAAACAGCAACAACAACAAATAAACAGAAAACAACAACAGCAACAACAACATCAACAACAACAGCAAGAACAACAACAAAGAACAACTAACAAATTGGCCGGGTAATTTTTTTTGCTTCAAAATAATTACACTAGAAGATTCAGCGTTAGGGCTTGATGTAGCGCTGCTTCGAAATAATTATCATTAAAATTGGTTGTTATTTTTGAAACAAGATAATCATAAAAATCTAGCGAAGATTTAAAAGCAGACATAATGTGTGAGAGAGAGAGAGAGAGAGAGAGAGAGAGAGAGAGAGAGAGAGAGAGAGAGAGAGAGAGAGAGAGAGAGAGAGAAGAGAAGAGAAGAGAAGAAAGAGTGTTAAAGCGACAATATTGGAAGGTACTGTAGCATGTCAAAAAAATGTAACGTGCGATATGTCCCTGCATATGTTTCCCCTATCAAGGATTAGATGTCCGACAATTAAAACATAGAATTATAGCTTAACCTTTTCTTTTCCAAATAGGCCAAGACAAAAAAAAAGTTCCTTCATTATTTGTGCGTCTTACTCAACAAAAGTTTTACAAGGCTTAAGCGAAATATTTATGAAAAAAAATAATAATTTAAAAAGAAAAACAAAATAATAAATGAAGACGACATATAACCCGAAACGGTGCTTTATTCGTCTTGTTTTGTCTTTTTTAACGAAATCTATGTTTAAAAAAAAGATTTTCATCACCTGGTTTACAAGCATTTATTTCACGAAGAAATATAATTAGATTTGACTCCGAACTTGAGGAAAACTGAACAATAGATGATAATTGTCATTCAAACGGATATAGAACCATTTTTATCCGTAGCATTATTATGTTGTTTTCTGAAATAACAAAATTTTTAGCTATCTCGATGGGGGTTCCAAATTCAGAACTCATCTTCCAGTTGTTTTTTTTTTTAAGAATAGCGAGTCGCATTTCTAGGGTTTAGAAACTGAAACGCAGAGTGAAAGTTCAAAACACAATATAACTCGATATCAGTGACGTAAGAGTTTAAAAGATTAAAAAAAACCCAAAAAACTGTTCGTTGAAAAGAATCGAGTTTTTAATGTAAAAATAAAATTTTTGGAAAAGTTTCAAGGGATTTTATGTGAATTTATACGGAAAATAATATCTTATAGATGTTGATTTTTTTTAAAGATAGGAAAGTTTATTATCTTTAGTAGAGTGAGTGAGAGAGAGAGAGAGAGAGAGAGAGAGAGAGAGAGAGAGAGAGAGAGAGAGAGAGAGAGAGAGAGAGAGAGAGAGAGAGAGAGAAAGAAAGAAAGAAAGAAAGAAATGTTTTGATAAATAAAGGGGTTGAGATGAAGAGTCTGGCTGATTACACACACACACATAATATGTATATATACAGAGAGAGAGAGAGAGAGAGAGAGAGAGAGAGAGAGAGAGAGAGAGAGAGAGAGAGAGAGAGAGAGAGAGAGAGAGAGATCAATAGATAGATAGGGAGAGAGAGAAAGATAGACAGAAAAAGAAAAATATATTGATAGATCTAGAGAGAGAGAGAGAGAGAGAGAGAGAGAGAGAGAGAGAGAGAGAGAGAGAGAGAGAGAGAGAGAGAGAGACAGTGAGTGAGGGAGAGAAAATAATGTAAGGAGAAAAAGAAAGTTGCAGAATGATATAATAATTATATAATTACCGATTACATATTGAAGTCTTGCTGGCGAAATATTGTAGCAAAGCTTTGAGCGTATCATGTGATGAGACTCTCTGTCATTTATCCAAATCTCGACCTCGCGAGTCGCGAGGATGCGATCGAGGCCTCACCTGTGTAGCCGTACCCTGCCTGAACAAAATCTGGTAAAGTTTCGAGATGTGATAACGAAACTATTTGAAGTAATTTGTTTCATTTCTCATTTATGTAAGGAACGAATTAGGTTGTTAAATTTTTAAAATTTGCTGTCTATTTTAGTTGGGTACTATGCTAGCTACAGACTTTTGCGTAATATAACAAGTTTATAATTTTTTTTTACCTCTTTTTGATCATATTATTATTTAGCTCTGGTTGTAATAAATGTGATACACCAAAACCCTCATGACAATAACAGCAGCTTACCTTCCTTGAAATTTCCGTTGTTTTATTAAAAATAAAATTCTTGTAGCCGTAAACAGACAGAGCTCATTCTTCCAGGTTCATAAATTTTCTCCGATTTTCAAGCCCACTGTCAAAACTTGTTAAAATAATGAAAGAATTCGTTAAACATGGGCAGAAAGCAAACTATATATATATATATATATATATATATATATATATATATACAGGAGAGATGGAAAGGAATGAGGTTGATGTTTACGACCTCTTTTGTTTGTATGTCTGTGTGTTTGTGTGTGTGTGTGCCTTTTCAGATTTTCTGTCAGAAATGAGCCAGAAACTAGACGAGCAGTGTAAGAATAATATTACACTCACAGATCTAATCTCTTCAGACATTCGAACTCCCTAAAAATGTTACATGCGCAGAAGTTAAGAAATAATTACTAGCTTTAGATGTATGGGGAAAAAAAGATAAGGGTAACTTAAATAATAAAAAAAACGTGATCAAGATTTATTACATTGACATTATTTTTTTACGAATTGCGCCATAGTTTGATTTTTATTTATTGTGTTGACGAAAGCTGCTTAATTATTATTATTATTATTATTATTATTATTATTATTATTATTATTATTATTATTATTATTATTATTATTATTATTATTATTATTATTATTATTATTATTAATTATTATCATTATTATTATTATTATATAAAAATGTGCAAAAATCTTAAAAGAAGATTTTATCAACAATTGATTCTATTGTCAGCCACTCTGTTGAGAATTTTTTTTCTTTTTCTTGAAAATCTTCTTCTTCATTTCAAGATAAACTTCGTATATTTTTTTCCTTTGAAATTTTCAAATGAAACGTGTCCCGCTCAAAATGATATTAACTTAATGAAAAAGTACAAGAAGACAATAAAAATCCAATAAAGACAGGCTTCTTGGTGTACCAACAAAGAGTTTCCAGCAAATATATTTGGCAAAACGAGAAATGTGAATAAAAATATTTTTTTTTTTCTTAGCAATTACTGGTATCAAAATTTTTTAAATGCATTCCAAACGAAATCTATTTCTCTCTCTCTCTCCCCCCCTTTTTTATTTTTCTTCCCATCTTACTTTCACTAATTCTCTGTCTCTTTGTCTCTCTCTCTATCTCTCTCTTCTCTCTCTCTCTATCTCTCTCTGTGTCTCTCAGTCTCTCCCTCCCTCTCTCTCTCTCTCTCTCTCTCTCTCTCTCTCTCTCTCTCTCTCTTAATTTCAGTTATTTTCTCTAGTTATCCCCCACCCTCATATTATCTGCCTTTCTCTCTCTCTCTGTCTGTCTATTCTGTCTGACTCTCTCTCTCTCTCTCTCTCTCTCTCTGTGTCTCTCTCTCTCTGTCTGTCTATTCTGTCTGACTCTCTCTCTGTCTCTGTCTCTCTCTCTCTCTCTCTCTCTCTCTCTCTCTTTGTCTGTCTCTCAGTTTCTCTCTCAGTCTCTCTTTCTCTCGCCATCTCAAATAAAGGAACAAGCACTAGAAACCCAATCATTCTTACAATATTTATGACCCACACAATCATATACTACTACTATTATTATTGCTATCATCATGATTATCACAACGAAACCCTCCAGCGCTCCACACACTCACTGATGGCCCATAATAAACTAATATTATGTGTGCTAGGGATCTATTGGACAGAGGGCACTTTGTACCTTGCAGCTGATAACAGACTCGCTGCTAGCCCGCTGCTAAGGTAGTGCAGATAAAATAACTTCTGTTGAGATAAGAGTTCGCCTAGGTCTAGCTGGCTATGACAGTGGTTTAAGCTACATCTAGATTTATAATAGCAACACGGATTCCACAGTGTATTTTGCGCCCTAGGTTTTACTGATCGGAAACAGATCTAGATTGCCAGTAGTTTTATTGAGTGTTGGTTCTTGTACTGTCATTGTGATATTCTTTTAACGGATCGTGAGGTAAGACAAAGAAACGGATATTTTGATTGACGATACTCTGAAAATTAGTTGTCAAATAGCCACTAACCTGAGGGAAAGTCTCTTGTGTAACAACTTGCCACGCTATCAAAGTTTCAAGATTTTCGAAAGGACAAAAAGAATTTAAGTTGAATTTATAGTAAGGTAGAAATTAAGCTAGAGATGGAAAGATTTCAGGTTAAATTTGAAATTAGATAGAATTTGACCAATGGATCTGAGGAAATAATGTTGAGTTTATAAGAAGGTAGAATTTCATCAAGAGATGTAAAGAATTAGTTGTTTTTTTTTTTAACAAAATGATGGAATATTAAAATTTTTATGTTTGTTAGTTGATCTTTTAGATGCGTGCTTTTTCTGTTAAAAGACAAACCAAATATCTTTTATGAAATAGTTAAAAACTTGTTTCAATTCACATTGTCATGGAAAGATAGCTTTAAGGGGCTAATTTTATCTAAAATGCAAAAAAGGGACCCATTTACATAAACTCACATTAAAAATAAAGGTTAGGACTTGCATTTAAATTTTTAAATTGAAATTTAAAGAAATCACTTAAAAATGCGGCAGATATTGTTTATTATTTTATTTTTGACTGATCATAAATTACACAAAAGACACGAGAAGAAATCGTTTTAAAAATCTTGTCCTGTGTTTTAGAAAGCTGCCTGTTCTCATATGAATTCCATGCAAATTAAAATGATTGAATAAAAACAATAAATACTTGATATTTTTTTTAATTAACCAGTAGTAAACAACATATAAATGGGTTGTGATTTTTAAAAATCCGCTAGTTACTATACCAAAGAGTTTCCTTCTATTCTCAAAGAACTAGATATTTCCATATTAGATTCTTCAATCTAGTTACGGTACATTTTATATAATTATACCCGCTACTCGAAAAGGGCCATATTATGATGAGTAAGTATTTTACAGAATGGCACGTTGTTCTGTTCTAAACTTGAACGCAACAAGTTGTTTTCCGTAACTATTGCTTGAAATAATCCGATTTTAGAGGAACATTTCTGTTCTTGAGTCAGGTACACGGTGGGGAAAGACTGTAGTTTCAGCACCACGTTAAGATAATGGGAAATAATGGGCGTGTTAGGGGGAGAGAGGGTAACTGTTAATCTGGTTGCGATGGGCTTTTATTTCCATCCTTCAACTCTATTTGTGGCAGAAAAAAGTTCGCTCTGTCTGCAAACCCATCCGGAGAGGGTAAAAACTTGAAGAGATCTCAGAAAGTTAATGTCACGGGCTAAGTAAAATCCCACCGTGAGATGAGCGGCGTGTATTGCGTAATGTTCATATGGAAATACTCACTCTTGTCTACCGAAACACTGAATGCTCACGCGTAAAGTCGGGGAAAGAGGGAGGAAGGAGAGGGGAGGGGGTGGGGGGAAAGGAAGGAAGAGGTCCGTTTCACTACCTCAGTGAATGACCTGGTCCCGAGGAGATTAACCCACTCTAGACCAGGGCTAATCAGAAAAGTCTGGGGAAGGGCAGACCCACCACTTCCACTTCTGCCTTGTGGGAGGAAGAAGGTAACGACGTAAGAAGGGGTAAATAATATTAGAAAGATGGGCGTTTCTTTCTAAACCTGGTGCTTTACAGTAAAGCTTCTCACGTGCTTCAGGTTTCATACTTCGATTTTAAAGACTGCACGAGGTTAGATCTAGGTTAGCTTGAAGTTTACCGGCAGTGGTTTGTTGTGTTCGTTGGCTAATGAGATTTAATCGAGGCGAAATCATGTAAAATAAAACGACCTTAAGAAGAGTGATTATAATAATAAAATGTATTTTGAAACAAAGATTTTACTAATGACGAAACAAAGCGATAATGTCAGCAGTTGTACGTAGCAAAAGTGTTAGCAGCAACAATAGTTGCAGTAGTACCTGGAGAATTTCTGCTAGTAATGAAAGTAGTAGTAGTAGTAGTAGTAGTAGTAGTAGTAGTAGTAGTAGTAGTAGTAGTAGTAGTAGTAGTAGTAGTAGTAGTAGTAGTAGTAGTAGTAGTAGTAGTAGTAGTAGTAGTAGTAGTAGTAGTAGTAGTAGTAGTAGTAGTAGTAGTAGCAGTAGTAGTAGTAGCAGGTGTAGTAGTAGTAGTAGTAGTAGTAGTAGTAGTAGTAGTATTAGAAGTAGTAGTAGTTATCGTAGTAGTAGTTATAGTAGTAGTAGTAGTAGTAGTAGTAGTAGTAGTATTAGTAGTAGTAGTATTAGTAGTAGTAGTTGTAGTAGTAGTAGTAGTTGTAGTAGTAGTAGTAGTAGTAGTAGTAGTAGTAGTAGTAGTAGTAGTAGTAGTAGTAGTAGTAGTAGTAGTAGTAGTAGTAGCAGCATTGATACAGTGTTAATCTTAGTGATCACTAGCGAAATAAAAATTGAATTAGTTTTAAAGTGTTTGAAAAAAAAACCTAAAACAACCACATCATCAAAATAATCACCATCATAATCATAGCACTATTATGGTCATCACCACCACCATCAATAACGACAACAAAAATAACATTAAGAACAACACAACGACAACAACAACAACAACAGCAACAACAATAAGATAATAATAATTGCAATACTAAAACTAATTGTTAATTCTCTTGTATTAATCGCTGCCTCTTCTTCAATCTCTTTACCTTTCTTTCCTTGACCCCCTCCCCCCCCCCCCAAACCCGCCCCTCTTTTCTTTCTCTCTCTCTCTCTCTCTCTCTCTCTCTCTCTCTCTTTATCAGTCTGTCTCTGTCTGTCTCTCCCTCCCCCTTTTCTCTGTCTGTCTGTCTGTCTGTCTCTCTCTCTCTCTCTGTCTCTCTCTCTCTCTCTCTCTCTCTCTCTCTCCTCACAAACAAAGTCACTCACATTCTCTCTTTCGTTCTGCTTTTAAGTTGTTGTTTTTCCTCTGGTTTCCGTCTTTCTAATCGAGCGTTATTTCTCTCACATTTTTCTTCGTGACATTGAAAAGAGACTGGACATATCGAAACGTCGACCGGAACAGTAGAAGACGAGCATTTACTTGATCTCTGATTCTCCGGGAGTTAGGACTCCTTTTTTTGTTTCTATTTTTGTAAAACTGTAGCAGTGTTAAGTGGTTTCCACTTAAGCGAGTTTGGACAATATCTAGTCAAGGTTGAATTTAGGTGCAGGAGGCGAAAGGTTTCAACTGTACATCCATCTTCGCAAAAGTTTGTATCTTTTTACTTCAATCTGTTTTTATGAGGCTTAAAACTAAAGAAAAAAAATATTGTTTTCCTATCTACATGAATTAATAACTCACTTGATTAAAGGATAAAAATTCTGAAGGACGTGAAGAAAAAGGCAAAAAAAATATAACATTGCATCTATTCATTTTTTTGTTATTAAACCAATATTCCCAAAATACGATAGATAATTAATTTTTTTTTTATCCCATATTGAGTTCTATTTTCCCAATGAAGGAAAAATACACTATTTTTTTGTCTTTATCCCTATCGAATTCCCCAAATATCACCAGGGCTAAATACCTTAGCCTACAAGACTTCCATTCATATTCGCTCTAATGTCTTTCTCCTCTGTGGAAAAAAAACTTCGCTCCGCATTTGTCATCGAAAATCTCAAAGGAAAATATTGTCTCTGATTGTGGACTCAGGTGGAAGGAGCGTTGTCCGCAGGTTGGACTGGACACTCGGACATTCCCCTGATGGTATGCTGCGTGGTCAACAGAGTATGTTGGTCAGCTCTGGCCAATTTGAGGGGGGGGGGGGGGTGGAGGGGCTGACCTAGACCGTGGTGATTGTGTCTTTGATTCTGTCTCTGACTTTATCGTTTTTTGGTGGGTCATATGTAGATGCTGTGCCTATAGGGGAATCCGACAGACTTAGAGGACGATGAGTGAGTGAGAGCTATTAGTGCTGGAGGTATAGAACTTTGAGATAGACAAAAGTAGGTTTCAGCCTTGGTTGTCAAATACATTATACTACTACTACTACTACTACTACTACTAATAATAATAACAACAACAACAATAATAATCATATTACTACCACTGCTACTATTGCTACCACAACTTATTCAACTACTACTATTATTACCGCACTTCCTCCTCCTCCTCCTCCTCCTCCTCCTCCTCCTACTACTACTACTACTACTACTACTACTACTACTACTACTACTACTACTACTACTACTACTACTACTACTACTACTACTACTACTACTACTACTACTACTACTACTACTACTGCTACTACTACTACTGCTACTAGTAATACTACTACTACTACTACTACTACTACTACTACTACTACTCCCACCACCACTACTACTACCACTACTACCACTACTACTACTACTACTACTACTACTCCTACTACCACTACTACCACTACTACTACTACTATCTCTACTACTACTACTACTACTACTACTACTACTACTACTACTACTACTACTACTGCTACTACTACTACTACTAACTACTACTAACTACTACTGCTATACTACTACTGCTACTACTACTACTACTACTACTACTACTACTACTACTACTACTACTACTACTACTACTACTACTACTACTACTACTACTACTACTACTACTACTATTACAAGTAGTGATAATAATAATGATCTCCACAACAATATTAATAATTATAACAATACAGCGTATCGCTCTGTCATAAACTGTACATCGATAAAGGTGTCAGTGTGTCTGCAGCCGTCACCCACGGCCGCCCTCTCTCCAGGCCTTATCAGGACTATTATAGTTATCAGCTGATACAGCTCATAAAATATTGTCTAGATGGGCGGGTAGTGTAGGGGGCCCCGACTGGACTGCTGCTAGAAACACGAAGGTCTCAGCTGAGCGCTAGATTCCCAGATATACACAGCCCTCAGATGTCGCTGGCACGTTCAGAGATGGAGAGTCTGTGTGTGCTCTACACTTCACATTTCACTCATCACGCTTCATACTTCATACTCTATACTTCACACTCCACTCACACTCCACATTTAACACTTTAAAATTCACACTTCACACTCCACACTCGTATTGAGCACTGATATGCTGACCTCTCTCGGAACTGATACTCCACGCTTCAACCTCTGTTACTTCTTTATCTTTGAAGTTTTCCGCTTTTTTTTCCCAACAAATAAGAACCAAATGATCTTTAGGTATAGAATGATCTTTAGGTATATCGATGGTGATTTGAGTGATCCGGCGCCATTACTTTATCAGTAGTTGAGAGGAGTACGAGATAAAGATAGGGACTGATGGAAACGGTAATAAATAAATATACGGAAACCCATTATATTTGCGCTATATTTAGGCCGATATGCCGGAGCTTTTCTCTCTCGCCATGCATGCATTCTTGAACAAGTCTAACTTTTACTTGTTTGTTTATTTTATCCTTGTGACAGTAGAGAGAGGCTGAATTTGTAATTCGATCAAATAACCAATCAACCGCCTGATTAATCAATAAATCAATCAATCAACCAACCAACCAACCAACCAATCAAACAATCAACCAACCGATCAATCAATCAACCAACCAATCAACCACCCGATTAATTAACCAATCAATCAATCAACTAACCAACCAATCAATCAACCAATCAATCAACAAATCAATCAACCAACCAAACATACAATCAAACAATCAACCGACCGATCAATCAAACAATCAATCAATCAAGCAACCAACCAATCAACCAACCAACCAATCAATCAACCAAAGAGCCAACCAACCAACCAATTAATCAATCAATCAAGCAATTGACTAATCTATCAATCAGTTCCCAAATAAATGAACGACAAATGAAATGAACGAATTACGGTACCAATTAAAAAAAAAACCCTCTCCTTCATTATCTTTCTGTCAGTCCTTTCCATCCATCTTGCTAACCCACCATTACTTTTTCTGTCATTCTCCACCGTTTCTCTGTCGCACCTCGAACTTTCCACATTTCAACCTCGCCCATTCGTGTTTCATCATCTACATTTACATACCTAAAGAGTGAAACAACATGGGTTAACAAAACAAAACAAAACAAAAAAACATCTCTCGGAATTGGAAAACATTGTAAACATTGTCCGGACATTATTTTCCCCATTTTTGAACCATCTCACTGGATGTAATGCAGGGATTTTGATAACAATGCCGCACAGAATTTCAGAAGAGATTAAATATATTCTCGCAATCTAATCTTGATCGCTCGTTCATAACTCGTAATATGGCTTCAATCTGTGGCACGAGTGACAAATATGGGCAGCATTCTAGATTGCTTTTCTTTGTCTCTTTCTTTCTTTCATCCTGTCTGTCTGTCTGACTGTTTCTGTCTATCTGTCTGTTGTCTGTCTGTCTGTCTGTCTGTCTGTCTGTTTGTCTCTCTCTCTCTCTCTCTCTCTCTCTCTCTCTCTCTTTCTCCCTCTCCCTCTCATTCTATCTTTCTCTCTCATTCTCTCTTCTACCCTCTCCCTTCTTCCTATATCTCTGTCTGTCTGTCTCACTCTCTTCTACCCTCTCCCTTCTGTCTCAGTCTGTCTGTCTCTCTTTTTCATTTGCACACTGACGCCTCAAGCTTGATTTTGTAAAGAAGACTAATATCTCATGTTTTCAAATTTTGACTCGACGTACAAAGGCATGTTAGATACTTTGCAAGAAATTGATATTGGAGTCCCAACATTTTTAAAAAAAAGGTACAAGGAAAAAAACAACAACACAAAAGCAACTACAACAACAACAATAACACTAAAAAGAAAACCACCCAGATGAGATTTTAAAAATGGCAAAAAAAATGTGTGCAATCAACCTGTATCGCATACGTTGAGACACAAGGAGACGCCTTTCTAATTGTGTATACATAACTTTCGAGTCATTATAATCTTAGCAATTTAGCTGCGCACCTATGGTCAAAATATTAGAAGAAGCAGCGCTTCAATCATAAACTACAAACGCTTTGAATTATATTCTTTACAAGGATTATGGGTTTATTCAATCCTACTACATGCGGTGAGGATAATGATTGATGGGCCAAAAAAAAAAAAAATGGAGGATAAGGAAAACCGAGAAAGAAATTTAGGTCAAGTTTAAAAGAGAATAATAGAGGAAAAGAGGGAAAGTAGGGATAGAAAGAGACAGAAATGAAATAGAGAAGAGAGGGAGGGAGGGAGAGAGAGAGAGAGAGAGAGAGAGAGACAGAGAGAGACAGATAGACAGACAGACAGACAGACAGAGAGAGAGACAGAGACAGAGAGACAGAGACATAGACAGAGACAGAGAGAGATAGGCAAAGAGACAAAGAGAGACAGAGCGATAGATAGATCAACAGGCAGATAGACAAAGGAAATATGAATTAAAACGTCTCGCTCTAAAATAAAATAAAAAAAAAAAAAGATGAAAGGTCCAATTCAGTTTACGTAAAGATAAAAACAAAACAAAAAAAAAAATAAGAAAAAAAGAAAAAAAGACATTCCTCAAACTTGAGAGCGTATCTCTCCGTGCCTGTTATCAATTCTTTTGGACTGAAACCTTCTCCAATGATCCTTGACATCCTGATAAGAGAAAAAACAGATCAAGACTCGCTTTAGACGCGAACAGTAGATAGATAGATAGGGGGAGAGAGAGAGAGAGAGAGAGAGAGAGAGAGAGAGAGAGAGAGAGAGAGAGAGAGAGAGAGAGAGAGAGAGAGAGAGAGAGAGAGATATGCGTGTCTCTAGCCAAACTGGAATGAGAAACTTGGCCCGGACTGAACTATTTCACACCCTTTCATCTTATCGACGCTGAGAAGTCAAGTTTTGTGAAAATGAAAGCGATAAGAAGGACTCTTATAAATCTCGCCATTCATTTTTAGAGTTAAGTTATCTGGGAGAAAAAATAAAGAGAAAAGGACTGGTTTTATCCTGTAGTGCATGCTGCAACACAATTATATATTTATCAATGTGTTACGTGTGAAAGTGTTTTGTATTTGATTGATGACAGTAATTTCGTTCGAGGATGCGCATTTTATATTTCTGGGAATTGAATTAAAAAAAAAAAGAATAGAAAGAGATAACAGACCGCAGCACACACAAATTGATATCAATCGGATGAAAATCTTTAATTTTATTTGATAAATCATAAAAAAAAGTGATTGAAAACAAAACCTTGCAATTTTTTTTTTTTACTGTTTTCGTGACAGTTTCAAGGTGTACTCTGTTAAGTAATCACACCATAGAATTATTAAAATACGTTCGACTAGACCTTGTCCCTTGTACTATACTAGCTGGTGGTTCAAGTGATCTGTTGGACTGGCTTATTTGACTGGCTTGTTGCACTTAGTGTTTGACTGACTGGTTAGACTTATATGTTTGATTGGCTTGTTGGACTTAGTGTTTGACTGACTGGTTAGACTTATATGTTTGATTGGCTTGTTGGACTTTAATGTTGTAACTCTATTGTTGAACTAATATGTTTGGCTGGCTTTTTGAACTAATTTATGTTGACTGGCTTGTCAGACTGTTATTATGTTGTTTAGTTTGTTAGACCTATGCGTGTGACTTGCGTTGGAATTTTTTGTTGAACTTTTGTGACCCATTCATACCGTATGGCTTTATTTTGTAACAAAAAAGATACCATGCGGACAGAGTAGAGCAGAAAGAATATGAGCCCAAACTTATCATTAATGGCTCGACCTTATAATCCTGATGGACTGACCGTATTGAGCTGATATTCTCAGTAGTTGCGGTCTCTCTCTCTCTCTCTCTCTCTCTCTCTCTCTCTCTCTCTCTCTCTCTCTCTCTCTCTCTCTCTCTCTCTCTCTCTCTCTTTCTCTGCCTCTGCCTCCCTCTCTCTCATCTCCGCCTTCTCCCTTTCTCTCACCTTTCCTGATACATACTAAATCCATTCATCTCTCTGTCTAAAAAGACTCCGTTTTAATCCTATCTTGCCACTTTTTTTTCATTTTTTACAATAGCTCACCTTTATCTCTGCCCTGGACTTTTATGTAAGGCTTTCATTTCGAGTTATCGGAAAGTGATAAACAAGTACCGATAACATTGAAGTGGTATCGTGCACACCAGTACAAAGGAGTCGAAAAAAACCAAAGCTCAACAGTTTAGACTATCAATGGCCTTAGAGAGGGACATACCGATCAATAACTGTTGTTACTAAAATCAATTATTTTCACCTTTTTTTTTCTTTTCCCTTCTTTTTTTTTTATTTTCAATTTTGACATTTAAGAATAAAATATTATGTGCAGTGTGTAAATGCTGAATTTTATAAGATTCTAAAAATAAAACAAAAGCTACAGCGTGTCACCGATTTATTCTAATCTCTACGCCGAATCTCTAGGATTATCTTTGTTCTTGTTTTTCATGACACTAGTTGCTATTTTTCTTCTTGATCTTGTTTTTTTTTCTCATTTTTGACCTTGTTCTTCATCTCCACCTCTTCCTGGGTTTTCTTTATTTCCTTTCCTTCCTTTTGAGGTGAAAGTAAATCGTATGCTTTTGTAACTCGATAAAGTTTCTGGTTTTTTTCATTGTAAAAATGTTTAAAACTTTTATGGCTAATAGCGAGCTAAAGGTACTCTGATCCGGTAAAGACTGAAATTCCATAAATCTCTATTAGATTTTATATTTATAAGGGAAAAAAAACACTTTAAATCACGTTCAATTAAAAAAAAAATTGAAAAATTCAGTTCAGTTATGTTTAAAACTGATCTTAATCTAAGCACTTAAAAAGTTATAGTAACCGAGATTTTCTTTTCTTACCTTTAATTATAAATGTTCTGAGCATAATGGACTTCTCTCTCTCTCTCTCTCTCTCTCTCTCTCTCTCTCTCTCTCTCTCTTTCTTTCTCTCCATCCATTGCTCTCGCTCTGCCTATCTTGTCTCTTACTCCTCTACCTGTCTCTGTCGCTCTCTCTCTCTCTCTCTCTCTCTCTCTCTCTCTCTCTCTCTCTCTCTCTCTCAAACTCTCTCTTATTTTACTCGCTTATTCTTTCATAGTCACGCCTCTTCCCCTTCTCTTGATCAATCACACTCATCCAGTCTGTCTGTCTGTCTGTCTGTCTGTCTCTGTCTCCACTCTGTCTCTATCTATGTCTGTCTGTCTGTCTCTCTCTGTCTCTCTCTGTCTCTCTGTCTCTCTCTGTCTGTCTGTCTGTCTGTCTGTCTCTCTCTCTCTCTCTCTCTCTCTCTCTCTCTCTCTCTCTCTCTCTTTTCCCTTCTCTGTCTCTTCTCTCTTCTCTCTCTAACTCCTATACTCTATCACTATGTGGCTCTTCCTTAACCCACTTGCTCTTTTTCTCGTCACCACGCATGTTTCTCCCGTCTTTACATCCATACCCCCTCCGCCTTTGCCTCTCTTTCCTTCCTAACAGTATTTATCTCTGGCTACCGCATTGCGAAATTAGCATAACATCCGTGATGATAGCCTGGCCCTATCACCCTGAACTCCGGCAGAAGTGAAAACCCCGCGAAATACGAGGTGGAGGCCGGCCAGCTCCGGCCAGCTCCGGTCAGCTCCGGTGAAGGGCCAATACCTACCGTAGAGGGAAGACCATCTCCCCGCTACAGAGGTGAGAGATAACAAGGCCCGTAACTCTGGCACACCGACCTAGCGGCCAATAACTCCCGACCGTTCTGGAGAGCTGCAAATTAAATTACCCCAGGCCCCCCCCCCCCCCCTCTCCCCCAGCACCTCCTCCTTCTCCTCCTCTCAACTCAGTCTTTCCATCCACTTTCCCCTGGCCCTGTACGGCAGACAAGTCTCGTGTATGTTTTGAAGAACGGTAGGCAAGGCAAACCACGGCTCATCTCCTGCTGCCCACCTGGAAGGATGATAAGGGGCTCTATCGGAACTCTATCGGGGCTCCGTATCTGGTTCGGCTCCGCCAAACACGCTGGGAGCTAAGTACCTCAGTCTGCCAGAGCCAACTCGGGCTATCTGGCTCACTTACTCACCCTCTCAGCCGGCCAATTGGCGGGGAAGATAGCACGGTGCTTGAGGCCAGGGGGGAGCAAGGCTTGGGAAACAGCGAAACAACAAACAACAAATAACAATAACACAAATTCCGAATGTGTGTTGAAGAGTCTATTGAGCTCTCCACAATTGCCTTCTATTACAGATGATATCTGGTAGAAAAACACAAGTGTTTATAATTCAATTTATTTGAGTGAAGGATTAGAAAAAAAAATAAAAAAAAAACAACAACAACAAAACAAAACAAAAACTGTCGATTCATATGTCTGGAAGGTTGAAGCAGTTAACATTCTACTCTTCTAAAACTGAAATACAAAAACAAAATGTTCATACACCTGCTTCAGCCCAACACTGATAATCTTTACTTGATTGCAGTATCTTCATTTCAGGAGTTATAAATACACTGTTTACAGACACCAAAACATATTCAAGGCATTTTGAATTTTTTTTTTAGCTCTTCGGGCTTGTTTTTTTTTTTCTCCATCGAACTTGTTTTTTTTTCCACGAAGAGATAAAAACAAACATGTAAAAGAAAGCATGTGACGCACGAGTGAAGTCAAGGTTCGCAGACTTAAAAACATGGCTTTAGAATTAGTGGAAAATATCATACAGGCGTATTCAACTAACTTGGTTACGCTACAGGAATTTGATTTTCAAACATCTCATTTTTTGCAGTGACTTGGGAAATATTTTCTATCCTTTCGGCAAAAATTAATGATACATTTTGGGAATTGAAGTTTTTGTTCGTTGTTCAAATTTTACCTAGAGTGATTTGAGAATGATTACATTGATTGATGTCATGTATGTGAAGTGAAAGATTGTGAGAAGAAAGCGAGAAAAAGAAATTCAAAGCAAGAAAAAAAAAACCAGACAGAAAATGGAAATGGGGAACGAGAAAGAGAGAGAGAGAGAGAGAGAGAGAGAGAGAGAGAGAGAGAGAGAGAGAGAGAGAGAGAGAGAGAGAGAGAGAGAGAGAGAGAGAGAGAGAGAGAGAGAGAGAGAAGAGGGGGTGGGGGGGGGGGGAGAAGAAGTGAGAATGAAAAAGATATAGACAAAGACACATATATCGAGAACAAACTAGTCTTTTGAAGAAAGTAAAATAGACGGGTGAGCAATGCAATGAAATCTCAAC
>JAWDGP010005930.1:35000-65000 GCA_033675545.1 Elysia crispata
CTCTCTTTCTCTCTGTCTCTGTCTCTCCTTCTCTGTATCTCCTCTCTCTATTTGTCTCTGTCTCTCCTTCTCTCTCTCTCTCTTTCCCCCTCTCTCTCTCTCAACTTCTAAATAAATCACCTTGTAGTAATTAACAATGCATGTTCTATTGTGCTTCTAAACTTTGACTTAAAAAAAAAACCCAACAACCACCAAAAAACGCCGAAAATTTAAAGGCTAACGTTCATAATGTGTTTTTACTTGAAAGAAAATTATAAACTCCGCACCAATGGTAAACTTCAAGTCGTGCCATCCTTCCGAAAGGTTTTTGAATCCCTTTTATTTATTACAATCCTAATCTTCCAAGTGCCTGTATTGTGACTTTGTCTTCCTCCTCTATCTGTGCATTATCACCTACATACAGTTTTCAGTTTTCTTCTCCCCTTTCCCATTATTTGTAGTCCAGGTGTCAAAGATAAATAGAGGGGGTAATACAATTTATCACCGTCATGGCTCGGCGTTGCATTAAGATTTTTTAAGGACTGTTACGAACAGGAGAAAGATTGATGCACTGTTTTGACAAACGGGAAAAAAACAGAGCTAGACTAGACGCCAGGGAGAAAGGAGAGAGAGAGAGAGAGAGAGAGAGAGAGAGAGAGAGAGAGAGAGAGAAAGGAGAGAGAGAGAGCGAAAGAAGAGAGTGTGGAAGTTAGAGAGAAAGAGATAGAGAAAGAGAGAAAGAGAGAGAGATAGATATAGATAGATAGATAAATATATATATATATATATATATATATATATATATATGTAGAGAGCGAGTGAGTGAGAGAGAGAAAGAGAGAGAGAGCGAGAGTGAGAGTGAGAGAGAGAGTGAGTGAGAGAGAGAAAGAGAGAGAGAGCGAGAGTGAGAGTGAGAGAGAGAGAGAGAGAGAGAGAGAGAGAGAGAGAGAGAGAGAGAGAGAGAGAGAGAGAGAGAGAGAGAGAGAGAGAGAGAGAATCATTTCACGGAATTGTCTTCAGGTACTTTTGATTTACAACGGTTGAAGACATCTATACAAAATAGATGCCACTGGTTTCGAAAGAATTTGAAAACGAAACTTAAGAGATTGATTCACAATGAATCTCATTTTTGCTTGGGACATTTTTTAAATCTAAATAATTATATATTTTTCAACGCAATTGTTCTCTTATGCCAAGATGCTATTTATAGACCATCAATGTGTTGAAGGTATTTTTGTACGGTTGTTGTGCGTATAGGAGGCGCCATCTAATATGGCTCTGAGACAAGAATACTTAGGAGACGATATAAACAATAAGATCAATATTAAATTTGGCTATGTGCACGTCTCACCGCCTATTTGCTCGATTCTCTATTTGTATCGTCATTTCCGATGGACAAAGAGTTTAAATTATACAAATTACCTTTTCTGAGACTCCGATCAGGATAGAAAAATTGGTAGGAACTTAACGATTCATCGTGGCCTAAGCAAATTATTGTATTACATTACGATCTTGGGAAAGATATTTTTTTGTTTATAAATACTGTTCTTCGTCTTGAATCTAGAACTAGACACTTTTCGTCACAAATAAACCAAGAGAGATTCAGGATTTTCTGGGGTCTTGATTTGAAAGTTGACTTGTTACTGTTAGCTGCTGATTGTCGACTTTATCGTGAGTAAGAATTACTCACCCTCCCTCTCTCTGGGGAAAAACAAACCTTGGAGTCTCATGATTCTGAAATCTTTACTTGTGGGCGGAGAGGAAAGGAATGTTATATTTTCCTAAGTTAAGGCTATTTTAGCTGAAGATGATAAAAATCTTCTGTGGATCGGAAATTTATCCTGTGTGTAATACGTTCGCCGGAAAGGCACAAAGACATGACGAAATGGCTTGCGGCATCTCAACTAGTTTATACAAAGGCTTGGTCTGAGAAACATTTTTTTTTTAATGTTTAGAACAACTGCTTGCTAATATCACAGGTACTGAAATGTGGAGTTATGGAAATCGAGAAATAGTTTTAGCGGTGTTTTTATGAGGAATCTCATCGCTGCAACTTGTAGGAGGATGACAAATGGTTAGTTTAGAAATAAAGAAATGATTGAGATTTGTAGCAAAGTATAGTGGATAGGATGGGTTTCTCTTTTATTGGAATTACGGAAGTGAACAGGTCAGGGGAGAGAGAGAGAGAGAGAGAGAGAGAGAGAGAGAGAGAGAGAGAGAGAGAGAGAGAGAGAGACAGACAGACAGACAGAGAGAGAGAGAGAGAGAGAGAGAGAGAGAGAGAGAGAGAGAGAGACACACACACAGAGAGAGAGTGAGAAAGAAAGAGAGAAGAAAATTAAAGAGAGATAGTGGTAAAAAAGAGAGAAAATTGATATGTAGTTATCTATCTAGTTACATTCATAGCAGAATAAATTATTGTGAAAGAGAAAGAGAGAGGTACAGAGCCAGAATGAGAGAGAGAGACAGAGACAGAACGAGAGAGAGACAGAGAGAGAGAACCAGAGAGAGAGAGAGAGAGAGAGAGAGAGAGAGAGAGAGAGAGAGAGAGAGAGAGAGAGAGAGAGAGAGAGAGAGAGAGAGAGAGAGAGAGAGAGAGAGAGAAAAGGCGAAGCTTTTTTATGCATAGGCCAAACTTCCTATATCAAATAAAAAAATAAATTAACGAAGTTTTTGAGAAGCAAAGAATGAGAAAACAAAAAAGAAAAAAAAAGTTCTTTAATTGACTGAATGATGCGCCATCACCATAAAAAGTGACCACAATTACAATAGGAAAGCAGTCAAAGCAGTAGTGCATTCAAGATAAGGGAAAAAAAAACCGAACCTGAATCTGGTAACCTTTAATTCCCCCACAAGTCCTTGTTCTATCATAGTATCCGTTTAAAAGAAACTCGTTTAACCTGAAACTTGTTTTATTGCAATCAAAATTACATATTGATATCGGTTAATTGACTGTCTGCAGTTTGTCAAAGTTTATAACACCACTGGTCCGCATAAGTGGTAATAAGAAATCATACCCTCTTTACTCCACCTCACATTTTCTCTGCCCTTCTCTCTAATTCTCTCTCTCTCTCTCTCTCTCTCTCTCTCTCTCTCTGTCTTTCTCTCTCTGTGTCTCTCTCTGTGTCTCTCTCTGTCATTGTTTCTTTGTTTCTCGTTTTCTCTCAGTCTACTTCTATCCACTCCCCACCCCCACCTAATTTTCTTCCTCTTTCTCTCTCATTCTCTCTCTCTCTCTCTCTTTCTCTCTGTCTTTCTCTCTCTCTCTCTCTCTCTCTCTCTTTCTTTATCTCTCTCTTTCTCTGTCTTTCTCTCTCTCTGTCTTTCTCTCCCTCTTTCTTTGTCTCTCTCTCTCTCTCTCTCTCTCTCTCTCTTTCTTTGTCTCTCTCTCCCTCTCTCTTTCTTTGTCTTTCTCCCCCTCTCTCTTTCTTAGTCTCTCTCTTCCTCTCTCTCTCTCCACTCTCTCTCTCTTTCTTTTTTCTCTCTCTCTCTCTATCTCTCTCTCGCTCTCTTACTCACTCTCGCCATAATTTTCCACCTCTCGATCTCAAACAAAGCCAAAATCGCTAACCCTAACAACATTGATTTCCACCCTCAATAGCTTGAACAAAACGTCGCCTTTGATTTCAGTTTAAAAGAGTTCCTCCACAATGTCCCTTTCTGCCTAATGGGCTTTCCCATTTACCGCTAATTATTTGCATCTCGTTTTGAATTATCCCATTTATAAAGACTGACAACAGAAATTTGTGAAACAATGAACACAATGATAAATTTTGTCCCACTACACGTACCATGTTGGTTACCCTTAGACTTTATAATGAACGCTCCAGGTAAAACAGATTCAAACTGGGAGAACTGATTAGAGTTATGCTCAGAATATCAGTGGAAATGAAACTTTGCATGACTTCTGAGTTTCAGGAATTAAAATTCTGGCTTTCACTCAAAGTTTCAACTGCTACCGCTTAACGTGATAAGATTTATGGATTTGGTTAGTCTATTTCACTTCATGGATTTTTTTTCCTTCTTTGACAATTCGAAAAAAAAATGAAAAAAATCTCACAGTTATACCCCATTACTTACTTTTTGCTTCTCCAAATCTTCTATCTATCTCTCTTTGTATCTATCTGCCGGTTCAAATATCTTCATTCTATCAATCAATCAATCAATCAATCAATCAATCAATCAATCAATCTATCTATCTATCTATCTATCAATCTATCAATCTATCAATCTATCTATCTATCTATCTATCTATGTATCTATATATCAATTGATCCATCTTTCTATCTGTCTATCTATATTTACATCCATATATCTTTCTATCTACCTATCTATCTGTCTACCCATCTTACATGCCCAGCTTTTTTCCCAGTCTACAAACTCTTCTTTTAATTCTTTAGGAGCTGACATCAATTCATGAATAAAAACAATGACGATGGAATTGAACAACTATGGGGAACTTACAATAAACCTTAACACATCCTCTACATTACTTTCAGCTTTCCGTTTTCTTCCACTCCATCAACCATTGTCGCTCCATCTCCCCTCCCTCCCGCCACCTTAACTCCTACTGCGCATCTCATACTCACGGTTCTCTCTCTCTCTCTCTCTCTCTCTCTCTCTCTCTCTCTCTCTCTCTCTCTCTCTCTCTCTCTCTAACTTACTCAGTATTTTTATTTTTCTTTAAAAATTCATTAGCCTCACATTTCTGTCTAACCTACCGCCCCCTTCATCATTCTTTGTCTGCCGTCATTCTAGAGAAAGTCTCGCTGCTCTCTCTCTCTCTCTCTCTCTCTCTCTCTCTCTCTCTCTCTCTCTCTCTCTCTCCGACGGTAGCAGCTCCACTAATTACTCCCACATGGTGTAACGAAATAAAATGTATACAGCTACGACTAGGTCCGTGAAGGGCTCTGAGATAGATAGATAGATAGATAGAGAGAGAGAGAGAGAGAGAGAGAGAGAGAGAGAGAGAGAGAGAGAGATAATAAAGAAGCTATCAAAAGGTATGGAAGGAAAAAAAGAGAAAAAGGGAGAGGGGAAGTTGAGATGCAGAGAAATGAAAAAACACAGAGAGAGAGAGAGAGAGAGAGAGAGAGAGAGAGAGAGAGAGAGAGAGAGAGAGAGAGAGAGAGAGAGAGAGAGAGAGAGAAGAGAAAGGAAGAAAGTGAGAGAAAGAAATAGAGAAAGAGAGAGAGAAAAAGGAAAAAAGTGAGAAAGAGGGGGAGAGAGAGAGAAGAGAAAGGAAGAAAATGAGAGAAAGAAATAGAGAAAGAGAGAGAGAAAGGAAGAAAATGAGATAGAGAAGGAGCGAGAGAGAGAGAAAGAGAGAGACAGAGAGAGAGAGAGAGAGAGAGAGAGAGAGAGAGAGAGAAAGGATGAAATCGGGAGAAAGAAAAAGAGAAAGAGAGACGGGGAATGATAGAAAGAGGTGCAAATTTTCACTAACTTTGACATAATTATGCCTGAAATCACCGTAAACAAAGCAGAACATTTAATTAAAATCAGCGATTGAGTCGAGTCAAGATCCTGAGAAGATAAACATGCACCACAATAATTCAACATTATTTTAAACAAGAATTTTTTTTCCTTGCATTCAAGATGCGTCTAATCTTTCCTGTGTGGGTTTACAGCAAAGCAATAAATCTAGATTAGCAATAATTGCCTCTTTTCTGGAAGTTCGAGCTGTGAATTTTTCATGTTTTTTTGTTTTGTTTTGTTTAATTAAATTAAATGTATTTGTCTTTTATTTCTTCAAATATGTATGAGCTCTTGAAGTAGGCAAACTGGAAACTGAAACAGGTTGCCGTTGTGTTCTTTCTCCATAGAATGCCAATCCTAGATAGTTAAACTGAATAATATTAGTTTTATGAAGCTGTTCAAACCCCATAGAAATTTTACATACCTTTCTTGAATTAAAAAAAAACAAATTGTAATTATGTAAACTGCAGCTTACACAATGCGTATCAATGATTTATCTTTGTGTATTGCGAAGTTTATTTATTTATTTTTTTAGAGGAGCAGATAAGCATTTGTTTCATCTGTAATAATTTGAAAGCAACAAGTGATAAATTTTGTTTGGAATGTTCTAGTGATCACCTTTCCATTATTCATTTCGTCTATCAATCACTTGTATTTTGCCCTTACTGATAATCTTAAAGTATGATTTATTTTTTGTCATCGCATTGTCTTGATGTTTTCAAGTGGTTTTTCCCTAAAAAATTTACAGTATTTTTCAACTTTCGTCTACCTATTGTCTCAAGGTTTCCATTATGATCTTTTCTAGAGATTTATTTTTACCTTCTGTTTATCTGACGTTTATATCCTGATCTGAGATTTATTCTTCCTTGATCTTTACCTTCTTTTTTTCTGAGGTCTGAAGATTTTCTGAAACTTTTCACGTGACCGTTCGTGGACTTGTTTTGCGTAAGTTGAATGTATCAATCTACGAAGAAGAAGAAGAAGAAGAAGAAGAAGAAGAAGAAGAAGAAGAAGAAGAAGAAGAAGAAGAAGAAGAAGAAGAAGAAGAAGAAGAAGAAGAAGAAGAAGAAGAAGAAGAAGAAGAAGAAGAAGAAGAAGAAGAAGAAGAAGAAGAAGAAGAAGAAGAAGAAGAAGAAGAAGAAGAAGAAGAAGAAGAAGATTAATCCTGGTACTAATAAATTTCACTTAGTCCCTCTCTGAAGCCACACATCCATGATTACAATAACATTACTGAATGCCACGCACCTAATGAGGCCGAACCAGATTTGGAGCTATCAAGTACAATGGGGCCCTGACGGAACAAAAATTGTATATATACACACACACATACCAAGTAAAACACCTACCTACGCATCTCCCCCCCCCCCCCCCCCCCTTTTCCCAACACACACTCACACACATACATTCACACAAAAATCACTCAATCAATATAGACAGCACTGCGTCGATCATATACTCCATTTTAAAAAAATAATTCTGATATATTTCATTTCTTCCTTTTTTTCCTTCATTCCCCCGCCCTCTTCCTGTTTTTAATGACAATTTATTCGACTTTTCAACATATTCGCGGAATTTACTTTTGTTTTTGGAGAAAACCGGTGACTTTTTCGTCGCTGCTATCAGGTTGAGAAGTTTTAAAAATTTAAAAAAAAAACAACTTTAGGTTAAATACAAAACTAGACCTGGCCTAGCTACTGTACACACCATCCGATAGAACCGGGAAAAGCGCGTCAAATTTCCCCGCGGAGATAGATCTAGAAAATCTAGATCTAGAGACAACAGCCAAAGCTGCTGCTAGGTCAGAAGACATCGCCGGCGAAAGGCGCCAAGTACGCGAATGAATATCAATTAGAGTTCTCTCCCCCTGCCATTGCAGACGCTAGTTTCTCCACACGCCATTTTGTTTGAGAATTGATAAACGCGACCATTACCGGTTAAGACTTTTTCTCCTTTCTTAATGGCCGAATTTTTTCCTAAGCTTTAACTTTTTGTGGAAACAAATTGGTCTAGATAGTGCGTCTTTCTGAAGTGACAAATGGCTTTAAACGCTAGAGTGTAGCTTGCCTGTAAAAATTTAATTCGATTCGAAAGTATTAGTTATACCGTAATGCTCAGTCCATAATTACTGAAGTCATTTTGGATGTTTACATGAAAAAAAAAGGAAAATCAATTCGTTTCTTTTTTTTTTTTTTAATTGCATCAGGAATATTTTTTTTTGAGATGATATTACACAATGACAAAGTATATTTTTGTGTACCAAAAGCCTTGATTTTTTTTTTTTCTGGCTAAAGCAAACAGACTTCTTGCAAGTATATAAATTGATTCCTTTTGATCTGTTAAAAAGAAAAAAACCATTGAGAATGCTTCTTTATGGTTTTCTTCATGTGGGAAACAACAACAACAACAACAACAACAACAACAATAACAACAACAACAAAAAACAGAAACAAAACCCACCCAGCTTTGATTCGATCAATTAATAGTGCTGACATCAGAATGACCTTTGCCCTTTTGTAAAAATGAAGAAAAAGAAACGCAGTTGAAGTTGACCTGATGTTTTCTACGACTATTAAAGTCCGGTATAAATCCCAACCCTGCTGTTATATCTTTTATCGATTTGCCAGTAATTATTATCTTTTCCATAACGTTATGAGTTCCCTAATTTAGTCGCTTATTTTATCTCTCTCTCCTTGTCTTTCTATCTCTGTTTCTGTCTCTGTCTCTGCCTACCCATGTGTTTGTCTGTCTGTCTCTTTGTTCCCCCTTTCTCCTCTCTCTTTCTCTCACTCCTTATTGCGCCAGAAACATTTAATTGTCAAGAATTCATTCCGCAGCTGTCACCAACAGCTTTCAGCGGACCTTCAGCCGCTGATTTCATTGAAGCCAGAGGGATCAGCATTTACACGTATCTCGCAAGGCTTGTCATAGTTTCAAAACTTGGCACATGCATTCATCTCTATCCAAAATCTAGAACTGTAGGCTTTGAAAAACTGTTTACGCTTTTTTTTTTGTATTCTTTTTGTCTCCGCGGTCTCGACGCTATTTTTCAGTTTACGTTACTTCGATAATTAAGCATTGCTGGCAATATAAAAAGACATTTATACTCTGTTTCTTGTTCTTAGCGAGGAATTTTTTTTTTTTAAGTCATTAATTTATCAGTTCGCTGGCTTTAAAGGCTCGTCATATAAACCTTAAAAAAATCCCTGCAATTTTGATTGTTCAAGATTTAATTTTGAAATTTTTGAAATACACATCTATAGATATACCCCCCCCCCCCCTTTTTTTTCCCCTCCCCCCTCACACAAAAAAAGAAAACAACAACAAACAACAAAAAACAAACGACACACACTTTTTCCAGTTTTATATTATTAAGCCGGAACTCTTTGCTTAACTTTCTATTCACCTACAGTTGGCAGAGAAGAAGACTTTGACCAAATCTCTTATCTTATTTTTCGATTGGCGAAAAACGCCAGCATAATAAGCAATTCTCATCATTATCAATAGAGGCAGAGACAGGTCCGTCACATCTAGACTCAGTTATTGCTGTCATAAACGTCCATTGCCAGGTCTAGACCTTTGACCACAGAACATATAAAGCCCGTACATTGATCACGTTTTATTATTGTCTCTTTAGTAAGTTTTTATGGGTTGTTGAGTCAACCCGGAAAGATGGGCGCGTTTTGTGTTTATGTTGCCTACAATGGGCTGAGATAATTACCAAACGATAAACTAATTTATTGTTTCACTGGCCGAGCAGTCATAGATAGCAGTAATGCAATAATGCGGTAGTAGTTTGGAGAGAGGGGGGGGGAGGAGCTACAGTTACTCCTACTGGTCGAAGGGTATATCGTTTTGAAATCTCACAGCTGTTAATTTTTCTTTATTATGATAATGATTTCTTTCTTAAGCCGTTCAGTTTCCCGAAATTGGTCGCATGATCTTTGAATTCGAACTTTACACTTTCATTTTGTCTGATCGCTCCCAAGTTTATCACCTTTGACCTTGGTTTATGCTCATAGAATTATAAAAGATTTGACTGGATGGGCGCTAATAAGTTTCGAAGCTTGCACTGAAATACCCAGTTGTTACTAGAGAAAAAAATAACAATAAAGATAACAGCAACAACAAAGAGCATTACTCAAACACAGGCTCAAATGAGATCATTAAATAAAAAAACAAAAAAGGATAACAAAACAAAATATATGTAAAACAAGCAACAAACAAACAAAGAAAAAACAACAAAAAACAACAACAAGCAAAGAAAAACAAGCGCAGTAATAAATCAATAGCAAACCCGTGTAGTTAACTCATCACCTCAAGAGATCAATCATGATAGTTTTGAAACATCTAGAAAGTCTGTAGCCAAGTTTTCTTATGTTACTAGTGTCTGCTTTAGATTCTTCCTCTGTCTGTCTGTCTATCTGTCTCTCTCTCTATATATCTCTCTCTTTCTCTCTCTGCATGTCTGTCTGGGTGTCTGTGTCTCTAGCTCTCTGTCTCCCTCTCTCTCTGTCCCTCTGTTCCTCTCTCTCTATCTCTATCTATCTCTCTGTCTCTCCCCTTCTCTCTGTCCCTCTCTCCCTCTCTGTCTGTCTGTCTGTTTATCTGCCTGTCTGTCTGTCTGTCTCTCTCTCTACCTCTCTGTTCCTCTCTCCCTCTGTCCCTCTCTGTCTGTCTGTCTGTCTATCTTTCTCTACCTCTCGGTCTTCCCCTCTCTCTGTCCCTCTGTTCCCGCCACCCTCCCCCTCTCTCTCTCCCTCTCTGTCTGTCTGTACTTCTCTCTCTCTCTGTCCGTCTGTTCCCCCTCTCCCTCTCTCTCTCTCTCTCCCCCCCCCTCTCTCTCTCTCTCTCTGAATACCAGGATTATTTTTTTTCCGGGTACGTAGCGGTACGGGCTTAAGATTGCTTTCAATAAATTATATACCGATGACGTACTCCACACCACAATGGATGATGACGTGTCTTCCAGGGAGAGGAAACCAACGGCTAATTTCTCGCCTACCTCCCTCCCTCCTCCCTCCTCCCCACCACCCCCCCTCCCTCAACCACTACACAGTGACAGAGGTGGATGACTCTCGACTCTGAAGAGGTTCCGACTTCTTTCTGTTGTAAACAAGTCCGAAATATATTTTTCACTAGCTCAACGTCCCCTAAGCTTCTAAGAAAATCCTGTCTCCGACAAAAGACCAGAAAGTTTTGTTTTTGGCGACTTGTACAGAGTTTTGTCTTCTCTGCGCTGCTTACACAGATGGATCAAGCAAAAAACCCTCCTCTAGAATAACCTGAGGGCTGTGGGCAAGCCCTGGTTGTCATTCCAATCAATTTTATTTCATGTCCATCCGTTACCCGTAGCTGGACAGAACAGTTAGGACCTTCTGCTCCACTGACCACTGGCCAGTAGGCCCCTGTGATTTGCGCCTAAGCCCCTCTCCCTTTTTTTTCTTTCGCCGAAGCTTACTTCTCTTTATGTGTCCTGTCCTAATCTCTCTCTTTTGTTAACCTCTGCTTCTTATTTTTACATTCCTGGCTAGGATATATTTTTTATATTTTCTTCCTTTCTGTGCTGTGTTTTGCCTTTTCTTTGTCTCTAATATTTGCCACCCTTGATACCTGTACCTCCTTCTCTTTGTCTCCCTCCCTCTCTATCGCTCTCTGTGTATCTCTCTCTCTCTCCCTCCTACCTTTGACCAACCCAAACCTCTCTCTCTCTCTCTCTGTCTCCCCCTTTTACTCTCTGTCTATCTGTCTGTCTGTCTGTCTGTCTCTCTCTCTCTCTCTCTCTCTCTCTCTCTCTCTCTCTCTCTCCCTTTTACTCTCTGTCTCTGTCTATCTGTCTGTCTGTCTCTTTCTCTCTCCCTTTTACTCTCTGTCTCTGTCTATCTGTCTGTCTCTCTCTGTATCTCTCTCTCCCTCCCTTCCTCCATCCCCCCTTTAACACCAACCCACACCCCTACATTCCCCAACCTACCTTGAAGAGCTTGTCTATTTGCAAACTATGTACTTTTCTCCTTACGAGCGCTGGTTCTACACTAGAGAAGTCATCGACATCAGCACAAACACACTCCGAGAGAGTCGCCTCTTCCATCACTTGTCAGTACGTTCAGACTCAGTCCGTGAGGGGAGCCAATTCAAGGGTGGTTTTTTTTTCATTCCTCAAACCATGTAACCGTTGATTGTTAACTGGGTGGGCTAGGTGAGGAAGGAAGAGGCAAGTAATAACTGTTTCCATCTAGCTAAGAGATCTGCCTAATTTAATTCTTAATAACTATAACGAGAAAAAAAAATGACGACGATGATGATGATGATAATGATAATAATAATAATAATAATAATAATAATAATAATAATAATAATAATAATAATAATAATAATAATAATAATAATATTAATAATAATAATAATAACAACAACAACAACAACAACAACAACAACAACAACAACAACATAATCTCCGCGACAATCAACATCTCTCCTATCAACCTACTACAGCTCCGTGTGTAACCCCGCCCCTCGCACACTGAAGAAACACGACCGTCCTACACACTGCCAGGCCAGGGGGCCGGCACTGGTGCACACAGACTGACAAACACACAGGCGACCAGACTAGAGGGGAACCCTCACCTGGAGTTCGTCTGACACCCAGCTGTTAAGACTCGAGGCGAATAATCCTCAATCTTTGATTGTCGACACCCTCAACTCCCCTTTCCCCCCTCCCCAATCAGAGAAAGACCCTTGTCTCCACCCTTGACTTGTGCCAGCCACAACGCGATGGAAAATTTTTCTATCCTTTTATATGTCTCATAAGCCAAGGATTTAATTACGAATCTCCATAGTTTTAGTCGTGAAATCACCAATGATGACGTCACAACCAAGGTCGAAGTACAACGATCTTTTGAAGTCAAATGTGACCTCGTAGCTAAAAAAGGCGCTAGGGCTTTATATGGCCAGAATGTCAATCTAGGCCTGAATATTACGGGGGGGAGGGGGCGGGGGGTCGAAGCTAGGACACATTGATCCTTGAAAGGTATAAAGGGCCTTGCAACTTGAGAACCGAGAACAAATAGGTCTTATAGCTTAACCCAAACAAAAAAACTTAACGGCGGATAGAACCGTCTGGTTCGAAACCCAAACTTCTCTTGGCTCCGCGTGGGTCCCGTCAGCCGTCCCAGATCCGTTACTCGGCTTGTTTACACGTGACGTAAGAGACATGCCTTAAAACACACACACGGCTACACACATACACACACACGCCTACACACATACACACACCAACGCAAAGTAAACAGTCTCAAGACAAAGTAATATTAGGCCCCGTGGATTCCAGTTTACAGGAATGCTCTGCTCATAATCAGACTGGCTCTAGGCTACTAGATCTAGACATTATTTTTTTTTAATTGGTGACATTTCTTTTCTTTTGCCTTCCTATTTTCTTACTTTTTTTGTGTGTATATGTGTGTGATTCACCGCGTATGTTTTGGAGATTGGTATTGGATGCTGATTAAAGATTGTTCTAGTATTTCAGAATTTGTCTCTTCTTCTCTTACTTTATAATCTTTCTCCATATTCCTCCATTATTTATTAGGTGTACGTCCATCAGTTCTTTCCTTGAACGCCTTTTTCTGGGTTAACATATTGACTGATTCCTTTGTTAATAAATTTACGCAGGCATGTTCATTCTAACTGGTACCAAGTCTCTCTCTCTCTCTCTCTCTCTCTCTCTCTCTCTCTCTCTCTCTCTCTCTCTCTCTCTCTCTCTCTCTCTTTCTTCTTTAAGTCTTCCTTTCTTTCTTTCTCTCCATCGAGTCTCTCCTCTTCCTCTACCTCTTTATGTCTCTCTGTCTCTACGTCTTTCTCTTTATCGCAAACCCCTTTCTCTATTCGCTCCCCCTCTCTCACCAGCTTTCTCTCTCTCTCTCTCTCTCACTCACTCTCTCTCTCTCTTTCCCTCTCTATCTGTCCCTCAATAATCCTCCTTTCTTAACCTAGCCATTAGAATTAACATTGTATCGAAACCTCTGACCCCTTTGACCAGTTGTGGCCACTCCTGTGTCAAAGTGACCACACAGCAGGTACTCACCAGGTACCCCTGACCAGCTCGCACTGTCTCAACTGACTGAGTCCACTGACCGCACCTGTCAGCTCCAGACACGTCATAAAAACATCTGTTCTAGAAAACCCGTGAGCAGTGCCGCTATGTGGCTCAGGTGGTAGAGCATTGATTTCACAATGGGCAGAGGCAGGGTTCAGTCCACAACTTCACTGGATTATAATTGTGTCAGGGTTGGATCCCGTCCAGCCGCTTCTATGCTTGGTTGTTGAGTATGTTGGAAAAACGCAACCAAAGAAATCACAAGTAGTAGTAGTAGTAGTAGTAGTAGTAGTAGTAGTAGTAGTAGTAGTAGTAGTAGTAGTAGTAGTAGTAGTAGTAGTAGCAGTG
The DNA here is from genome assembly GCA_033675545.1 of Elysia crispata. Classification (NCBI taxonomy): domain Eukaryota; kingdom Metazoa; phylum Mollusca; class Gastropoda; family Plakobranchidae; genus Elysia; species Elysia crispata. Next base: position 48,895 of record JAWDGP010005930.1, read on the forward strand.
GTAGTAGTAGTAGTAGTAGTAGTAGTAGTAGTAGTAGTAGTAGTAGTAGTAGTAGTAGTAGTAGTAGTAGTAGTAGTAGTAGTAGTAGTAGTAGTAGTAGTAGTAGTAGTAGTAGTAGTAGTAGTAGTAGTAGTAGTAGTAGTAGTAGTAGTAGTAGTAGTAGTAGTAGTAGTAGTAGTAGTAGTAGTGGTAGTAGTAGTAGTAGTAGTAGTAGTAGTAGTAGTAGTAGTAGTAGTAGTAGTAGTAGTAGTAGTAGTAGTAGTAGTAGTAGTAGTAGTAGTAGTAGTAGTAGTAGTGGTAGTAGTAGTAGTAGTAGGAGGAGGAGGAGAAGGAGTAAAAATAATAATAATAATAATAATAATAATAATAATAATAATAATAATAATAATAATAATAATAATAATAATAATAATAATAATAATAATAATAATAATAATGATAATAATAATAATAACAAAAAAGCCAGCTTTATACTTTGAATATTTGAACCAATCAAATCAATCAACTACTCTGATAAGCTCAGCCAAACAGAGGCTGAAGATCTTCCGTGCTGTGCATTCTCCATGTTTTAACAAATTAAAAAAGAAAAAAAAACAAAAAACAAAAAAAAAAACTTACTGCCATAACCGACAATTACTTTGCCTTCTTAATATGGGCAAACTATATCAACAATTGAAAATCAGCCTCAAATCTGTTCTATGTCAAGGCTTCTCTTTCCAACATAGACTGGCATTATACGACCCGTTTATTCCAAGGAGAGTGGCTTCCACGTGACACCACGTAATAAAATCTTTGACGCAAAACGGTTTCTTTTTATTTTATGTCATCTATTTATATTTTTGTTTTCAAAGGTTTTCTGACACCCCCATAAACACGAGCTTTTAAGAAACCCAATAATTATCCTCTTTGACAAGGTCAGTGCGACACGTTTACAGATTGGAAGTCAAACCTCACCTCCCACTCCCCCCCCCCCTCCGTTATACCCACAATCATCCCCTCTCCCACCTCTCTCTCCTTTCCTCAATCTCCCTCCCCCCCCCTCTCTCCTTCTCTCTTTCTCTTTCACTCTGTATCTCTTCCTCTTTTTCTCTCTCCCTCCTTCTCTCTCTATTTGTTCAGTTTGATCGATCTGTCGCTCCCCTCCTCTCGGCGTCTCGGAGGACAAATTGAAAGTTTTTTTCCTCGCGGAGCGGACGGTGAGTATTGTACCTCCGGGCCAGTAACTGCGTCACTCTGCATTCCCTGGGTATTATTGTCACCTTGCGGGGATCCAAACTCTTGAGAGACTTACGGTAGGCAACACATTCCGAGATGGTGGGGATTTTGGAGAGGCGAGAAATAATTAACAAAAACAAAACAAAACAAAATAATTAAAACAAAAAGAAGAATTGGTAAAAGCGAGAGAGAGAGAGAGAGAGAGAGAGAGAGAGAGAGAGAGAGAGAGAGAGAGAGAGAGAGAGAGAGAGATAGAAAGAGAGAGAGAGACAGAGAGAGAGAGAGCGACAGAAAGAGAAAGAGAGAGAGACAGATAGATAGATAAAAAGAGAGAGCGACAGAAAGAGAGAGAGCGACAGAAAGAGAAAGAGAGAGAGAGAGGATAAATGCGTACCTTAATAGTAAGGTTATCGCGGCCACATCATGTCAGACATCCTATGCCCGACGGAGGCCTGTTTAAACGTGCAAAGCTAGAGCCTATAACTCTCATCCTACCGTGAAGACACTATAAAATAAAGGATCAACTGATGCACTGTGCGCCAGACGACTCCGGTCCATGCCTGGAAAACTAATCTCTATCGGCGTGCCCAGTCATCTTATGCCTGACGGAGGCCTGTTTAAACATGCAAAATTAAAGCCTATAAAAATATTATTATCTTACCATTAAGACACTGTTTAAAATAACGGACCAATTAGTAGTCCATTGTGCGGCAGACAATTTAGGATTCTACCTGGGAAACTTTGCCTACCCAAACCATTAATTTTGCTCTCAGCGACCCGGGGTTTCTCCTCACCTGCTAGCTAATATTTCTCTCTCCCCCCCCCGATCGATAATTTTGACCCTGTGATTGGAAGACCATTAAGTTTGTGAGTTTAATCCAAACTGAGTCAGCTATTTGTATTTTATAATTCATCATTGATTTTTGAACGCACGTCTTTGGGTTTTTTTTTTTTTTAATTTTTTTTTCCATTCCTTGTCGTGTAGATATTTTTCTTTCCAGTTATTTTTTGTGGCGAATCGATTTATAAATTTTTGTATTCATTTAGCAGGAGGGAAGTAAAGTTGGATTTGTCCTCGAATGGTTTATGTGCCAAGATATTCAAATGCAAATATAATACACTTATGCGCTCTCTCTCTCTCTCTCTCTCTCTCTCTCTCTCTCTCTCTCTCTCTCTCTCTCTCTCTCTCTGCCAGCCTCTGCGTCTGTCTGTCTCTGTCTCTCACTTTTTCTGTGTCTCCCTCTCTATGTCTCTGTCTGTCTGTCTGTCTATCTCTGTCTCTCTCTATGTCTCTGTCTCTCTGTCCTTTCTCTCCCTCTGTCTTTCTCTCTCTGTCCCTCTCTCTCTGTCTCTGTCTGTCTGTCTCTCTTTCTTCGTTTCTCTCTCTCTTCCTCTTCAATTTTTTTTGTTCATCTGTTTAATTTACCCCTGGTCACTTAGATTTTTATAGCTTTTGATGGAACACTTACTAGATGTCTTCATGTCCTAAAGAATTTCCCAGAAAAATCTTAGAGAGAGACCACTGCGTTAGCACTGATGTGAATCATAATGGTGTGCTTAAATATAGCAAGAATCTGCTTTGTTTTCAGCTTGCCTTCTTTCATTGAATTTGAGAAATCAGATGATAGTATGTTTACGAAATCTGAATCATTAGATTCTTTCAGTCCCTCATTGGAAAGCTAAAAATTCCCCTTAAAAAAACAAAACAAAACAAAAAAAAAACAGAAACGCCTTAAGCTGATGTAGACTAAAGAATCTAATTCTTCAGGTCCTAAATGTTGGCTAACTGCACATGTTAGGGCATTTCAAACAGGCTTTAAAGTCATAGGGTTTCTGTGTTTTAGGGTAAAAAAAAAAACAACAAAAAGAAAAAAAAAAAAAAAAAAGAAACAACCATAAAAACAGAAAAAAGAAAAAACAATTATTTTTTTTAATTTGGCTTTTCAAGGTAAAAGACACAATAATAACGGCCCTGATTTGCGTCTTCAAGAATTCCCTCAGGGCGACAAATTAATTTTGACTCGCAACATTTCGACTTTTTTTTTGTAATTATAATCGTGTTTATTTATTTATTTATTTAACTTTTTTTTTCTCTCTCCGTCGCCCGCATCGATTACCGCGTCCCTTCAGTATGGAAGTCCGCTGAGGATGAACGCTTTCAATAAAACCCCGAAAGTTCACTTCAACCTGCCTCAGAGGTGAATAAACCCGCCCAGCCCCTCACGCGAGAGGAAAAAACAGTGTGTGTGTGTGAATGTGTGTGAAGGGTGGGGGAGAGGGAGGAAATATGCTTTGTGTCACGTTGACACCCAGAAAACAGAAACAATAATTAAGGTTTATCATTTTTTTAAACCTCTTTGCCGCGTAGCTAATGCATGCTAACTCGCGAAAACACTTCTCTACTCAAGGTTTGAATAGCGGTGTGGGAAGGCAGGGGGAGGGGGGGGAAGTGTTCCTTTGAAACGGCGCGTCCACAAAGCATTATATTACACGATCATTATAACACTAGAGGCTACCGTAAAAGCATGAATGTATAGATCTCTAAAAGCCGTGACGTAAGTCAACCGTTTTTTTTCGATCTTGTTACATTCTAGGCCCCCTACTTCGGGTGCTACGTCTGCCGACGTCTGAATGCGGTGCATTATGGGAGCCTAGCCTGACAGTATTGCAGAAGTGAATCAATGGTATCCCTTCCCTTCAGCTTGGCTTTTCATATTAAAGAGGCTGTGTGATAATGGGCCGTTTTCAATGATCAGGTTATATTTAGAAGAAAGGTCGACAAGTCTGCAAGGAATAATGAACGATTCCTTAGCGTGGGGTCAGAGTGGGATCGTCATGGGACTTGTTATTCTAGGAGAAACACAAAAATTCTGAAATCTGTGATTCTAATTGCATTAAGATCAACCGCTTTCCATAGCTTTATTGTGTGGTTTTGCCTTGAACAGCCTTAAAAAAGTGTTTTGGGCGCATTAACGCATTGCGTAGATACTTCTGAAAAAAAATGCTCTACTACATTGGATCCAACGGATTATCTCTTATCACGCGACTTCTTTTTTCGGAATCCTAAAGTTGATAAAAAGTTGAAGGATAAAAGATTCATCCAGTTTAAAATAATGTTAAAATCGAAGATTTGAGTTCTTCTTCTTCTTCTTCTTCTTCTTCTTCTTCTTCTTCTTCTTCTTCTTCTTCTTCTTCTTCTTCTTCTTCTTCTTCTTCTTCTTCTTCTTCTTCTTCTTCTTCTTCTTCTTCTTCTTCTTCTTCTTCTTCTTCTTCTTCTTCTTCTTCTTCTTCTTCTTCTTCTTCTTCTTCTTCTTCTTCTTCTTCTTCTTCTTCTTCTTCTTCTTCTTCTTCTTCTTCTTCTTCTTGCTGTTCTTGTTCTTGTTCATGTTGAAGGATAAAAGATTCATCCAGTTTAAAATAATGTTAAAATCGAAGATTTGAGTTCTTCTTCTTCTTCTTCTTCTTGCTGTTCTTGTTCTTGTTCTTGTTCTTATTCTTGTTCTTGTTCTTCTTCTTTCTCCTGCCCGATAACCATTGTTCCTCTTACACCTAGAGCTACAAACCAAGGATCCTTGAGAGAAAAAAGTCTCTTCCCTTCTGCCCTTGTCAGCCATCTCCTTCCCTCTGTCCCTTGGCGACCCCTGGAGCTCTTTACCTAGAGCTGCCCTGCCGTCCACGATGATCTTGCAAATCAGCATATGCCGCTTCACATGACCACAATATCCGAGCTTCCCTTTGTACCAAACTGTTTTCAGTAACTCCGGTCTTACTGTCAGCAGCAAATATAGTTTTATTACTTGAGACAGACTCAAGCAAGTGAGACCGTTGAAGAATCTAAAACCACTCGATACCATTGTGTTCACACGACTACAGTTTCCTGCTATCTTCCCTGTTTGTCCTGCAGCAGTGGCAGCAGTGTGTGGCTGTTGCAACAGGAATGCACCTCATACGTTTATACGTTATACTTCGCAGATTATGCCCATGCATAATCAATATGTAGGATTGGACCAGGACGCTCAGATATTTCTTATAGTTTTAAAAAGTTAAAAAAAAAAATCAGTATGAGCATTCCTTCATATTACCATAACATCTTAACAATTGGATAAAAAAATTTCTATGGGCATAACAGCAAACAAAAAATATTGAACTTATTAATTGGTTACGAAAAAAAAATTGTATTTCTAGGTGAAATGATATGAAAAGTAGTACGATTTGAATAAGGAATGTAAAAATACGGGTATATATATGCATGAAAATCTTGAAAATAAGACGGAATTTGCAATAAAACTAATTTTATTTGAGTGACTTTGCAATATTATAGTCTGCTCTACAATGCTTGTGCTAGAAGTTTGAAATGCAATACACAATAAAAAAAAAAGCCAACTTGTAAAGCCAAAAAAAAAACAAAAAAAAAAAAAAACAAAGCTTCTTCGTCTTTAAAAGATCATTATTTCCTTTGTTAGTGAATTGCGTCACACTCATCTGAAAAATAATAGAATTGTTTTGATTATTATTGTAGAGTTTTTAATATCTCTGAAGTCCCTCTCCTGGTTTTATACAGAAAATATGCTAATTAGGGGCAATGTCAACATATTTCAAAATGTATCATCCCCTAAATTTCCTTTGGGAAATTATTTTACACCATCTTAAATGCTAAGAAGCCACTGTCTTATTCTTATTCTTGAAACAAAAACCATGCAATATGAATAACTTAACCAAGTTTTGATAGCTCTATAAAGAATATATAGATTTAAGCACTTTCGGCGCCAAGTAGGATAGTTCCTCGAAGGAACCTTGGAACAAAATATTAAGCTATCCTTTCCTTGATTAGAACTCCGCTCTGTCTGTCTGTATGTCTGTGTTTGCTTGTCAAATATGTCAGGCATGTCTGAAAAACTCAAAACGATACTCGTGGTTTGGTCTATTGAATATGATATTCACAATTTGGAAAACACAATTGTAATAAATTATTCATATACAAGGCCACTTGAGTCTTGGAGAGGTCGCGACTCGTGAATTTTAATTGCTTGGGTTTGCAACTCTCAACAATTACAATGACACGTTGGCGAATCCAATAACCTAGCGTAGATTTATCAATGTTGGCCTGTCGCCTTGTTTGTCCTCTCTGTACAAGTTTTTCACGCATTTTTGTTACTTTCTTTTCACTCTCGGCCCTGTGCTGTTTTCTTGGGAACTCAGTGGTTGAGAGTTTTCAATTCGTCGTCGTTGTACTCCTCCTCCTCCTCTCTATCTCTCTCTCTCTCTCTCTCTCTCTCTCTCTCTCTCTCTCTCTCCTGTCTACTTGCCTCTCCCAGCCATGCCGTGATACGACTCTCTCCTCCTCCTCTTCTCCCTCTCTCTCTCTCTCTCTCTCTCTCTCTCTCTCTCTCTCTCTCTCCTGTCTACTTGCCTCTCCCAGCCATGCCGTGATACGACTCTCTCCTCCTCCTCTTTTCTCTTCTCTCTCTCTCTCTCTCTCTCTCTCTCTCCTGTCTAGTTGTCTCTGGACCACATTCCCTCTCCCAGCCATGCCGTGATACGACTCTCTCCTCCTCCTCTTCTTCCTGTCTGTCTGTCTGTCTGTCTGTCTGTCTCTCTGTCTCTCTCTCTCTCTCTCTCTCTCTCTCTCTCTCTCTCTCTCTCTCTCTCTCTCTCTCTCTCTCTCTCCTGTCTACTTGTCTCTGAACCACCTCCCCACACCGACCATGTCTGGACCGTATGCATGTCAGATTGTCACAAGACCTTCACGGTCCATTGACTCCTTGAAAAGTGAAGAAATCTCCGTGCACTGCAGTGGTTCCAGACAGACACATCACCGGTGAGAGAAAAATCAAAACAATTTTTTCCCACCTGCACGCCTTGTCTCTTAAGTCAATCCTCTTGCAACGGAGAAATAAATTAAATGCTAATGAATTCTGTTCTTTATCTAAGAATTTCGAATGTGTCTGAACATGCTACTGCGGCCTTTTGAGACTGTGTCAGGTATTTCCAATAGAGGCTGAAAAAGTCATGTCAGTTGCCAAAATTGATAATTTTATAAGAAATCGGGGAAGAAATAAACGCAAAAAAAAAAAAAAATAAAAAAAAAAATGTAGAGATATGGAGGAAAAAAATTCTTGATCGCTTAAATCTTACACTAGTTAGCCTCTCAAACTAATGAATGGTAAAGGCAACAAACCTGCAATGTTGTAGGCTATACCAAGAAGTATAATAAACCCATGAAACTGATGATGTAGCCTGCTTGAAAGTGTGATACAATAACAAACAAGACGATCACAATAAACATTTTCGGAATGGAACCTTGTAGAGCAACCCTCTTATCCGCTCAAACATAATTCATGATTTATGTTAATCCCGCTCTTAAAACATGCAACGATTTTTTTATGCTATGTCACGTGACAGAATAAACATGTAGGTTCAAGAGTAGGAAAAACTTGTCCACGATGGACGTTGCTAAATAGACGACCATACCCATGCTGGCACAATGCTTTCTCGGTTTTTTCCTACCCTATCTGTGCTATAAACATTGAACAAGGTAGATCAATAAGAATAGCTGGCTTATTATGTAGATCTGGAATTCAAACCTATTTATAGATTTTTTTAAAAGTTCATTTTCATCTAGTTTTAAATAAATGCGCAGCTATGAATTCCTCAAAGTCAGTGCACCATTATGCACTTTTTGCAGTAATCGCAACTTGTTATGTATGTTCAAAACAGATCATAAAATAGATTTGGAAAAGAAAGAATTAGTCGTTTTCCTCTAATGAACACTTATGCGAAAGATTGTTTGATTTTGGGGTGATTAGCTGGCTATGGGGCCTTGGCACACATCGCCCTCCCCCCTTCCACACACACATACACATTATCTTTCATCGTTGAATTATCTTCAAACTAGCAGCAATTTAGTTTAGAGCAGGGGTCTCCAAACTTTTTGCAAAGAGTTCCAGATTTAGCCACATGAAAATGCGTGGGGAGCCGACCCTTGAGCCTGACATTCTCTGATCCATTAACGTTTGGTTATTATTGAGTTTATGACAGAGTCGGCGGGACATGGGGAATTTGAACACGCGCCGCATTTGGCTCAAGGGCTGGACTTTGGATATGCCTGGCCTAGACCTTTAGAGCGAGAGGTCTACTCTTCGACCACCGGAAGAATGGTGGTTCCAAGGATACTGCAGATGGCGCTGGAGTAGCCATGTCCAGATGTCGGTAACACTGCATGCACTGGCCGTGTCAAGCAGATCTAGACCAGACAGTTAGTCAGCCAGACATTCTGAGACCACTCCACTCTTGCGCAAAACCGGGGGAATACAGAGTCACAAACTCTTTCAAATTCCCAACTGGAACTTAAAGAAAAAGCAACAAAATAAGAAAAAAATACAGAGCCACACTCATTCAAATTCACAACTGGAACTTCTAGAAAAAAGTAAGCATGAAGAGGAAAAAAAAATGAAAAGTGAAGCCGTGAAGAATGAAGGAGGCACGAAATAACACTACGCGGCAGCCAGGCTTGTCTTCACCGAGGCGACTTGATAAATAACTTCTTTACACTTAGCGCCTGGAGAGCTACACGGTGCTGCATGGTGCTTGCATGCATTCAGTCGCACGCGAGACTCTGTCCATGTGTTTGACGGTTTGGGTTGGTTGAGTTGGCGGTTTGGGTTGGTTGAGTTGACGGTTTGGGTTGGTTGAGTTGACGGCTTGGGTTGATTGAGTTAGCGGCTTGGGCAGAACGACACGTTGTCCTGTAGGCTTTTGCTGAGTGGGTGCACAGAAATCAGGGATTTTTTTTTTTTTTTTTTGGGGGGGGGGGGGGGGGGGGGGGGGGGGGGTGAGAGATAGGGGTTAACAAAGCGGCGGAAGGGGAAAAGGGAGAGGAGAGAGAGATGGAGGGATTGAGATCAAACTGTGTGAAAAAAAACAAAAAACGAAAACAAAACAAAATATAAGACAAAAAAAAAAACAAAAAAAACCCAAAAAACAACAACCAAACAAACATAAAAAACCAACCAAAAAAAAAACAAAACAAACGAAGATTGTTTAATGTGTATATGTATGTATGTATGTATTTACCTTTCTATTAGTTTGGGACGGGAGGCAGTGGGTTTTCCATGAGATCCTCGTCATTTTAATGTCCAAGGGACCCAGCCAGTTCAGTAAAGAGTCTCACCTCTCCAGACAAGGCTCCCGATGCCTGACGGAGGCTGTTATTTTATCGATCCTAGTCGACATACATCGATATCAACACCGAACCTCAGAGTATCAGCTATGAACTCGTAATTCCCGATTAAAAGATGATTTAAAATAAGATATTTAAATAAAAAAAAAAATATCTTCCACAGCTGCTTGTGACCACAGCATTAACGACGGCTGAACAATTCTCTAAACAGAGCATATCACTGAATCGATTGGCTGATTCCTGGCGAGCCGTGGGTCTAGATTTAGGCCGCCTTGTCATAACGCGCGCAGCAGCGACTGATCGTCTGCCCGACGGGTAATTTCTGCCTTTATCGCGCAGGTCAATCCTGCTAGGGTGCAGCTAGCAGAAGTCGCGACTTTTGCTGCACAGTGCGCAGGCGCGGGCTGCCAAAATTAATAACGTCACCGAGGAAAGAGAAAGCGTTTTTGTTTCTCTTTGTGGGAATCGTGAAAAGGGAAATCGAAAAGAAAAGAAAAAAAAGAAAGAAAAAGAAACCCCAAAAGAGCAACAGCTGACGTCGTGTAAGTCCCGTTGATTTGATTTCAAAAGGCTTTTTAGGTCTGGGAAAAAAAAAATGGGTTGGAGATTATGAAAAGAAAAGGAAAGGATTTTATTTGAGGCTTACCGAAGCGGGGAATCTGTCTCAATAATTTATACATATTCCTTGAGTCTTTCTATTTCTTCCTTTCTTTGCGGACTCCAGTGAGAAGGTTTACAAAATTAAGATAAATATAATCCCCACTAACACATGGTGCTTCTACTGGTTGTTGCTTGTAACGACTTCTCTCAAAGAAGAGTTAAGTTTCTCCAGTGTATACTGGTTACACAGAATTATATTGTGCCAATATCCATCGTTATCATTATCTTAAGGTTTTGAATTATAAAATAAATCATCTCTCTCTCTCTCTCTCTCTCTCTCTCTCTCTCTCTCTCTCTCTCTCTCTCTCTCTCTCTCTCTCTCTCTCTGTCTATCTGTCTGTCTGTATTTCCTGTCTGTCTGTCTAGCTGTCTGCCTCTCTCTTAAATTGTTTTCCACCCTTTCTCTTTTTCAGTTTTATAACAGTTTTCTCCATGTTTAAGACTCGAGTGTTGCTGGCAAACCATTTTCTCTAAAGGCTACATCTAAAAAAAATGAACTCATCTGGAGTAAATTGCTCTCTGTTTGGATATGAAATAGATACATTCTATACCCCTCTTTTTTCTTTTTTTTTTTTTTAATATATCCATGGACTAATTTTCACGCTGACTAAATAAAAACTCTCTGAGACAGAAGAATCTCAAGACTAGGAGAACAAAAAGAGTAGTTCCGTTTCTTTGGCTGACGAAATGAAACGTTGAAAACAAAACAAACATTCGGTTAGTTTGAAGCAGGTGGAATTATAACGAAACTAATAGAAAAAGGATAAAAAAAAATACCCGCACTAAACCATGACGCAGAAAGTGTAAAAATAAAAAAAAAAGTAGAGCAGTAGCTTTTTTGCTGGATGGTTTGAGTCACAAATTGGCAGCGGTTAGTACGCGCCTGACTCACGTAAGATAGAGACCTGTGTAAACTAGAGAGAATCCAAGATCTAGACCTCTGACTTACACTGTCTGTGTCATAGTTTCGTGCGTATTTTTTTTTTTTTTTTTAGTTTCATTACAAGAGCTGTGTGAACCAGAGAGATTTGTCTAAATCTAGAGGTCTGACTTACACTTTCTGTGTCATAGACCTGTGTGAACCAGAGAGATTTGTCTAAATCTAGAGGTCTGACTTACACTTTCTGTGTCATAGACCTGTGTGAACCAGAGAGATTTGTCTAAATCTAGAGGTCTGACTTACACTTTCTGTGTCATAGACCTGTGTGAACCAGAGAGATTTGTCTAAATCTAGAGGTCTGACTTACACTTTCTGTGTCATAGACCTGTGTGAACCAGAGAGATTTGTCTAAATCTAGAGGTCTGACTTACACTTTCTGTGTCATAGACCTGTGTGAACCAGAGAGATTTACTAAAGCTAGAGGTCTGACTGAACCAACCCTCCGCCCTCCGCTCTCCGCTCTCTCCACATGCCCAGACCACTTTGTGGCGGGACACGTACAGCAGTCGGGCTGGGAAGTGGTCGGGGCACCTTATTAGTTTGGCACCTGGACAGGGATGCTCGGGCTTCGTCATACGTTGAAACAGCAGGGGGTGAGCAAGAGTGGGGGGTGGCTTGTGTGTATGTGAGTGAATATGGAGGGAGAAAGATGGAGAGATCTTCTCTCTCTCTCTCTCTCTCTCTCTCTCTCTCTCTCTCTCTCTCTCTCTCTCTCTTCTCTCTTTCGAATTCCTGTTTTCACGTAATTACCATTTAAACGCTCATCATCACCTTTACTCTTTGTGACAAAGAAGGTAAGGAGAGCAGCAAACAATCCTCTTGTTTTTCTGATTTCATGCATGTATGTGTCATGCACTAATTAGAACATTTTCTCTATTTCTACGGCTCAGAGCTTACGTCGTCGGTGAATCACATCCATTCAAAATCGAAACTGAGAGAGAGAGAGAGAGAGAGAGAGAGAGAGAGAGAGAGAGAGAGAGAGAGAGAGAGAGAGAGAGGGAGAGAGAGAGAGAAGAAGAAGAAGAAGAAGAAGAAGAAGAAGAAGAAGAAGAAGAAGAAGAAGAAGAAGAAGAAGAGAAAGAGAGAGAGAGAGAGAGAGAGAGAGAGAGAGAGAGAGAGAGAGAGAGAGAGAGAGAGAGAGAGAGAGAGAGAGAGAGAGAGAGAGAGACAAAGACACCTCGTTCATAAAACAAGACAAGCGGACAGGCCAAACACTCCATCCTGAAAAGAAAATAACAGTGAGGCGGGTAAATAAATACAGCCAGACACACAGACAAATGTACAGACCTGTCAGTTGTCCCAGCACATTTGGCGGCAGGCCTGGACAAGCCCTTTTCATCATGTCATGAAGCAAAAGTGGGCGTGGCCATTAATCAGCTGATCGCCATCTGGCCATGACAATCACAATGATCTATAGGTTCATTACCCGGTTTTCAATATCTGACGTCATCTTTGAAGGATACCTTGCGAGTCGTACGAGAGATGCGATGAAGGAGATTTTTTTGTCGTTTTATACCATTAAGTACCTCATTCAAATTTTTCCAAAATAAACCTTCCTGACAAAAGACATACGCGGAAAAAAAAAAACCGTTCTAGAAGGACAAATTGGTTGTCAAATCAAACAAAGAGTATTGGATGGGATGTCCAGTTCTGCAAATTCGAGCATCGACATATAGAGCAATATATTTATCGCCTACTCCATAAGAAAACTTCCTTTTGGTAAGTAAAAAATTGCATCTGGGAAATGGTCTCCTTGCATCCAGGACTACCTTTAAATAGATCCCAGTGGTAGGATTAAGGTGGTATTCAATGTGTCTTTAACACGGACATATATATTTCTTATGGTCATTTCATATGGACTCCGTGATATAAATATCGAGTACGCAAACAACAGCCCGGCTATTGATTATCTTTACCACAGAATCTTCATCCATAATCCTACATATATATGTATGTATACATACATTATAATCCTTCTTTAGATCTTATCATATATTCCTTGCATAATCCTTATCATATAATCCTTACGTAATCTTTATCATATAAATCTTATCATATGATCCTTATAAAATCTTTATCATATAATCGTAATATAAACTTTATCATATAATCCTTATATAATCTTTATCATATAAACCTTGTCATTTAATCCTTGTTTTATCTTTTTCATATAATCCTTATATAACCTTTATCATTATAATCCTTCTTTAATCTTCATTATATAATCCTTATCATATAATCCTTATATAATCTTTATCATATAATCCTTATCGATAATTCCAATCGCAGAATTTCAAACCTTCAAAGAAAATTTCTGTATGTATTATTATACGACTTAAAGAAGCTTCTAATTTGAAGGTTCCATTTGAGAGAAGAAAGAGAAATTCACATTTTTTATGTTTCTTACAACACCATGTTCATACTAACACAACATCATGTTCATACTAACACAATATCATGTTCATACTAACACAACATCATGTTCATTCTAACACAATATCATGTTCATACTAACACAATATCATGTTCATACTAACACAACATCATGTTCATACTAAAACAACATCATGTTCATACTAAAACAACATCATGTTCATACTAAAACAACATCATGTTCATACTAAAACAACATCATGTTCATACTAAAACAACATCATGTTCATACTAAAATAACATCATGTTCATACTGAAACAACATCATGTTCATACTAAAACAACATCATGTTCATACTAAAACAACATCATGTTCATACTAAAACAACATCATGTTCATACTGAACTGAAGTTTCACATCGGATCCCGTTACTCGCATCTCCCTTTCACTTACACCCAGTTACTTGAAGTGGTCAAACTGCGACTTCGACATGTTATTAAAATCTGCGACATTTCTTTGAAACAACAAAACAACAATAAAGAAACATATTTCAACAAAGGCTGTTATTTTCTTGTACTTTAATACCTCAATTTAGCTTATCATTTTTGTTTGCCCTGTGCCAAATGGCAGTCTCAGTTTCGCTCCCGAGAATGCTTCAAAAATAGGCCTGGAGGTTTTTTTTTCCTCGGGACGAAATTTCTCCTTGAAAGAGATTATGTTCCAGGGGATTCCCGGCTGGCTGTGAGATTAGGGCGATGTGATGGCAGGTTCACGGGCACGTAGCGCCCCAGGTGGTGGCGACTTCTGCCAGCTGATGCCGTGCACGGTTAAACGACCGGCCTGGCGCTTAGAGACAACGGGAGGGAAAAAAAAAAAAAGAACAATAAAGAAACAAAAAAAAAAAAAAAGCGAAACCCCAAAATGGCAGAATGAAATCTTCTCACGAGATCAGGATGACCGGAAGATGTTATGGTCTGACACAAGGTCAAGGACTATCGTAACTGAGAGACGTATGGTAAACGATGGCGATGGGCAGATAGCGGTGAATCCTGGGGCATTCCAGAACTGTAAACCATCTAGACCTACTTACTGTGCCTGAAGTGGTGGCCTTGTTAGTGTATGCCATATTGAGACGCTTGACACGGGAGTTATACGAAAACGAAAACCAGAAACAGACAAAAGTATCATAGTTCATTTTTTTCCCACAGGGTTGGAGATAAATGAAGAAATTACTAAAGTGTACTTAAGTCCTGAAATAATAAGTGAGCGGTTCTGACTAATGGCCTGAAAACTGGCTCAGTTGGTAGAGCAGCGAGTTAACAATAACTCCACCTCGAGTTTGACGCCATGCTTTTACCATCTAGCGTGTTCGAAACTCCAGCGATTTACCAGCTCAAACTTCCGCTTGACGGAGGCCCACTGTTTATCATAAAATTTTTCCCCGGAAATCTTAAGACGTGAACCTGATAAAAGAAGCAATGAGCTGCTTCGGCGAGTTCATCGACACTCCCCGTCAGCCAGGATACCTTCCGGTTCACTGCACGTCACTCGGGTCACGGACCAATGAGACACGCTCTCAAAACTCTTTCTGCCAGTTCCTGACGGGCAATGAAATATTAAACCATTAACTCGCTTCACAGCAGGCCGGCCCAGGTTAGAAAGATCTAGGTCTAGAACGTAAAGCTTCGTTAGGTATAGATTTTACACTGATATAAATTTGATTGTATGCTGATAGTCACAGAAATGAGCCGATTTATACTTGAGGTCTAGTGTTTCATGTTTTTGTTTTGTTTTCCTCTATAGATTGGAATTTTTTCACCAGCTTAATGCCCAGTCGTAATTATGAAATTCTCGTGGCATCAGTATTAAACATGTGACTTTTTGTTTGGTGAGAGAAGTGAAATAATTTAGACAAATAAGACATTTTTCTTTGAACCTTTTTGTTTGTTGATGACAGCATGCATAAGTATTCTAAATGCAAATACGGTTGCTCCTGTTGCTGTTTTTGTCGTTGCTGCTACTCTTTCTAACCAAATTTGACTCTTCCTTGGACGCGTATTAAATCGGCGACCAGTGTCTATAACTGTAGAAAAGCAACTGCATTGTTTGAGCAGTTACTCTTTGACATAATTATACGGCAGTGTTAACAAACTCTATAGCTTTAGGGAAGACCAACGCTTTGCTTGTCAGGGGATCAATGTAAGGACTTAACAAAGGAAACTCATTTTTTGATCTCAGAATCTTATTGGCCAAATTATTGAAAAAAAACAAAAACAAAAAAAAACAAACAAAAAAACAAAAACAAAACAAAACCAACCACCCCCCCCCAAAAAAAAAAAAAAAAAAAAAAAAAACAACAACAACTGAAAATCAATACTAGAGATCTAACTCATAGATCGATATGTTAGACGAGTGAGGTTAGAGGTTTTATATGCCACCTCAGGGAGATCAAACCAATTTACTTCCAGCTTTCTCTCATTATGAGTGACCCCTTGGTTTACCGACTTGTTCACACAGTAAGATAATTGATCGGGGATGCCCTATCCCCTCCTCACAGCTCAAGCCATAAGGGGAAATTACTCACACCCTTCGCCTCACACATGCAAATTGTAAATCAAAGGCGCGAGAGTTCAGCCCGACCTCATGCATATTCATTGGCCAACCCGAGGAGCGTACGATGTCGGGAACCAGGCTGGAGGTTGTAGACCGTCTGGCCCGGAGTGATTAGCTCCCAACTA
>JAWDGP010005930.1:70000-87500 GCA_033675545.1 Elysia crispata
TTTACCTTCATTATATCTCGCTACTCGTTAACATTCTTTTCGTTTGCTATTATCGTTCACCTTACTCTTATCTTTCGCACATCTTTGTTTCCACGCCTCGCTTCTTTCACCTGGTTCTTCCATCATTCTTCGATAACTTTCACGCGTCCTAAGTTTTTCTAGAAATTTTCTTCGAAATATATATATATATATATTATGTTTTCTTCTACCGGTTAGTTCGACCTTTTATCACATGGCATTGATGGTTGACTGGGCTTAAAAACAACCAAAAAAAAAAGATGTCTTGTGAGTAACAGTGAAGTGAGGCAATATTAATGCCACACCTTGGCAGGAAGTGACCTGTCTAATCAAGTTACATAGCTCGCATGCGTATGTCTCTACAATAAGGTGTGTGTGTGTGTGTGTGGGTGGGGGGGTGAGATGGAAGCTTTCCATGGGTTGTCATCACGTTACTTTATCCGAGATACGTAGCTAGTTTTTCAACTTTCTGTACTTTGCACTTTCTCTCTCTCTATCTGTCTGTCTGTCTGTCTGTCTCTGCTCTATCTGTGTCTGTCTGTCTGTCTGTCTGTCTGTCTGTCTGTCTCTCTCTCTCTCTCTCTCTCTTTGCTCTGTCTTTGTCTGTCTGTCTGTCTCTCTCTGCTCTGTCTGTGTCTGTCTGTCTGTCTGTCTGTCTGTCTGTCTGTCTATCTGTCTCTCTCTCTCTGCTCTCTACCTCCTTACCTTTCACCCCTTTCTCCCTCTCATTGTTCTATTTCGTTATCCATATTTGCCCATCACCACCATTATCATTATCAGTGTCATTATTCATTCTTACGTTCATTGAACTTCCACAATACCAGCGTCTATTTACGTTTTTCTTCCTGATTTTGTTTCTCATGAACGTTAGTACTGAATGACATTGTTTTTCTTGTCCATTTTATGAATATCCTCTCTCTCTCTCTCTCTCTCTCTCTCTCTCTCTCTCTCTCTCTCTCTCTCTCTCTCTCTCTCTTTCTCTGTCTATTTGTCTTATCTTTCTCCCTTCTCTCTCAGTCTTTCCGTACTTCCTTTTCTTTGACTTTGTCCTCTGCTCTCTTTCTTTCTCAATCTCTTTCTCTCTCTCTCTCTCTCTCCCCCACCTTCTCTCTTTGTCTTTCTTCCTCTGTCTTTGATGGGGTTGTTTCTCCCTCATTTTCCCTCTTCGCCCATCTCCCTCTTCCTGTTCCTTATGACTCACTGACTCACTATGGTCTCCTCCTGACCTCTTTATCTTTCCTTTTCACTTCTCTACCCTCTCACTTGTCCAAAAGTTTTCTTAATTTCCGTCAAACATTAACTCCCGTCAAATCTTCTTTTTCCAATAAAAAACAAAACAATTTTTTTATAAAAACTTATTTCTTTTCCTCCTAGACACCCATAGCACTAATTTCAACAACCCTTTCCTACTTCCAGCGCCCGCTATTCTCGACTCACCACCGTAACTCAGCTACCTCATCTTGTTTCTCTGCGTGACCTTGATTAATCCACTTCCGCCGCTTTATTCGCTTCAACATATTGGACTATTTTTTAGCATTCCCCCAACCTCTAACCCTGACAACAAAATTATTTCCCATAGACAGTGCTACCCACGCCCTGCAGTTTTCTGTTGGTCATATCAGCGTCTCCCACTGACCACTGCTTCCAACATCCCATACACGAGAGTGGACAACGTCCATTTGTTTTTTTTTTGCCCTTCAGGGCCATCTCAGCCACACGCTGAAGTGGCCCCCTGGTATTTCAGGAACCCACCAACCTAGACCCATGTGGTTCTCATCAGTTTTCGCTCACAACATCTTCTGCTTTACGGCTGCAAGCCTGCCCAAGCACACACATGATATCACTGGTGGTGGACTCAGCAGTACCAGAAATAATAATATTAATGTAGAAACAAACACAGCAACATGGAAACGATTTTGTTTTTTGGATCGGTGATTTTTCTGACTCACTTACGTTTTTTCATTAGTTCAGTATTATTTCCCCACATACTTACAATTTTTGATTAGTTCGGTATTTTTTCTGACTTTTCATACAATTTTGTTCGAACTCCGTGCTTTACCGAACTTTCTGTACAGAATGAATCAAACCACTTGAGTCAGAACAATCTGAGAAATATGCGTCAGAAACGTTGCCTGTGCAAAAAACATTTTAAGACAAAACCATTTGAACAAGCGCAAATCGGAATTTCAACTCTTTAACTCTTTCGTGATCCAATTCCACATAGACGCTATTATCTGCCTACAGACTGAGGTATTACAAATAGAGCGCTAGAATTTCTATGACCAGCGCTATTTTAGTTTGAGTAGTTCAAGCAAAGGCCACCCCATTAATATCTGTTTTTGAAAAAAGGGCTTAAGCTATGAATCACTCAGCGCAGGTTGTGTCAGAATTGCTGGGGATATTACATTTTGGTGTTCTTCAACAAACACACCTGCCCATCGCATCCTATTAAACTTAATGGCTTCTTTAGCGTTTGTAAAAACAAGTATTTTCTAGCGATGTGAAAACATTGCTTCATATTTATCGTATTATTTAAAGGTGGCTTCATTCGTTCTGCCAAACTTCTTATGGCTGTGAAACAAACCTTTTTCTTTATATAATTATTATTCACTCCATACTTTTTCACCTCGTGCTTATTCACCTCATACTTATTTACCTTTTGCTTATTCACTTCTCACTTATTGATCTCATACTTATTTACCTTTTGCTTATTCACTTCTCACTTATTGATCTCATACTTATTTACCTTTTGCTTATTCACTTCTCACTTATTGACCTCATACTTATTTACCTTTTGCTTATTCACTTCTCACTTATTGACCTCATACTTATTTACCTTTTGCTTATTCACTTCTCACTTATTGACCTCATACTTATTTACCTTTTGCTTATTCACTTCTCACTTATTGACCTCATCCTTATTCACCTCTCACTTATTTCCCTCATCCTTATTCACCTCATCTTTATTCACCTCTCACTTATTCACCTCATCCTTACTCACCTCTCACTTATTGACCTCATACTTATTCACCTCATCCTTACTCACCTCTCACTTATTGACCTCATACTTATTCACCTCATCCTTATTCACCTAATACTTATTTACCTTTTGCTTATTCACTTCTCACTTATTGACCTCATACTTATTTACCTTTTGCTTATTCACTTCTCACTTATTGACCTCATACTTATTCACCTCATCCTTATTCACTTCTCACTTATTGACCTCATACTTATTTACCTTTTGCTTATTCACTTCTCACTTATTGACCTCATACTTATTTACCTTTTGCTTATTCACTTCTCACTTATTGACCTCATACTTATTTACCTTTTGCTTATTCACTTCTCACTTATTGACCTCATCCTTATTGACCTCATCCTTATTCACCTCTTACTTATTTCCCTCATCCCTATTCACCTCATCTTTATTCACCTCTCACTTATTCACCTCATCCTTACTCACCTCTCACTTATTCAACTCATCCTTATTCATTTCTCATTTATTCACCTCATCCTTATTCACCTCATCTTTATTCACCTCTCACTTATTCACCTCTCACTTATTCACCTCTCACTTATTCAACTCATCCTTATTCATTTCTCACTACTTATTCACCTCATCCTCATTCACCTCAAATTCGCTCAATATTTTTTTTTTCATCTTTCTTTTCTCAGGTGACCATGGCAGATAAGTCGGCAGCTGAGAGGGCGTGCAAGGAGCCAAATCCAATCATCGATGGGCGGAAAGCTAACGTGAACCTGGCATACTTGGGGGCTAAACCACGACAGAATGGACTAGCTAGTGAGTAGAAACCAGTGTTTGGAACAAAAAAATATTGACAATCAAAACAAAAAACAACACAAGTTAGAATGAAACAGGAAAGCGATGCAGATATTTGAATAAACAGAATGATAGATAGATAGACAGATAGAATGGACTAGTCAGTGATAACAGAAAGATATTTTGAAAAATATCCACACTAAAAAAACAAAACAAAACAAAAAAAAACCTACAAGAAACAAAAATGCTCTCTCTGACTCTCTGTCTATAGATCAGTCTGTCTCTGTATCTCTGTCTCTCACTCGGTCTCTCTCTCTCTGACTCTCTCTCTGTCTGTCTGTCTGTCTGTCTGTCTCTCTGTCTGTCTGTCTGTCTGTCTGTCTGTCTGTCTGTCTGTCTGTCTGTCTGGATCTCTCTCTTTGTCTGTCTGTCTGTCTGTCTGTCTGTCTGTCTGTCTGTCTGTCTGTCTGTCTGTCTGTCTTTCTCTCTCTCTCTCTCTCTCTCTCTCTTTCCCCGCGATGAAACCGGTCAATATTCCCTGTCCCCTCTAGAATGAACAAGGCTTCGAAAGGGTGCAGGTCACTTTGAACAAAACTATTTAAAAACAAAAATCAACCAAACCAACAGCAAGCAATGCAGCCATCTCGCCGACCAGCATCTGTGTATTCTTTCTCTTAATCTGCCATCTCCCTAACAATTATTATACAAAATCACTTACCTTCAGCATCTCGCACTGGTGTCTGTACAAGCATTAGGGACTGTTTGTTTATTTAGTCTACATGTCTGTGCGATTCCATTGTTTTTTGGGAGCACGATTTTCTTAAACGATTCCAAATTCTGCTTCTCCTTCTCTCTCTCTCTCTCTCTCTCTCTCTCTCTCTCTCTCTCTCTCTCTCTCTCTCTCTCTCTCTCTCTCTCTCACTATGCCTCTATATCTATCTCCTTCCAAATTCTCTCTCTCTCTCTCTCTCTCTCTCTCTCTCTCTCTCTCTCTCTCTCTCTCTCTCTCTCTCCGTACCTACATATTTAAACTCACTAAGCCGTTTCACTCTAGCTCTGCTTTTTCTATACATCTACTGCTCTCTCTCTCTCTCTCTCTCTCTCTCTCTCTCTCTCTCCCGCTTTCTCTCTCCCTCCCTTTCTTTCTCTCCCTGTCTCTCTCTCTCTTCCTCTCTCGATCTGCTCCGCGATTTCTCCCTCTCTCTCCCGCTTTCTCTCCCTCTCCCTCTCTCGATCTGCTCCGCGATTTCTCTCTGTCTCTCCCCCGCTTTCTCTCTCCCTCCCTCTCTTTCTCTCCCTGTCTCTCTCTCTTCCTTTCTCGACCTGCTCCGCGATTTCTCTCTATCTTTTCCAATCTCTCTCCCTCTCTCTCTGTCTTTCTCTCTCTCTCTCTCTCTCTCTCTCTCTCTCTCTCTCTCTCTCTCTTTCTCTCCCATCTCGAGCTCCGAACCTCCCTGGGTCTGTTGTCTTAAAGTTTGCGCTATCTTTCAATCAAGAATGCCAATCCGGGGAAGGTAAAGACAAGCTATGCGGCAATCAAGTCTTGAGCCATGGCAGAATTTACTAACAAAGATCGAAAGCGCGTCACCACATGTTTAGCTTGGATGCAGACAAAGTGGGAAGATCATGGCACAAATTGAAAGGTAAAATGGAAAGCGGCCTGTGTAAGAGGTAAACATTCTCTTAAAAGCTTAGACACCCCCACGTAGAGAGAGAGAGAGAGAGAGAGAGAGAGAGAGAGAGAGAGAGAGAGAGAGAGAGAGAAAGAGAGAGAGACAGAAAGAGAGACAGAAAAAGAAAGAGAAAGAATGAGAAAGAGAAAGAGAAATAGAGAGAAAGAGAGAGAGAGTGAGAGAGAACGAGAGAGAGAGAGAGAGAAAGAGAGACAGAAAAAGAAAGAGAAAAAATGAGAAAGAGAAAGAGAAATAGAGAGAAAGAGAGAGAGAGAGTGAGAGAGAACGAGAAAGAGAGAGAGAGTAAGAGAGAGATACACATACACAAATATACGCAAAATGAGAGAAAGATGGAGAAACAGAGACAAATATAGCTCGAGAATGATAGATAGATATATAGAGAGGGAACCAAAAAATATATATATATATATATATATATATATATATATATATATATATAGAGAGAGAGAGAGAGAGAGAGAGAGAGAAGGGGAGAGACAAACAGACAGTGAGCAACAGAGAGAGATACAGAGAGACATAGACAGATAGGCAGACATACAGACAGACGAAGGCTGAGAAGAGAGAGAGGGAGGGAGGGAGGGAGGGAGAGAGAGAGAGAGAGAGAGAGAGAGAGAGAGAGAGAGAGACAGAGAGAGAGAGAGAGAGAGAGAGAGAGAGAGAGAGAGAGAGAGAGAGAGAGAGAGAGAGAGAGAGAGAGAGCGGACAAAACAGTGAGATTTAATCGACTTTTAATCTCCTCAAGACAAATATTTTCCGAACTGATCTCGCAGAGATGACAGAGTCGCTTTGCTCAACCTTGGAGTCTGTGGCTAGCACTATGTAAGCTTGCTTCACATGCTAAGCTTTGAACAATCTTCACCCGGTGATGCCAACACAAACAGAGGCTAGTTTAACAAAGACGATCATGATGTTAACCTCGCGTGTTAGATTTTCAGATTTCACAGGAGAAGGCCTCGAATTAAATCCTTAAATGTACAAAGTGCATTATCCCAAGAATTGGTATTTAATACGATTTGAGCAAGCATGGGTACTAGCTTGAGCTGGGGAGTAAGCCTATGTAAGACGAAGGAATGCCTTGTACAAGAAAAGACAGAGAGGAAGACATAAATAGTTTGAGACGTGTTAAAACTGGTAGAAACAAACCGGAAAAGATACAAAAGTCGATATTAGCATCTGAATGCAAATTTACGGATCTGTAAAAAGCACCCCAATTCTATTCATTTTTCTCTCTTTTCGAAAATAGTTTCTATTCACCATGGTAACCTTAGATCAAGGCCATTACTTGGCGAATTCCAAATCTGAAAATCAGTTGAAATGAAGTATCAGTTCTTATAACTTACGCTGATAGATCTAAAAGTTCACATTGACAATATGATAATTGCATTGCAAGAAATAAAAACAGGAAATTCTAACTACAATTAAAAATATATATACTGGAGACGTGTTTCTTCTGAAACAAAAAGCGGACTCTAAAATTCCATCGATTTTTCCGCCTCGTCCCCTAACAGATTGAAAAACAAAAATGCCAAAAAAATCCCATCTACACAGAGGCGTCAAATTTACAGTATAATTGCGCAGAAATTGGGCAGAAATATTATGAATCCTCTTTTGATTAATATTCTTAAGAGCAGTAAAAATTAATTCAAAGCACCTTGACGATTATGTGAAGGACCCTTCAAACTGGAACACAAAAGATCCTGTGATTGGAATCAGCAAGAACTATAGACTTGGATTTTCTTCGTGACTCGGCTACGCCACGGCCAAAACAAAAACAAGTCTCTAGAAGAAAGAATCCCTCTTTGGGTCGCTCTGCTCTGCAGATGGGGCAAAAACGCTTTCTGAAAAGCTTTTATCTGCGCCGTAGTTGTGTGCTAGAGTTTCTGCAGCAATGGTGTGAATAGGGCCGAGAGGGTCTTCTTTATAGCTTAGATCTAACGAAGAGAATAACAACAACAACAACAACAACAACAACAACAACAACAACAACAACAACAACAACAATACTACTACTACTACTACTACTACTACTACTACTACTACTACTACTACTACTACTACTACTACTACTACTACTACTAATAATAATAATGATAATAACAATAATAACAATAATAATCATAATCATGATACTAATGTCACACCTTATGTTTATGACGCATTGAAATCATTGTATTGATATGACAGGCAATCACCTGCAGGAATGATTGCAGTGAAATATGGCGAAACGCTGTTAACTCTATTTTACTGAACTGAACATTTTCCTAGAAATGATATACCTTAACAGTTCTTAGTTTTGATACATTGTTATCGTCTGCAGTAGCTGAACTTTCGTCAACTGTTCTGGGAGATATTTAGATTTTGATAAAATTAATATTCAGCAAACAACAGCCAGTTTAATTTGAACATTCTCTATCGGACCTTTAAACCTAGACCTAGTTATGTTACAAAAACGACATGAAGGTCCATTAGGTACACGTACTTTATGCAAGCCATTCGTCAGGCAATCTCCGCAAGAGGCAATTATTACCAAGGAGCAAAAAAGCGAAGAATTGACCCCGTTTATCAGGTGTGGAAGGGTCCGTGTTGGATAAGGCAGTGCACAGATAAACTTTGCGAAGTCTATCACTCGCCGCAACCCGTGCGACTGTAACTTGTTTTCAAGTGGCACCTCGGAAAGACCTCGGGATCTTGCTCCAGGGCCCTAACAGACTGGCTTTATCAGTGCATTGTGATCCCCGGGCCAGAGCAGCAGTCAATATTGACCCGCGGAGTTCGACGTCTGCCCCACATGCCCGGGCACTTAGAGCCAATTTGAGTGAAGATATCAGGAGGGAAACTTCAGGCCATGCCGACCAAGTGCTCTACCGCTGGGTAATCACCTTCGATCTATTGCTTAGGGTTAGGTTTAGGATTAGAGCAGGCGTTAGATAAAGAAATCCAGGTAAATATGTCGGCGTAAGCTGAAGGCAAAGTCTAAGAATTTGTCCTTGAATGCTGACGTCACAAGACATGTCTTGACTAACGTACCCGATTCTTCACTGCTTGTCTGAAATCTCGGGAGCAAGAGAAACAGTCATTTTTCTCCCCTCCTCGCCTTAAGTTTTGAGATAAGAATATAGGTGTTGTCTTAATCTTGAACGAGAGGCTCCTTCGTTTTACGCGAGAAATGAGTTCATGTGGGGGCACCAGGTGATAGGGATAAAAACTGCTTATTATTGGGCCATTCACCGGAACACACTACTCCATGAACCTCGAGTTTTAACGGCTTCGATGAACAAGAGCCCCGTCTGTCTGGAATCAGGCGATGGCCTAAATACAATGGCGTCAAAGATAAAATTCTACGTGTGACCAAATCTTTTCATCTCTCTGGTTGAGAAGGTCTTAACAAAGCTCAGATCCTTCACGTTTGAGCTTCCCTAGGCGGCATGGATTGGACCTTTGCTGGAGCGGTTGTTTGGTTAGCGCTTCTGCTGTCAAGACTGCAGTTTACTCGGGTGAAGGTTCGATCTACAGGACTATCTGGCAGTTTATTTTTATTATCCCAAATCATGCAGGTAGCTGCCTTCATCAACACAGGCCAATGAAAAATCCCAGACTTATCGTTTGGATGATAATGATCTCATTCTGAGACTATCTACAAAATGTAGGAACTTTCGAGGAACGAAGAGCATTTTTAGATGAGTTTCATCTGAGGCAGTCACAACCTGGACAATACAGCCTCCTTAAACTCCCGCGCCATGCCATAAGCTGAAATGAGAGAGATGGCCTTTTTTAATCAAAATTTTATTTGAAATAATTTTATAATATTGTATAAAAATATTAAATCATAATAATTTTGATACTGTGAAAATAAAATGAGTCATGGAAAATATTATAGTACAGAAATTTTGGCCCATATCGAGATCTTGTCGAGTATACCATCGCGAAGACATTGAGATTTGCTTTGAACAAGTAAAAAAAAGTATCGATAAGGTAAAATATCGACGTGGAAGAATCAATCAATCAATCAATCACAAGCTTTCAATGATTGATGAATGTGGTCGAAAACTGAGCCTCTCTTTCGATCCGTGACCTTGGTGTCAATGTGTCAAGGCGTCAGACTCCCAGAGACTGTAGGAAGGTTAGAAGTTGAGAACACCGAAGTGTCATGCGTCGAGCTGTCTGAACTAAATTATTGAGGAGTTTTTGACACCATTCCAAGCCGAGTCCTGCTCGGTCAAGAGGATCTCCTGAGGATCACGTGTCTTTGCTGCTTTGGAGACTATCTTGGCGAATCCTCTTCTTTGTCTTCTTTAGTGTCTTGGATGAAGAATCTTCTTCTTTGTCTTCTTTAGTGTCTTGGATGAACTCTCTCTGACCCTGTCTGTCTCGGACGGGTCCATAACTGTATGTCTCTGGATCTATTTCAGTATCTCGTCTTTGTTTCTGTCTCGATTTTTCATGCCGCAATTAAATGTGTTTGGCTCTGTCTGCTTGTGTTGGTGTTTGAAACAGAAACTGTTTATCTCCTCTCTCTCTCTCTCTCTCTCTCTCTCTCTCTCTCTCTCTCTCTCTCTCTCTCTCTCTCTCTCTCTCTCTCTCTGTTTCTGTCTCTATCTGTCTGTCTATCGGCCTCTCTGTGTCTCTGTCTTTGTCTCTGTCTTTGTCTCTGTCTCTATCTGTCTGTCTGTCTGTCTGTCTGTCTGTCTGTCTGTCTGTCTCTCTCTCGTTCTTTTTACTTACAATGAAATCTTTAAATTTGTGACAGCATTGATAATTGTTTCGTTTTATTCCGCGTCTCCTAAGTCCGTTTCTGAGCATACTCCCAAACGAGACTGCAGTAATAGAGCGGGTCACTAAATAAGCAGAGCCCAACCGTCGAAATTCGGGACCAAATTACATTTTGAGAGTTTATTACCCGTAGCAGAGAAGGTAATATACAGTGAGTCCCCACCTGAAGTATAAATCAATCGAAACTTTTCAATACATGTATAATCTGGATGCCTAGCGCTCATCAAAGTTTTAAAATGAAATGAAATAAAAGAAATAAAACAAAATGTAGGGGATTGAAAGCCTGAAGCAAAAACCACTTCTAACCTGCTACAGAAGATTGATGAGCGCAGATTGAAAACACTCAGTCCATGTTCCTATTTCCTTACTAATAGGCCTACAGGGCTAAATAGCAGGAATAGATGAATTCAAAAGCTGCGTAACAGCTCATGCATCTTCAGGTAAAGCCCAGGTCAGATAAAACCATGAAACCCGTGAACTCGTGAAGGTAGTTCTGCCCCTGACGTTAAGTTCAACTCGGAACTCTTTTGCAACCAGAAAACCAGCAGGTGCCGACAATGGCCGCCATTATAAACCATTGGCCACAAGTAAGGCGCAGTAATTGCCCCTAATTGAGTGCATGGCCACGCCATAACTTTGGAGCTATTGTGTTACTCCGCGCTGTAACAATATAATCCCGCGTAGATCGAACGGCGCGGCTTGTGTTGTCTGACACTGGGATCCCCGTGGAGTTTCTGAGATTCTCAATTGAACGATTATTCTAATAATAAAGTCGCTTTGGAACTACAATAATACACAAGTATGTAGAGGAATGCTACCGTCCGGCTTAAAGTCGAATGGCAAGATCTAGAGCTAGGGTGGTTTTTGTTTCGCATAAAACCAGTCAAAATCATTGAACTGTTGACGGGCCGCCTCCTACTGTGAAGGAAATTCGAACCGGCACTACTTGACAATATCTACCGGGGACCGTCCATCTGGATAGGTCCATAGTTTTCGAGCTGAATGTCAATGTTTATACATTTATCTTCAAGTTTGTTAAAAGCACTAGGGGGCACAAACCTTTAGTTCCAAGATTTTTCTGAGTCGTGAATGAAAAAAAAAGGCATTGAACTCAGTTGTTTCCAATCACTGACTGGTATGTCGAAAGATCCCGAAACAAAGAGAGCATTTTATTGATAAGAATCAGTTCATTATTTGAGCTGGAATTGCTCAGGGGGCCAGACAATCTACAAGCTATACTCCATTAAACAACTTTGTTTAATGACAACAGTCTTTGACTGGATTGAATAGGAAAATCCCACTGGTCACAACAAGTTTTTTGGAAACGTTTCTTACTGTATACAACATGAATAATTACCATCAAAAACGAAAAAAGACAAAAAAAAAAAAAATCCTTTAAGTTATAAAAGGAGTGATAAGATCAATAATCTTAATATCCTTAGTGCGACAAAGTTAATAAATTATTATCTTAAATGAACTACAATGATTAACTATTTATCAAAATGCTACGCTTCTCTGCATAATTTATCCCGTGAAGAATTTTCTAAAGCTACTCCACCTTGTTTTTTGAGTTTCGACTTGGCAATTTCTATACGCTCTTCAAATGTGGCTTGTTGACCGTTTCAGTTAAGCCCAGTAACCATATTGAATCATAAAACTTAATGACTTTGTGATTTTGTTACGTCGCAAATGAAGTGAATCCCTTGTGACCTGCCGAAAATTTCTGAGGAAACTCTGATTCACGTCTTATGATTTTTTTTTAAACTTTAGAATTAAGATTATTTCATGTTGATAAGTTCGAAATGGCCACGAACCATTCAACCAACCAACCTATCGATCTAACGAACAACGGCTAAACAATAAATCGATCAACAAATAAAATTAATAAACCAAGCTATGTTTAAGTCAACGCAAAACCAACCAGCCCATAAAATTCTTATGTTTTTTTGAAAAGTCGCACATATATCTAGGAGAATACAGAATAGCTTTAAGTATGTATACATGCTCATAGGTTGGTTATGGAAAAGAAAGTAAAATTAAAAAAAAATAAATAAATAAAAGAGATGGAGAGAGAGACAAAGAGAGACAGAGGCAGAGAGAGAAAAGGAGAGAAAGAGAAAAAAAGGAAGATGGAGGAGAAAAAGAGTTTGACAAACGGTATAAAGAAAGAGGCAGAGTTTTTTTTTTTTTCAAAAATTTTTTTCTCCGATTTTCAAAAACATTTCTGTAAAAGAAGACTTTAGTGAACTCCCAGCACAAAATAATGAACTAGCAGCTTACAAGGGTAGATAACCCCAGGTGTTTTGTGTAAAGACTCTCCAAACCTACCGTTAGGTCTACACCCAGGACCCAATCAGCCATGCCCGTTTGTTCACGCATGCGTAGTTCTCAACAGCGGTCTCCTCCCAACATCCCCGTTGCCTTCCATGTCCATCTTTGTCATGGGTCACCTCCTCTCTTCTCTCCGTGTCCAGTGACGCGTGAACTGAAGTGACCTATGACCTATGGCCTAAGGCAGCAGCAATGCCAGGCACACTGACTTAATGGCTGCCATTAATTAAGCCTGACGGCGGGTGCTGGAGACGGCGCGACCAAGTCGGGACATGCCACTGGTGGCGTGACGATCATGACATGCTTGCTGGTTGTGAACGTCTCGGGATGGAAATAATGTCATCTTGGAAAAAAAAAGAAGAAATCAATAACATGCAGCAGAAGTATTCAATTTCTTCTTGTTCTTGTTCTTGTTCTTATCGTTCTTGTTCTTCTCCTTCTTGTTCTTAATCTTCTTGTTCTTGTTGTTTTGTTTCTTCTGCTTCTTGTTCTTGTCGTTCTTGTTCTTCTCCTTCTTGTTCTTGTTCTTGTTGTTCTTGTTGTTCTTGTTTTTGTTCTTCTTCTTTTTCTCCCCCCAATCTGTGCCTCGATGATACCTCAGAACTTCTCTTCCAGCAATACTCTTGTAGACCAAGAGCGGCGCCTACTGAATTCCCAGATCAGCACAAAAATTTTACAAAATTCCTCAAACAAGTTGTATACTTACCATATTTTTTTTAAATTCTATTTCTTTATTAAATCTTAATTACAATTTTAACCAATGAAAACAGTAAAAGTCAGGTTCACGAAAACATGTCGGAA
Source organism: Elysia crispata (assembly GCA_033675545.1). NCBI lineage: Eukaryota > Metazoa > Mollusca > Gastropoda > Plakobranchidae > Elysia > Elysia crispata. The sequence continues at coordinate 83,399 of JAWDGP010005930.1, forward strand.
TAAATTTTTATGAAATCAATACTATAATTCGTAGAGACAAATAGTCTGAGCTTCTCAATACCAATACGCTATAGAATTATAGTAGATGGGCGCGTAAAACTTCTATCCTTATCATTTTCCAAATTTGTCAGCGACAAATTCTCTGCGGAAAATTGAATTTACTTTTGAATTAAGAGAGTATGAGTCAGCAACTATATGTCCTGCACTGGACGAAAATTTAGTTATTATTTTTTATAAAATAGTTATAGTTGTAGTAGTAGTAGTAGTAGTAGTAGTAGTAGTAGTAGTAGTAGTAGTAGTAGTAGTAGTAGTAGTAGTAGTAGTAGTAGTAGTAGTAGTAGTAGTAGTAGTAGTAGTAGTAGTAGTAGTAGTAGTAGTAGTAGTAGTAGTAGTAGTAGAAGCAGTAGCAGTTTAGAGGCAGTAGTAGCAGCAGTAGTAGCAGCAGTAGTAGCAGTAGTAGCAGCAGTAGTAGCAGCAGTAGTAGTAGCAGCAGCAGCAGCAGCAGTAGTAGCAGTAGTAGGAGCAGTAGTAGCAGTAGTAGGAGCAGCAATAGTAGCAGCAGTAGTAGCAGTAGTAGCAGCAGTAGTAGCAGTAGTAGGAGCAGCAGTAGTAGCAGCAGTAGTAGCAGTAGTAGGAGCAGCAATAGTAGCAGCAGTAGTAGCAGTAGTAGGAGCAGCAATAGTAGCAGCAGTAGCAACAGTAGTAGCAGTAGTAGTAGAGCAATAGTAGCAGTAGTAGCAGCAGTAGTAGCAGCAATAGTAGCAGCAGTAGCAGCAGTAGTAGTAGCAGTAGTAGTAGCAGCAATAGTAGCAGCAGTGGTAGCAGCAGCAGCAGTAGTGGTATTAGTCCTCCCAATCACGGTATCTGATGATATAACCTCAACACATCCATGCCATGCCAGCTAGAGGCCGCTCGATTTCTCCCGTTACGCTATAATCTGAGCGCGCCTCGCTCTACAAATACAACAAGTAGAAAAAAAAAAAAGGAAAGAAAAGAAAAGAAAAGGCGAACTTGTCTGAAGGCAGACAGACGGAGCGAGTGTCGAGGGCTGTAAGCAGGTCTGAACCAGCTCAGTTGGGCGAGACATCCTGTGGGCCGGACTGACTCAGAGGCCTGAGCGGACCTGATCTCTTGTAGGAGCTGGTCCAGCCAGTACCGGGAAAACCTGGACTGGCTTAAGACAGCCTTAAAATGGTGGTTTCGGAGATTCGCTGCGGATTCTAAGGCTCAGGAATTAAAAAAAAATATCCAACATTTTTTCATCAATAATTTATTTTCTTCTATGTCAACTTGTAAAGAAAATAGGTGAAACACTTCATTTGCAGTTTCTTTTTAAGTCATTCACTTTCTCTCTCTCTCTCTCTCTCTCTCTCTCTCTCTCTCTCTCTCTCTCTCTCTCTCTCTCTCTCTCCCTCCCCGCCCCCCCCCCCCCCACACACACACTCTTTTAACGCCCCGAAGCATCACAAGTACCTACCTATAAAAAGGAGAAAAGAAGAAAAATAAAAGAAAAATTTCGATAACTGCTTTATTTTTTTTTTTTTTTTGGAAAATTTTCGTTTCTCTCTATTTGGCAAATAATTTAATGTTGGAGATCTTTCATTGCATCATAAGGAAAAAAATCTAGCATAGAAATATAACTGTTAGGTTTCCTACTTCTAGTATCAGAGGTTCTGATGAATACGAGACAGGAGGTAGAGGGAAGTGAGGCCCATGAAATATTCGTATTTATGTCGTATTTTTTAAACTTTTTTTCCTTAATTCCAGACATTGCCAAAAAGTTTGGTACAAGAAACACGAAATCAGTTTTTATGTTTACAACTTGTTCTAACCACCCATCTTTAAATGCCGAGGCAAGCAGCAATAAACCACAACAAAGCGAAAACCAAGCAGAAATAAATGCATCTTCCATTTTACAGACATGGATGCAAAATAACACTTATCAAGCGCAATTGCAATCGAGCAAACTTCATGAAAAAATATTTGGTAAAAAATGAATCAGTGATTAGGTGCATGCTGGGAAAGAAGTAACAATCTGGAAGTCACTCAAAAACTTTTCGTCCCTCAAACGGGAAATGGAAGTCCTGACTATTTTTTGTGTACCTCAAGCACTCTACGCTTTTAGCATTGCCTCAAAGGCAACTTAGTGTGATTACACGCATTACGTATTTGTGGCTTCCGCAACAACCCTTAAATCTGGGACTCTCCAAGGATTTCTTACATTGGGTCGGAACTAGCTTTAGTCCTTCAGACCTAGGAATGAGAGGAACAAAAAGAGAAAATATCTGTATCGAGATATCCAGATTGTGTCCACTCCAAGTGGCAACAGCCAATCAAATAAAAGGGGCAATATCGGTTTTTTCCGGTCCCTGCTCGTTCCACATCGAAGGTCGCAGAAGTACGGCAGGTTAGCCGTGGTGGTGTATACTCAACGACTGATGACGTCATTAGGCGTGAGGACTCAATAAACTCTCTAAACTCTCCTCTCCCTCCTCCGCCACCAATGTGTCCCTTGCTCCTCCTGTATTTTAAAAAGAAATAAAAATTTCCTCATTGCATTAATTTTTCTTTTGTCGGCTGTCTACTCATCTTTTTTTTTTCCACTTTTTTATTATTCCAACGTTTTCTCTTATTGAGACCTCGCTTTCGTTTCGTTTATTTTTCTTTCCAGTCCGTTCTTTGCAAATTGCGAGTTTGTGTACACAAAAGCCCGTCGGGTTTCGGATGTTGGCGCGAAGAGACATAAGTTCAGAGCGAGGTCACAGACGCTTTTGTGTGACGGTAATGGGCAGACTTGTTTACCCAGTTTGGTTATTCCGGTCAGATCTTTTGTCCGCGGCATGGTGAATAATTTCTCCCGACTCGGTCAATGCTTGACCACCGCTAGCTGGTGGTCACTTGTAGGTGTGACCTCCTTGTCTGGTACTTGCCGGCTTACCCTGTCTGAAGGGTGGACGAGGGAGCGATGGACTCCAAGCTGGACAATCAGTCAGGCGCTGGACATTGGACACGCGTGGAAGCTAAGAGGTCATGAATATGACGCCATTACCCCCACCCTATTGGCTCATCGACTTTATGCGACACCATCATGTAACAAGTTTCCACGATTGGGAAAAATGTTTTGATTTAAAGCAAAATCCTGTTCATTGTAACAAATGAAGAAAAAGAAAAACAGAAAATATCAAACAGAAAATATCCTGGTGTAATATTAAGCATATCAAGATATCTCCAAATCCGGCACACATAATTTATTCATTTGTCCAAGGTATAGATTTGTTGAAAGCCTGTAAATTTTTTTTTCGCGGCCTAAATGTTTGTAACAAAAGGAGTATGTAGATACGTTTTAAAGAAACATATCCATCGGTTTTAAGAGAAAGAAAAATTTTTGGCACGATCTCTATCATAAAAAGTGTTAATTTAAAAAAAAAAATGAAGAAACGACTCATTCTAAACTGATTTTCATGTCATGATTTAAAAGAGAGAGAGAGAGAGAGAGAGAGAGAGAGAGAGAGAGAGAGAGAGAGAGAGAGAGAGAGAGAGAGAGAGAGAGAGAGAGAGAGAGAGACAGAGAGACAGAGAGAGAGACAGAGAGAGAGAGAGAGAGAGAGAGAGAGAGAGAGAGAGAGAGAGAGAGAGAGAGAGAGAGAGAGATAGAGAGACGTGATTATTTGTTGGTGATGAAACCCCCGCCCCTAAAAAAAAAAATAAATAAATCATAAAACAATAAGCAAGCAGCTTTAGGTAAGACCCAAGCATCTTCTCAAAGTCCATTGATATCCTCCGTTGCTTGATGCCGGTCTATCTCTGACGAGCAGTGGGGGTCAAGATCGTTAGGAGCAGCAAGGAAACCCAAGGCAGACAGACAGACAGACTAGCATTCTCCAGCTCAGGAGACTTCGGCTTTCACCATAGTTTCAGCTGTTCTGCTTTCTAGAAATATTTTAATGGCAGACTTTAAAAAATGTGACAAAAACTTAACAACTCTGAAGTGGCTTAGCGGAATTTATTTTTTCTCTTTTTCTTTCTTTCTTTTTTTTTTTTTTTGGTGTGTGTATGTGTGTGTGTGTGCGTGTGTGGGTCTTCTCTTAAGACACTACGTAGA
>JAWDGP010005930.1:92500-95000 GCA_033675545.1 Elysia crispata
ACTCAGATGATGATCCCATCGCTTGTGAACTAAAGATTAGGAAAGGAGAAGTCTTTATATATACAGGTTGTCTCTAATTGATTCTTCAAGTATGAAACACAGCTGAGCTGAAGTTGTACAGACTGGAAAAATCTTTTTGAGTTCAACGATGGAGTTATGGCTTGTAATTTGGTTTGATCTGCGTTATACTATAGATAGGCAAGATAATGATTTTAATCCTCCTTCGCCTCGTAATACTTAATTCTCTACATATATTATACCATCAACGTTATCACCACCAACACCACAATTACTGCTACTACTACTACTACTACTACTACTACTACTACTACTACTACTACTACTACTACTACTACTACTACTACTACTACTACTACTACTACTGCTACTACTACTCTACTACTACTACTACTACTACTACTACTACTACTACTACTACTACTTCAAGTACTGAAACTACAGCTGAGCTGAAGTTGTGCAGACTGGAAAAATCTTTTTGAGTTCAACGATGGAGTTATGGCTTGTAATTTGGTTTGACCTGCGTTACTACTACTAGATAATGAAGACTAATGATTTTAATCCTCCTTCGCCTCGTAATACTTAATTCTCTACATATATTATACCATCAACGTTATCACCACCAACACCACAATTACTGCTACTACTACTACTACTACTACTACTACTACTACTACTACTACTACTACTACTACTACTACTACTACTACTACTACTACTACTACTACTACTACTACTACTACTACTACTACTACTACTACTACTACTACTACTACTACTACACTTCTATCAGCACAAAACTACAATAAGAACCACTACCATCTCTGCTACAAACATTCTACTAATCTGTTGTTGAAACCCATAACCAAAAACCCCGTCCAACTGTATGATGAACTACCCCAGCTAAAACAGACCATTAACCAGACTTTCAGTTAAAAATCTGCATTAAAACCTCAACAAACCTGTCACATGGTGACCCCTCACAAAAAAAAAAAAAAAAAAAAAAAAAACCGTCCCAAATTGTTTCTCCAAGATTAGCTTCTACTTTCGCTAGCTAGAATAATCTAGCACGAAAAAAAAGAACAAAACAAGTTAAGTTCATTAGTTGAACCTAAACGATTCCCTAGGTGTAGGTGTTGCTCCCTGAGCTGAACCTATTCCAACCCATCCACACCTGACCAGCCTGTGCCTGAGGTTCTCGTTTTGAAGTTCTGCAGTTCCTGGAGTTGAAGGAATAAAAGAAAAATGTCCATCTCGCGAAGAGAAAGTTTTGTACACACACCCACTGGGAGAACCAGAGAGAAATTGTAAAACTTACAGGTGTGATTTTTCTGGAAATTAGAAATTTTACAGCATCCATTGCGATTTGATGCAAACTGCTGATTGGTTCCCCAAGTCATAGGGTTTGTGCAGCAATTTGCAGCGTGGAGCCTCCATATACAGCTAAACAATTTCTTTTTTCATGTAACAATAACCCCCACCACCCCCCATCCTACACACCTACCCCTCCCCCCCTTCCGCACCCCCCATACTCACACACACCCTCTAATCTTTTCTCCACCACTTCACCAATCTTCTCTATTCTTATATTTCCTTGTACCGCCTTGCTGAGGGCCACTCTAGGTATCAGTAAAATAGATTGTTTTACCAACGCATTTTCGCGCCTTCGTTTTATATGACTTCTTTACCCACTACTTTTTTTCATTTTTGTGAGTCGCTTCCCTTTGTTTCAGTGTACTTTTTAATGCCCCGAATCTCAGTTAGACGCAAACGTTTCATTGGGGAAAAAAAATCAGCCTTTTATTTGAAAAAAAAAAGTCAGTAAACATAGAACTGATTTTAAGTTTCAGAACCTTGAGAATTCTCATTTAGTTTTGTTTGGGTTTTGTTTCGTGAAGTCAAAATGCTTATTTCTTAGAAAAAAAAATAAAAAAAGGAACTGACCATTTCTGTTGTCTTATTATTCCTTATAAATAAAGTATCACTGGTTAATGTTTTTTTTTTCTTCCATTTAGTTAGCCGGTTATCTAGAAACTGTAATTTACCCTCAAACTATTTCCTTGGACCGTTGCTTTTTATTTTTTACACGAGTTATGTTATATAATTATTTTGGGGTGATCACATAGTAATTTTAGCTGATGGATTTCAAATATTAAACACTTTGTCAAATGTATGTAAGATCCTAGCATTTCTGTGTCAACCCTTATTTCTGCATTTTTGTACATCTAATTTAATGTTTCATATAGAAATAGCAAGTAGATATAATTCTACTTAATAACAGTGTGGTGGTAGCGAGTTAGTTCAACACAGAAGGTCTGAATTTTCTCAGAATGAAACGTGAAGAAACTTTTTAATGGACGCCTCCACTAGGCAAGGGATGGCAAGTAAGGTGACACTCTATACTCAATGAAGTGAGATCCTAGCAAAAGCCAAAGCTCATTAAGGTGGGAAAAAATGAAGGATTTTCTATGAAAACAATGAA
>JAWDGP010005930.1:100000-110000 GCA_033675545.1 Elysia crispata
GAGAGAGAGAGAGAGAGAGAGAGAGAGAATGGGAGAGAGAGACAAAGAGAGAGAGGGGGAGAGAGAAAGAGAGAGAGAAAGAGAGAGAGAAGAGAGAGAGAGTGGGAGAGAGAGGGAGAGAGAGAAAGACAGAGAGAAGAGAGAAAGACAGAGAGAAGAGAGAAAGACAGAGAGACACAGAGAGAGAGAGAGAGAGAGAGAAGAGAGAGAGAGGCGGAGAGAGAGGGAGAGAGAGAGGAAACGTATAATCTAGCGCTCGCTAATGAACAAAAGCTTACTCATCATTATTGTATGAAAAGCAAAGCTAATATAAACGCGTAATTAATTATAATGGACAAAATAAAATAAAAAAGATGAAATGTATCATTCATGGATGAGTTTAAAATCGGATGGAAACGAGTGTATATCACAGTTATTTCTTTGAAAATTCTAGAATTGCCAGACCAGAAAGAAGCTTCGATTTTTTTTAAATTAACAACTTTTCATGAGTGCCAAGCTGTGGCACGTAGGTTTCAACCTTATTACCTGGTTGGAAACCTCCAATCGTACACATGTGTAACTTGACCTCTGACTACAAACAAATGTTGACATTAACCTCTGCCCAAACACGATTTTTAATTACCAGTTAATAAACAATGCTTGAAAAATGACAAGTGTAACAGTTAATTTCCAGAATGGGGTTATTTCCCTTTTTCGCAAATGTGCGTCTGCGAATTGGGTTTTCAGTCTAGTTCAAAATGTCTTAGAGCGTGAGCGAAAGTTTTATTGGATGCATGTCGATACAGGAGAATAACTGACACGTGTGAAATCTTTTGCGCTTAGTTCTGTATTTTCTGAACCTCGATTAACGGGCTTGACGTACGTCCCTCATGATGTTTCAAACTGAAGCGTGCACTGTTTGATGTGAGGTTTTTTAATTCTTAAGTCAGAGAAGTGAATTAGCTTTCAAGGCGACCGTCCACGTTCATTTTCTTTTAAATGGAAACGAAAGATGAATTAAGCCAAGAACTGTTTAACTTGCTACACATTTATTGAAACCATGGACTGATTATTTTATCAAAGTGAGAAAAAAAAAAAAACAACTTAATTGATCGTTCAATATAGGACAGAAGCAACGAGAGAGAGAGGGAGGGAGGGAGAGAGTGAGAGAGAGAGAAAGAGAGAGAGAGAGAGAGAGAGAGAGAGAGAGAGAGAGAGAGAGAGAGAGGATTGAGTGAGAGAGACAGAAAGACAGAGAGAGAGAGAGAGAGAGAGAGGGAGAGGGTAAGACATACAGACAGACAGAGAGTGCGAATGATATATATCAAATCATTGATAGAAAGATAGAGAAAGAGGCAGGGAGAGAGTGAGAGAGAAAGAAGGAAAGAGAAAGATAGCCAAAGAACTTCTATCGAACTAAAAAACCGAGATAAAAAAGCAAAAAAAAAAACAACAACAAAAAAAAACCCCATCTCGTTTCACCGCAGCATCTTTTCAGAACTAGAATACCGTATACAAATGTATGTCACAATCCAAACAACACTCTAGTTCTGGAACTGCTTGGGTAACCCGATCTCACTGTCCCTACCCTTTGTTTGTCGGGAGGAGGAGAAGGCAACCCTCCTCAGTGTGTCACGGAAAAAGTCAAGAATCGCCTCGAAGGAAAGCAGGAGCAACCAATTTTACCGCAGAATATCTCCCCGTGTACGCACTTTTCCGGCCCAGGGCAGGCCGCAGAATATCTCCCCGTGTACGCACTTTTCCGGCCCAGGGCAGGCCGCAGAAGATGCTAACCCACTGAAGCCCCGTGTCGGCGTAAAGATGGCAGAAAATCCCGGGCACAGATCTAGATCTACAGCTCGGCGCACGGTACCGATCTACACAAAGTTCATCGGCTGGCAGGGCTTGTGTAGTCCAAGTCCTTCCATTGTTTATAGTATATCAATCTCGAGTTCTGCCGGAGTTTGGTACGCCGGGGAGAAGGACATGGTGCATCCATTCCATGCCCCTGAGAGGACTCGGCGTAGGACTTTCCTCACGAGGAAATCGTTAAATCTTAGTGGGAACTGGGTTGGGGGGGGGGGGGGAGGGGGAGTGGGGGAGGATGGGGGAATCAGGGAACCAGTGAACCTGTTCCCAGTTCCCGGGCGAGTCCAAGGCGACTCGCAGCTTCTACACCTCCATGGAGATGGTGAAGACGGTGTCCCAACCGTAAGGATTGTTGGTCGTGGGATATTCAGGGAAAGCAGCAGTTTTCCTCCTGGGATTCCACCTCCATCTCTAGATTCAGCGTTGATACGTTAAACTTATAACTCTATTGTATCCTTTTTTGTCCCGTAGTTTTAAAAGTTGGTTGTGTGCCTGTTTCTTTTTATGCCCCTGATTATACTATATACAGACACACACGCGTTCTTTTGGATCCTTTGTAATTTCAAAGTTGTCCTCCAAGTTAGAGTTGTGTTCTGGCCCTTCTATTTGGCTTCATACTCAGGAAATCTAAATCCTTGGATGAAAATCCCTTTTTTTTTTTCCCTTTGTCCCAGTTTTCATCGCTTAGAACCCTCTCCAAGGCTCACACGCTCTCAAGACAAACCTGTCTAACGTGATTACCTCCCCTTTAACCCAGTTGGTCCCCCTGAACCTCCTGCCCATCAGAGTGTTTCCTCTGGTTGCGTCTCATCTTGATGTTCAGATCTGGCCGAGAATTACTGTAAGAACATGGCTCTACTGGTTTTTGAAGGTTAATAATAATAATACTAAAAAAAAAAGTTGAAGAAAAATAGAAAATAGAATACACGAAACTGTCACATGCTACTGCAACAACAACAACAACAACAACCACAACAACAAAATCAACAATTACTAATTCGACTATTTTTCTTCTAATACTACTACTACTACTACTGCTGCTGCTGGCTGCTGCTGCTGCTGCTGCTGCGACGACGACGACGACGACTACTACTACTTCTACTACTACTTCTACAATCGTAACGCCTAATCTACAGCTGTTATGAATTTTTTTTAGCTCTACGCTCCTTGTACCCAGGCACTTGTCTAAATCTACCGGTTTTTTTAAAAAGCGGTGCTGTCAGTTAATGTGTGAAGATATCCCTGGCTACACTTCTCAGTTTAGCTCTGCTCGAGTCAGAGTGACAGACAGCTCAGAGAAATTGGCTATGAACGGTCATACACAGAGCTTCTGTTGCCTCGCTTTATCACAATTTTTCTTCTTTCTTCTCTATTCTCATCCGTCTCTCTCTGTCTCGGTCTGTGTCATTCTATCTGTCTCTCTCTCTTTAGCTCTGTCTTCTTCTGTTCTTCGTTTCTTCTTCTTTTCTTTCTCTTTTCTCCGTTTTATTCTGCGAAAATCTGCGTAATATTTTGCATAGATCTCTTAATTACTATCTTGATTTCTTTTCACTGATTTTCAACTGTTTCTTGTACAATCTCTCTATTTCTCCCCCTTTTAGCTCCCTTTTTCTTTCTCTCCTTTTCTCTTTTGCTCCCTCTAATCCTAGCGCCCTCCCTACACTTTTCCTCCCTCTAACCCAAACTCTTCCCTAGCCCCCTCCCTACACTTTTCCTCCCTCTAACCCAAACTCTTCCCTAGCCCCCTCCCTACTCTTTTCCTCCCTCTAACCCAAACACCTCCCTTGCCCCATCCCTAGTCTATTCCCTCCTCGTGCTGGTAGAAGATTGTTTCACATATCTCACAAATCCTAGCCCAAACACGAGAAGCACGGAGAAACAATGGGGAAACCCCGATGTTTCTGGTCCATCTTTCAACAGAACAGTACCTTGCCAACGTCACGCCTTCTGCTCACACAACCCTGGGAGGAGAGGAAAGAGAGGGGAGGGGGGGGGGAGCAGTCTCGCCCGTGCAGGAGGAACTCAAGACTGAGATAGAGAGAAAGAGAGAGGGGAGGGGTGCAGAAGACAGATGAGAGAGAGAGGGAGGCAGTGAGATGAGAGAGAGAGTGAGAAAGAGAGAGATGAGAGAGATAGAGAGAGAGATAGATATATAGAGAGAGAGTGAGAAAGAGAGTGAGATGAGAGAGAGAGAGAGAGAGAGAGAGAGAGAGAGAGAGAGAGGGGGCAGAGAGATGAGAGAGATAGATAGAGATAGAGAGATAGATAGATAGATAGATAGATAGATAGAGAGAGAGAGAGAGAGAGAGAGAGAGAGAGAGAGAGAGAGAGAGAGAGAGGGGGTGAGAAGGAGAGATAGAGAAGGAAAGAGAAAACAAATAAAACAACTCCGTGCCCAATAAAAGATCGTCAGCAAATAAGATAACAGCAACCGTCTCAGTGTCTCACAGAGGCAACAGTATACTTTATAAACAACTCTTTTTATATAAAGAGTAATAAAAAGGAATAAATAAATAAAACAAAATAAAAACAAAACCTTTAGTCATGAAGAAAATCCCGTGGATTGCCTATTGATTTTGGATAGTTTTTTTCTTTGCTATGATTTTTTTTTTTTTCAATTATAGATTTTTCCTATAGTGGGTCAAAGTTCTTAATAATTTCTTTCTTGATTATTTAGATGCCATAAGTAAACAAAAACATGACATTGCTGCAAGAGACTACTGTGATACTCTCGAATCAGAGGTGAGATGATAATGATACTACTACTACTACTACTACTACTACTACTACTACTACTACTACTACTACTACTACTACTACTACTACTACTACTACTACTACTACTACTACTACTACTACTACTACTACTACTACTACTACTACTACTACTACTCCTACTACTACTACTACTACTACTACTACTACTACTACTACTACTACTACTACTACTACTACTACTACTACTACTACTACTACTACTACTACTACTACTACTACTACTACTACTACTACTACTACTGCTACTACTACTACTACTACTACTACTACTACTACTACTACTACTACTACTCCTACTACTCCTACTACTCCTACTACTCCTACTACTACTACTACTAATACTAATACCACTACCTCTACCACTACTACTACTACTGCTACTACTACCACTGCCACTACCTGCCCTACCACTACTGCTACTACTACTGCTACTACTACTACTACCACTACCTCTACTACTACTACTACTGCTACTACTACTACTACCACTGCCCACTACTACTACTACTGCTACTACTACTACTACCACTACCCTACTACTACTGCTACTACTACTACTACCACTACCCCTACTACTACTACTACTACTACTACTACTACTACTACCACTACATCTACTACTACTACTACTGCTACTACTACTACTACCACTACTACCTCTACTACTACTACTGCTACTACTACTACTACCACCACCCTACTCTACTACTACCGCCTACTACTACTACTACCACTACTACCTCTACTACTACTACTACTACTACTGCTACCACTACCTCTACTACTACTACTACTGCTGCTACTACTACCAATACTACCTCTACTACTACTACCTGCTTCTACTACTACTACTACCACTACCTCTACTACTACTACTACTGCTACTACTACTACTACCACTACTACCTCTACTACTACTACTACTACTACCACTACCTCTACTACTACTACTACTGCTACTACTACTACTACTACTACTACTACTACTACTACTACTACTACTACTACTGCTACTACTACTACAACTACTTCCACTACTACTACTACTACTACTACTGCTACTACTACTGCTGCTGCTGCTACTACTACTACTACTACTACTACTACTACTACTACTACTACTACTACTACTACTACTACTACTACTACTACTACTACTACTACTACTACTACTACTACTACTACTACTACTACTACTACTACTACTACTACTAAAAGAATATAGCTTTTCTTTTACAAGTGATAATACCTATTATAACCCAACCAAGAAACTCTTTCCTCCAGTGGTTGCGACAAGGTATCAATCTACTTAACCGCATTTATTGTGTTTTTGCAAATTACTTGGCGTAATTAGTAGAAAAGTACAAATAGGATTTGATTTAACGGCAAGACTGAAAGTTCGATAAAGTCAAAGAAAACAGTCGATCAGCGTAACACATAGGAAGATTTGTTACAACGAGGATTAAAGAAAAGTTTTAAAACCACTACAGCACTTCTATATACATGGATGTCAAGGAAAAAATAACAGGAGATATCAAAAGAAACCATTAACTTACTACATATTCACTGTTAGAACTTCTGCTCTAGAATAAATTGCTGTTATTACTGTTAAAACAACAGCAAAAAAAAGCACGAATACAAGCCAATAAATATTTAAAAAAAGAAAATAAGAAAACAATCACAAAAAACAAGACGTGTATACAAGTGTTATCACAAACTGATTTTTATTTTTGTTTTAAATTTGTTTTTTTTTTGGTCTTTATTTTCCGAAAGCTATAGTTTTCCGAAAAAGATTACAGATGAAAAAAAAAAGAAAAGAAAAACCACAAAATCTTCCATAATTTAAAAATTAAAAAAAAAAAACCCTCTAAACTTCTGCTGCCGCATCAATCTTGAACTTTGTCTATATCATCAGACACAGAACTCCGTTCCGTTCCTTAGGTTGTGAGTTCTGTACTGTGGTAGAACAATGCGTGTCGAGAACAAGGTTACTGGGTGAGTAGCAGCGGGCAGCCGCTAGCTGAGCGTCTCTCTGACTCTCTGACTCACGGGGGAGAAAGTGCTACAGTAGCTGACACCGTCAGGCCCTCAGGCCAAGAACGATCTACGGGCCTGTCGGAGAAACTTCGAGATGTTTACGGGGATCCGCATCGTTTCTCATAGGCCAGCTTTCTGTGGGGAGGATGGCAAATCGAAAAAAGTAAAAAAAAAAAAAAAAGAAAGAAAGAAAAAAAAAAGAAAGAAAGAAAAAAAAAAGAAAGAGCTGGTTATAAACACGTGAGGCGAACGTGTGATCTTGTCGTAGATTTCACAAGAAGCATTGTACTTTTTTTTTCATTTTTCTCATGAAGTGAACAGGTCGGAAACATAGCTCTTCGATGGCCAAATCTTACAGGCTGATTAGAGAATTTACGTGTCGACGGAATTCTGGTTTGTTTTTTCATTTTTCTTTTTTTCTTTCTTTTTTTTTTTTTTTTGGGGGGGGGGGGGGGGGGGGGGGGGTGCAGGTAAAAACCAATGTCCGATTTTAAATATAACGCCGTTATCTCAAAAGTGACTCTAATCAATAAAATCTAGACCGACGAAAGCTAAATTGCACGGCCATAGAGTTTGGATAAAATTATTTATTCAACCGAACAGATACTAACGAGCGGCTCCACACACACACACACACACAACTTTCTCATTCCTCAACGCACACAATTCCGAAAAAAAAAAACCAATTCTCAGATTGTCGAAACTTTTTTTTTTCAAAAACTTACCTCTATCACGTGATCTAACTACAACCAGAGCCCTGTCCCTGTTCGAGTTAAGATAATTATGTCAATGGTTGAACAAGCCGTGGTAAAATCCATCTTTAAGCCTTTGAACATTCAACAAATTCGAGCGAGAGAAAATATTCACAAAAGTTGTTGAAATTCACCGTGAAAAAAGCGATAAGCTAATGTCTGTATCTCCGTCAAAGAAACTAACATAGTGACAGAAAATTGCTCCAACAGAAGCAGTAGTAATAAAAAGGGGAATAACTCGTCATATATTACTTCTTGACACCAGGGTATCTGGTTTTCTTTTTTTTTTTTTTTTAACCTCTCTCCGTCAATGACTTCCTCGTCAGACCTGACCTTGTTCTACTAACTAGCGACTGTTAAAGAATCATTGAACCCCAGACCTAACTGTTAACTAGTTTTTCCTTAAGGTTAAATCACATAAAAGTTCGTCGTGGGATGAAACATGATACGACGGTTATTGCCGCGCCGTGGAAACAACCCCTAAGCCTTGCGGAAAACTAGGGACTCGAACAGACTGGCTTCGAATAAAACGGTCAAACCGTCGAGTGAGCGTTTGATTCTAGTAACCGATACAGACGACATAAAACGGTCATGCAGTGGCACAACAGTCGCTGTAAAAACCATAGAAAATACGGTTATCTTTCCATTTCACAGTTAAGTAGACAGCCGACAGGAGAATGTTCTGACGCGAATGTAGAAGACAGGCTAACCGTCATGGACGCTCGACGTGTGTAATTGAACCTCACGCCATAAACACCTCTTAAACCGGTTAATTCGCACCCGTTTGGATAGTCAAGTTTGGACGATTTCGTTGATTTAAAGTTCGCTTTTTTAACCTACAATCTCGAGACCGAATTTTTCCAAGCCTAGTTTTTAGCCAGCGAATCACATAATGTGGCAGATTTAATAAAAAAAAAAAAAGAAAAGAAAAGAAAAGAAAGCCAAGAGAACTTCGTGGTTATGATATTGTTCTCCATCTTCAAGGTGGTCAAACTCTGCTGGTATACACCTTTCTCGGGTAACCAGTGGTTAGAAAAATTATAAGTTTTCGAAATTCAGCATGTTTGCCTTTCGCCATTTTTTTAACTAGCCTGCTTCTGCTATAGAGTTTTAATGTTGAAAAAAAAACAGCCTTCAAGTCTTGAATTAAGTGGAAAAAAGGGGGAGGGGGGAGAGAGAGAGAGAGAGAGAGAGAGAGAGAGAGAGAGAGAGAGAGAGAGAGAGAGAGAGAGAGAGAGAGAGAGAGAGAGATGTAAATAATTATGAAACAAGTTGATGTATGAAGAAAAGAAAGATGAAGTATGAGTAAGATTGACATGACAATCAATCTTCTCAAATTGCGACTCGAAAAAAGAAAGTGAAACAAAGAAGCATTCTATGTAGTTACACAAATCACGGCGTAAACAGTCAAACTAAATACAGTCATTTGGTTTCTATCTAGCAAGGTTAAACCTTTCTCTCACCCTCTCTGTTTCTCTCTCTCTCTCTCTCTCGCTCTCTCTCTCTCTCTCTCTCTCTCTGTCTCTCTCGCTCTCACTCATTGGGCCTTTGCATGTCTCTCTTTCCCTCTCTCCTGCGCCCTTTCTCCTTTTCCCGAATTCTCTCTCCTTCCTTGCGTCTCTCTCATGCTCACCCCCAGCAGATGGGACTAAAAGAGAAGCTTCTTTCTCCCCACAATAACCAAGCCAGCATATACAAGATTTTGGCTCTCTTCCTACGTCTGTCTTTTCCTAGCTCTGTATTATTACAAAAACTGTTGAATGACGAGAGGATTTTCACCTTGACTCACGCATATTATACGCTAAGTAAGAGAAAATTTTACTGACAACCGAACAAAAAAATCGACGCGCCAAATGATGACGGACATCGAAGGCCCCCAAGGATTGCGAGGTACATCCCAACAACAAAACTCATCACCCTAGCGAACGGTTCACAATGGGGGGGGAATTACCGAGGTGTAGAAACAAAGAACGAGAAACAAGCGCCAATCAGAGGGGGGGAAGCACTCATTAATAAACAAGGCGAAAGGTCATGATGAGTGAGAAACAAGCTAGTGGCACGCGGGGCTTCCCGCACTGAGCAAGGGCCACCCACTTCGCCTTCCACGAGAACTCGGCTTACCTTGAGTTTTCTCGCTGTTTTGGGGGACGCCATCACGTCAATTATGGACTTGAAGCGTTTTTCTGAGCTCGATCGACTCTTTAAAAACTTGGAATTTTGTAGTTTGCTAGTCCTATGATTATAATCTTTTACTTCATTGTCTTGGCCCCCTGCAGTTTTAATGTCAGAATTTTACATACCGTACAAATAAAAAAAAGTTAAACAGAAAGCCAACAAGTCTAATTATCTTGAGGGTTATAAGTACCTACTGCACTCCTTGGGAAAAATGGAAACTGCAATGACATCATTAAACAAAATAATCAGCTCTTGAAGTAGAATAAGTGCCGTCCTACTGGGTATTTTTTTTGTTTTTTTTTTTGTTGTGAATTTCGCTCTTTATGAAGACATAGAAAGAAAATTTACATAGCAAAGGCATCTTTTAAGCACATTATAGGGTAGAACACTTTGAAAGTATAGTTTATCAC
>JAWDGP010005930.1:112500-115000 GCA_033675545.1 Elysia crispata
TACCACTATTACTAGTACTACTACTACTACTACTACTACTACCACTGCACTGCACCACTACTACTACTACTACTGCTACTACTCACTACTACCACTACTACCACCACTGCTAATTACTACTACCACTGCTACTACTACCACTACTACTCACCACTACTACTACTACTACTGCTACTGCTACTACCTACCACCACTACTACTACTACCACTACTACTACTGCTGCTACCACCTACTACTACTACTACCACTGCTACTACTACCACTACTACTACCACCATCACCACTACTACTACCACCACTACACCACTACTTCTGCTGCTACCACCTACTACTACCACTACTACTACTACACCTGCTACCACCACCACTACTACTACTACTACTACTACTACTACCACTACAACCACCACCACTACTACTACCTACCTACTACTACCACTACTACTACTACTACTACTACCACCACTACTACTACTACCACTACTACTACTACTACTACTACTACTACTACTACTACTACTACTACCACTACTACTACTACTACCACTACCACTACTACTACCACTACTACTACCACTACTACTACTACTACTACTACTACTACTACTACTACTACTACTACCACTACTACCACCACTACTACTACCACTACTACTACTACTACTACTACTACTACTACTACTACTACTACTATTACTAATACTCCTGCTGCTGCTGCTGCTGCTGCTGCTGCTGCTACTACTACTACTACTACTACTACTACTACTACTGCTGCTGCTGCTGCTGCTGCTGCTGCTGCTGCTACTACTACTACTACTACTACTACTACTACTAACACTACTACCTCTGCAGCGATTACTACTGTTATTTCTAATGCAGTTATTTCTAATTCTTTAGCATTTTAAATTTATTTTATCTCTTATTTAAATAAAATCACAAAGATCAGCTATCAAAAGGCTTTAATTTAAATCGCATCCTCCCAAAAATCGTATTTTTACCTTCCTTCCTCTCTCTCAATCCTCAGGTGTATTGCCTTATGCGATCAAGTCCATTCCAGGCATTATACCAAGCCAATACGGGTAAGTGCACTTTTACGCTTAATGTTCTTGTAATTTTTCTCTCCAAAGTTTATTATAGAGATTGTATTGCCTGATCTGGCAAAGAAGAACAAAACCAGCCTAAAGCCATGTTTTCTTCATCTGCTTCCAGCTTTGCACTTTTATTAGGAAGCTGAAAGTTTATTATTGTCCCAGTCTCTGCTGTCTATCATGGATCAATGGTTCTGTCTTCACCATTCAGTCTGAATAATTCAGATTTAGATCTATATCTGAGTAGAGTTTTAGTTTTCCCTCTATATCCTTTAATTATAATTGTTTCGTCTTGACCCTGAATTCCCCAAACTGATCTACTCGAGAATTGTAATTTGTCTATGAGTTTTTTTTTAACGATCATCTCGCAATTTGAAGTATGGATAACTTATTCTCCATCTGTTATCTGTCTTTCTCTTTATACATCAATCAATCGAGCTATCGATCTCAGTATCAACCAATTCATCTACTGATCTATTGAAAATACAACACCCTCATCCATGTGCTTATCAATTCATGTATTTATCCAAAATGTATTTTCTTTCATCCGTCAATCTCTCTTTTGCTCCTATCATTATCTTTCTATCTATTTTTTTTCATTTATATGCCTCTATATCTATTTACCCGTCTATTAATCTATTCGTCTTTCTCTTTATCTTTTGATCAATTTATTTCGTATTCTCTATCTAGTTCTCCTTTCTTGTCAGTTTCTTTCCTTATCTGAATCCTTCTCCTTCTTCACATTTCTCCTAAAAGTTTGTCTGCACCAAATCCATGATCGGTCTTTCTGCTTGTGTATAACCAGCCCAACTAAGAGACCATAATAAAGACGACTGGCTTTCACTATTATCACAACAGACTTGCATTAAAAAGTTTCCTAGCGTTCCTTAAAGCTTAGACAAATATAGTAAGAAATTTGTCGTACGGTACGCAACATAACATTAAGACTACCCAGCGAATTCTTCATTATAAAAGGGTTTTATTTTGTTCGATTTTAAAAAATTTCAATCACGATTTATTAATGAAAGCATCAAAATGTAAACGTTCTATAACGTATAAATTATCTCTTTCATTACGAACGTTTTAATAACTAAAATAATTACACCTTTTTTCATATCAATGTACAGGCAAGAAAAAGAAAATGTGTTTATCAGATCAGAATGATAACAATTGTTTTTTTTTTTTTTATATCTTAATCATCAGGACCAGAGAATTACTTTTAAGTTATGGCACACGCTTTGGCTTTTTTTCCAAAATCACTATTTTTTTCCCAACGGTATAAAAAAGATTTCATGATGAAAGTGTAAAAAGTATAAAAAAAATTCAGAAAAATTTTTACACTTTTTTCCATAAGTTTTGAAAGTAACATAACTTAATAAAGTTTTGAATAGACACAGATACAATTTTTTTT
>JAWDGP010005930.1:120000-122500 GCA_033675545.1 Elysia crispata
GTTGTTGTTGAAGAAACTGGAGAAGCGAAATTTCTAACGGTGCACAAACGTCTGTACTATACTACACCTTGCTCTATCTCACCAGAGAGGAGATTTTGTCAAAAATTCGAGGAAAACTGGGTCTTACAGTGGTGCACAAACGTCTGTACTATACTACACCTTGCTCTATCTCACCAGAGAGGAGATTTTGTCAAAAATTCGAGGAAAACTGGGTCTTACAGTGGTGCACAAACGTCTGTACTATACTACACCTTGCTCTATCTCACCAGAGAGGAGATTTTGTCAAAAATTCGAGGAAAACTGGGTCTTACAGTGGTGCACAAACGTCTGTACTATACTACACCTTGCTCTATCTCACCAGAGAGGAGATTTTGTGGAAAATTTGAATAAGATTGCGTCTTACAGTACACAGACTTTTGCACTACACCTTGTTTTAACTCACCAGAAATGAGATTTTTCAAAAATTTGAAGAAGACTGCGTCTACATGTACCATGAAATTCGAGAATCTGTCACAGACATTCTAGCGATGCAATCTCTTAAGAACCTGCCTTTTTTCTGAGAGTTGTCGTTATTTACAACAAAATCATCGAAACAATAACAGTATCTTGTGAAAACTCGGGCATGCAAGTTATATTATCTACATAACCTGCCATCTTGGCATCGCGAGTTATATTTTATAGGGTCGTAACTCATTTTTGGCAATTTTTCACGAGAACCAAAAAACTGTCTCATTTGTTTATTTTTGGCTCTTATAGGTTATTCAAACCATGTTTTACCCACTTCGACCTAGATCTACGAGGGCTCTTTCAGAAATAACCGAAAAATGCCCATTGCTCAGCAACCAGTGGAGCTTTTTTAATTCTGTAAACGACATGATATTCCTTATTTCCTTACGGATACTGCCAGAAATTATGAAGTGCATCATTTTGCACAATGAATGTCTAGACGATTTTAAAGATGGCGGCCCACCTTGAAACTTGGTCAAAGGAGGAAATCAGAGCTGTCATACGTTTTTTGAACGCCAAAAGTCTGAATCCTACCGAAATTCATAAAGAACTTCAGAGTGTATATGGTGAGCATGTTATAAGCCGTACACAAGTCTATCACTGGTGTAATTTGTTTGAAGCCGGCCATTCCGACTTGACAGACAGAGAAGGGAGAGGGCGTTCAATAACTGCGACGTCAGAAGACAATGTGAAGCGAGTTGATGAGCTTATTCGTCAAGACAGGAGGTTGAAACTTCATGAAATCGCAAGCAGTCTTGAAATTTCGGAAACTTCTGCCCATAGAATTGTATTTGATGAACTTGGCTACAGAAAAGTCAGCGCAAGATGGGTTCCTAAGCAATTGACAGACAATCATAAAGAACAAAGAGTGGACATCTGCAGGGAACTTTTGAGAAGAAGCAAGAGCTCACGCAGGGTTCACGGGCATACTGCCAACGCCGGCGGAGACTTTCTAGGGTACGATGTGACTTTTCTTGACAGCATAGTCACCGGTGATGAGACTTGGTTGCACCATTGCACCCCAGAAACAAAGCAAGATTCGATGACATGGAAACATCCATCCTCACCTGTCGCGAAGAAATTCAAAGTCATGCGGTCAGCAAAGAAAATAATGGGAACTGTTTTCTGGGACAGTCGTGGTGTTCTTCTGTTCGAAATCTTACAACCTGGAGAAACAATCAATGCTGCAAGGTACTGCCAAACTCTTGACAAGCTTAGGGAGGCCATTCGCAGAAAGCGCCCAGGGCAGTTGACCAACGGGGTCATTTTGCAACACGACAACGCTACACCCCACACAGCACGAGTGACGCAAGGTTGGCTAGAGAAATATGGATGGGAGATTTTGCTACACCCACCACACAGTCCAGACCTCGCACCATCTGATTATCACCTCTTTGGGCCACTGAAACGTGAGCTGGCAGGAAAGCGCTTTGATGACGATGAAGAGCTTGTTGACCATGTGCGGAAATGGCTACAAAACCTTGACGGAAGTTTCTTTCGAGAGGGTATCTATTCCATGGTGCGGCGTTGGCAGAAGTGTGTTGACAGACTTGGCTGTTACGTAGAGAAATGAAGGACGAGTCAAGGTATGAACACGTGCAAGAATTTTGTTGATAGCATAAAAAACGCGGATTTTACAGGCATTTTTCGGTTAATTATGAAAGAGCCCTCGTAGGTCTACTTTTGACCGATCAAAACAAAACGATATAATTCTTACAACTGCCAAACACCGAAAACTTTCCGGCATATTGTCAAAGAATCATACAATAAGAATAAAAATAGAGAAATAGAATTAGAAATGAAATGTAAGATGCTAGATGTACAATAATAGTAATGGGATATCGATTTATTACGGAAAATATTACATTTTCAACAATGAAGTGGAATAAATCGTTTGGATTTGAATGTTGATCTGAAGTACAAACTGTAAAAGTTTTTGAAACGAGTTAAACTACGATAACGAGACTGCAAGCTCTATAAAGAGATTTATTTT
>JAWDGP010005930.1:130000-132500 GCA_033675545.1 Elysia crispata
GAAATTTTTGTCGTGTTCGGTGTAAGACACGGGCTGGGCGGTCCATCAAGCCGGAGAGATTTCGGGATTTTGATGCTGATTCAGGTTGGCTGGGAGATGGTCTTTGAGGGCGTTGCCAAGTGGTGCAACGGTGACGTCATTACCCAAGGTCGTGCCAGTTTTCGGTTTCAGACATTTCTTGAGCGTCTTGTATAAAAATGGGTAAAATTAAATTTTTAAGAAGCGAAAGTAGATTTATCTAAAAAACTGAATGAGAAATGACAAGTATGTGTCTTGTCCGAAAGTTATGAGATGGAGCTATTAGAAAGAGCTACTGTTTTCATTGTTCTGACGTACCGCAGACAAAATGACCGGTAACTAAAGTAACGACTGGAGCAGGGTCAAGCATTAGCCATTAACCAGGAGACTCGGGAATGTGGGAGAAAAGGGAAATGTCAAACTTTGTTACGTCCCCTTAGATGTCATCGATTCCACATGCACTTATCTCAACTTTCTTAGTTTGGTCTAGTGAGAGAAATAAATAGATAGGTAGAAAGATTGATAGAAATATAGAGAGATGGATGATAGAAAGATTGATAGAAATATAAAGAGATGGATGATAGAAAGATTGATAGAAATATAGAGAGATGGATGATAGAAAGATTGATAGAAATATAGAGAGATGGATGATAGAAAGATTGATAGAAATATAGAGAGATGGATGATAGAAAGATTGATAGAAATATAGAGAGATGGATGATAGAAAGATTGATAGAAATATAGAGAGATGGATGATAGAAAGATTGATAGAAATATAGAGAGATGGATGATAGAAAGATTGATAGAAATATAGAGAGATGGATGATAGAAAGATTGATAGAAATATAAAGAGATGGATGAATAGGTAGAATGCTAGACTGACTGACAGAGAGGCCGATAAGTTAGACAGGCAGACAGAGAGATAGATAGAAAGAAAGATTAATAGATATCTGGAAAGAAAAGTAGATAGACGGATATACACATATAGATAAATATAGATAGATAGAAGGGATAGAGAGATACGGAGAGATAAAATGGAATGAAAGAGTCAAGAACCAATGATTAAATCACAAACCCACATACAGACCAACATTCTAAAATGACGGAAGAACACGCAAACAAGCAAATAGAGACAAAGGGAGTCAGATAGACACGTCAAAGACTTAGGAGGAATAAATATGTATGTATGCATATGTGTGTGTGTGTGATTTTACACTGGCCCTGTAGGTTGGAAGAGACTGCAGCCTTCTCCCATTAGAAGCATGTTTGATCCCCCGAGTAATTTATCATCAGAGAAGAGACAAATAGTCCCTCGGCTAAACCTTGCTAGAAACAAGAACGGTAATCAAGGAAACAGTCAATGTTTACACTGGCTGCAGTTTCTTCGTTTCATCCAGATTAGGTTCGTTCTTCTTTCTTTGTTTCCTCTTTTTACTTCTGTCGTTTTTTGTTTCTCTCTCTCTCTCTCTCTCTCTCTCTCTCTCTCTCTCTCTCTCTCTCTCTCTCTCTCTCTCTCTTTTTTCACTTAAGTTAAAAAAAAAGTCTATCTTCCTTTTAACAGAATGTTTCTCTATTTGTATAATTATAGAAATTCTCTCTTTATTTATTCACCAGTTTTATAATGCGATCCGTTCTCTACCCCCCCCCCCCCCCACCACCCTTCCCTCTGTGGTTCTTTGTCGCTCTTTTCTTCACTCAATAATTTTTTTGAGATTGAAATATTTGCAAATCTTCTCACAATCATTTATGTATTGTTTCTACTTCTGTTTGTCTTTTAAGCCACGTATCTCTTATTTTCTCTCGCTTCTTTTTTACCATTGTTGTAACGTTTTCTACTGCACTAATACATTTCTCTCTCTCCCTCCCTCTCTCTCTCTCTCTCTCTCTCTCTCTCTCTCTCCCTCTTTCTTTCTCTCTCCCTCCCTCTCTCTCTCTCTCTCTGTCTCTCTCTCTGTCTCTCTCTCTCTCTGTCTCTGTCTCTCTGTCTCTCTGTCTCTCTCTCTGTCTCTCTCTCTCTCTCTCTCTCCCTCTTTCTTTCTCTCTCCCTCCCCCTCTCTCTCTCTGTCTCTCTCTGTCTCTGTCTCTCTCTGTCTCTGTCTCTGTCTCTCTCTCTCTCTCTCTCTCTCTATCTCTCTCCCTCTTTCTCTTTCTATCTAACTCACCCCTTCCTTTGCTGATGCACTCCCTCTCAAGCTCCATACAGTAACAGTGAGTCACCTTTAACCCAATGCCAACCTCTGCACTCACCCCTGACAGGCCTCTAGCCCAGACCTCCAAGCACGCTCGGTAAGCTCCCTTGTCTTACCCCCCCCCCTCCCCCCCCCCTCCCTAATCTCCCTATGCGCTTGCATTCGCCAGGAGCTCCACGGCTTCACGCGTGGCTGCTCACGCGAAGTAAACCCACACGCAAGCCTCAGCCGCAGCACGCCACTCACTCAATCTGAGCCACTGACATGTTCCGCATGATTGATTCCGCCTGTGA
>JAWDGP010005930.1:137500-157500 GCA_033675545.1 Elysia crispata
ACACGCGAGCGTGTGGGCGCTAGAAAAATGAGCAACTTGTGTGTTGACAGTGCTTGTTCTACGCTGACAGACCTCTCCTACATCTACAAAGACGCCATTTTGAAAATGGCGGATGCAGGAGTCGTGAAAGTTTTTTTGGGTAGGTCTGACTACTATAATAGAGAGTGGGAATCATGTTTTACAAGAATTTGTGTGAGAGCTAGAAAGACGAACAACTTCTGTGAACAGTTTTTGTTTTACGCTGACACAGCTGTCGTACATCCATAAAGACACCATTTTGAAAATGGCGGATTCACAAGGCGTGAACGTTTTTGTGCAGATCTAAAATAGAAAGTGGAAATCGTGATGTCACTCATCTTCAACGACGAGCAGTTACTGGTTCTAAATAAACTACAGGTTATCGACTATCAAAAGCCAAGCTTTCACAAGTATAAAATTACAAATACAATAAACACGGAGAACAAATTTTCGCCTTTGGACGTAAGGTGTTGTGAAAAAAGTTCATTACGTGTGCGACGTGTTAGAGAAGATGAAGTTTGTCTCCGGTATTCTAACTTTGTTTAGAAACACCAATGTCAAGACATTTTTTTTTCTTCTTATTCGATTTTTAGACGCAGATCACGTAAGCCTTGCATAATTCAACCCAAGAGATAAGCGATGACAAAATATTGTGTTATGAAATTAATAATCAGAATTTTTCTCATGATAATAGTTGCCAGCTCTTTCGTTTACAATATGAGCTTAGATCAAATCAAGATTTCCTTTTGCCTTGCTGGCTGTTTAAATGCCAAATTAATTCCTAAAAGAGATATGGCTTAAAAAATTTTGGACCTCTGACTATCGTATGCATTTGATAAAATCGAAAAAAAAAATGTTCTCAATTGGCATCCATGCTATACAATTTTCTAGCTATTATCAATGACAACGTCTGCTCAAAGCGAAAACAAAAAGAAAAACAAAGAAAAGCCAAACAAAATTCAGACAGGAAAACTGCTTTATTATTTCACGCTTTACAGCTAAGCAAAAAGAATAGACGCATTTCTTTCTATTGCAGACCTTATAAAAATTACAAACTGCTCATAGCAGTAGCATGCCTATAGAAAAAAAATGAAAAAAAAAAGTTTTGTTTTTTCTTCGGATTTGACCCTGAATACCCAAAAAATAATAATTAAAATAAATAAATTAAAAAAAAAAAAAAAATCGCACGATTGTTTTTTAAACTGCATAGCTTGAAAAAGAAAGGAAAAAAACAACAAAAACCATACAAAGTGAAAGGAAAAACAGTACAAAAAAAACAAAAAACAAAAACAAAACATCAAATAAATAACAAAAAAAAAAACCAATACAATACAAGACGTAAAATGTGTTTCTAATCGACAAGCCGTCCCCCATGGGAAAGTTGTAATTAACGTGGTTATGACTAGATTACCCCACGTAATTTGTTTTCGTAGCTCGTTCGGTTCATATAATATTTGAAAGATACTTGGATTCCGCACAGAAAGCTCAATCAAACGGAAAAAAACTACAAGTCAGCGATTCCTCTGCCGCGGATTTTGCAGTGAGGTTCGTATTGTCTTGATTGAGACAACAGATGGAGTCTATTTAAAGAGAATGATGAAGATATGTCTTGCAGGTTCATTAAGATAGTGTCACAGTGAATTATACTTTGTTTGTTTAGTTCAAGAACCGATTTCCAAATACAGGTTGAAAGACTATCAATCACTTAACCAGAGACAACCACTGTTTGGAGGAGCTCATGAAGAATCTAAAAATCTTAAATTCCTTCAATTTCTCTGAAGGAAGAGAATTAGAGGAAAAAAAAGAGAGATAGAAAGAGGAAGAAATAAAGATATCGTATTAATATAGACAGACGTTTGTTCTCTCTTTTTAACGTCGAAATTTTACCCTCAGCTATTTCTTAACAAACTTGTATAGGATGAATTTGGAGACACCATAACCAAATCTCTGTTGTTTTCAAGTGTTTCTATTCAGGCCGCTAACAGAACATACAAAACAATTCCCCCCCCCCCCCCCCCATAACAAACAAACATTCACTCAAACATCTTCCCACATTCAACATTCTGCCCCCCTCTTTCTCTCGGCTTCTCGGAGAAGTTCCCCCCAGAAACCAGCAGTGAGCATTGTTTCCGCACATGCCCAGGTCTGAGGCGGAACCTACCGCCCAAACCAAAATGTTATTCCTGACAGACAAAATCTTCTTCTTCTTTTTATTCTTCTCCTTCTTCTGCCCGGGGTAGGCAGGTTGGCTCGATTTATAACTTAGGCGTTTGGAAGAGATGGGAGGGAAAAAACAATGAAGAAGCTAGATCTAGGTGGGGGTTGGGGATGCGGGATATGTGAGAAGTTTCATGGAATCTTGTAAGGTTCGAACAACGAGATGGGGTGGAAAAATCTTATAGCATTTGGATCTGTCCCAACGACGCATCTACAAACATTACGTAAAGATTTTGGTGAAAACATGGTGGTTTGCATCACTATGTCTGGAGCAGCCCCTGTGGTTGTGTGAATAGGGTGTCCGCCATATCCACAGGGTATTTGTTCGCGGATTTTTCTTACAATCAATGAAACCTGCTTCAAACAACTTTTGGGTCTAATATTGAGCACAATAGCACCGAGTCTTTGCATCGACCCGAATACAACTTTCCGAGAACTCGGTTCGTTTTTAACCGGATTCCGTATCAGTTGATCATTTGGAGAAGCAGCAGCCGCCGCTAGCCTGTTGCTGAGGGCTGTGTTTATTGTTGTAATCTCCTGGATCCGGTTGGCTGCAGCGGGTATTTCGGCTATCTGCCGAAATCTTAGACATGATAGTTTTGTCTGTCTATCTGCCTAGATCTTAGAGTTTTGTCTGTTTCTTGCCACTGTCAGACCCTTGAGTCAATCTACACGGGACGTGGTCTGCATCAACGTGTATATTTTGGATATTAGTATCCCTCTCTCTCTCTCTCTCTCTCTCTCTCTCTCTCTCTCTCTCTCTCTCTCTCTCTCTCTCTCTTTTTTCTTTCTCCTTCACCCATTTCTCGCTCTCCTAGTCTCTTACTGTCTCTCTATCTTGCTGTCTCCCTCGCTCTCTTTCCCACTCTTTCTCTCTCTCTCTCTCGTTCTCTCTATTGCTCTCTATCTCTTCGTATCTTTCTCTCTCTTCCGTCTCCCTCTCTATCCCTGTCTTCACCCCTCTCTCTCTCTCTCTCTCTCTCTCTCTCTCTCTTGCAAGCAAGTAGTTCAGGTGTACGTCGAGTGAAAAATCGCTAGTTAGTCAGGTATTATCAAGTCTTGCCGACATATATCAGCCCAAGACTCTAGACTCACCATCGACTCTTCAATCTCTTCAGGCTTGCCACCAACTTACCCAGTTTAGACAGATATTAACATAGATTGCACAATCAGGTTGAAGAAAAGGTAGACTATGACAAAGACAGACACACACACACAAATCACCTACCAGCCAGGAACAAAGAGATAGACAGACTTTGTTCATAATTAATTTCTAGGTTCACTTTTCTATCAATCTTCACCATAGTAAAGTAAGGTTGAGGTAGGGCATAAAAGCACTAGACGAAACGCATTGGTGAAGATTGTAGACTAAATATTCGATGATGAATTCCCATATGGAACCGATGCTCCCCTAAAATTTCGCCCACGCACTAGCCGTATGCGCGTTCACCTGACCGTGAAATGAGTACTGATCCAGAGAACGCTCCAACTGGCTAGTGAGTGACCACTGGTCACCAGTGTTTGGCGTGGGAGAAGGTCAGATAGACAGTCGGTCCTCAGCACTCGTGAAGATAAAGTCTCTTGAGTAAACAGCCAAACCCGCCAGCAGTCACAACAGTCGTGGGTATAGACCTATCCGGCACTGGCTAAACTGAGATCAGTCGTGGACATAGACTTTCGAACTGAGATCAGTCGTGGATATAGACTTAGCCGGTACTGGTGAAACTGAGAACAGTCGTGTTAGTTAAGCCGCATACTGACCCCTGGTGTAGCCGACACAAACTAAGCAAATATCCCTCCACGGGGAGCTGGTGCTGAGACCTACAAGGGTGATAATACCACGGGGACATCAGCCGGGCTTTCATGTGAAGAAACATTGTTTAGTCTGTCTGACTATGAAGATAGTAGGGAGAAACATACCCAGGCAGCATTGCTTCAATACAGGATTGACGTCTGCCCACTGAATTGATGAGGAAACATGCATAGAATTACTGCGCTGTCATATTTTGAGAGACGGAGCAAAGCAATTTTTTTTTCCAATCGCTATGATGACAACTCCAGCAACTTCTTGCTTTGATTTTATTGTGTTTGACTGTCCTAACTTGGAACTTTGTTTTTAAAATCTTTAGAGTGAAGGAAATAAAGCAAAGAGTATTAGGTACAGCTTTTTGGAAATACTTCGAAAGGGAATTAAAGGAAGAATTCAACAGCAATGAATTTATGTTGAAAAAAAAAATATTCAACACCATTCTCCTGAGACAATGCGAAGAAAGTTTTGAGGAAAACCTTGACCTGCTTTGATCTATAATTCTTTTACTTGCAAACTTACAAAGTCGAGAAGTGAAGTTTGAAAGCACTAAAAAAGATCAAGGCTTACGTCTAGATTCGGCAAGTTTTATTCCAATCCTCTCCTAATGGAAACTTTAATTTTTCTTCCTGTTAATCTCAGAAAGTGTTCGGATTGATCAAATCTCTGGAAAAGCTTCTAGCATTTTGAGGGAAATAAGTTCCATTAATATAACTTATACTAGAGCGTCACATCTGATCCATGCCTTCTTGTCTTTAGGTATTGTACACGGATCTCATTTACATTTTTTTTTTTTTGGCTAATTAGTTTTCATCCACCGCCCACTTTATGATAACAAAACTATCTAACTAATGCCAATTTCACATCACCCTCTCCTTATCTGCACTCCCCCACAAAAAAAACCCAAACATTTCTATAATTACAGCCTTTTACCCTCAGTAATTTGTTTCATTTTAATCTTTTTTCTACGAGCATCCCTCAAAAATACAGGTACGCAAAGATGAAAGAAGAAGATTATATACAAATCCAATTTACATTTTTTTCGGTTTAAAGACAAATTTGACATATTTTGCGTTCAAAATAATAATCATAAAAAAAGAATTAATAATATGACGATAAAGAAACTATTACCGACAACAGCTTTTACGGGAGTGATCTGGATCGCAAGTAACAGAGAGAGAGAGAGAGAGAGAGAGAGAGAGAGAGAGAGAGAGAGAGAGAGAGAGAGAGAGAGAGAGAGAGAGATAGATAGATAGATAGATAGATAGATAGATAGATAGAGAGAGAGAGAGAGAGAGAGAGAGAGAGAGAGAGAGAGAGAGAGAGAGAGAGAGAGAGAGAGAGAGAGAGAGAGAGACAGACAGACAGACAGACAGACAAAGACGGAACGGACGTGAGTCATTAGCTTGCTCTTCTCTTTACACATTTTCTCTACTCTCTCTCTCTCTATCTATCTATCTATCTATCTCTCTCTATCTCTCTCCCTCTCTCTCTCTCTCTCTTTCTCTCTCTATCTCTCTCTCTCTATCTATCTATCTATCTCTCTCTATCTCTCTCTCTCTCTCTCTCTCTCTCTCTCGTTCTCTATCTCACTCTCTCTCTTTCACTGCGTATGTCTCTCACTTTTATTTTTTTTTCCTTCTCTTCCCCTTCTCTCTATCCCTTGCATTAGCCTGAAGATCAGTGTGGAATCACCTGTGAGTGCGTGTGGTACATAACAATTAATTCTTTACTCACGAAACACGCCTTGAGAAGTGAGCAGGCCCCCTGAGAGTGGCCACAGCACAGAAGCTGCAGGTTTTAGCTCGTCTGAGGCGCAGACTGCGCGCGTGTGACTGGCTAAAAGCGTCATTAGGGAGAAGATGGAACCGATCAGCCCTCAAGGGTGGCGGATTTTTTTTCCCTACATGTAATTATAGAGTACAGAGAGAAGTAGCACTTGATGCTAGTAATGCGGAGTTTTGGTTCCACCATCATGGCCTTGACGTGCACACTGCCGTCGGTTCATGTAAAAATGTTGTAATGGAATGTAAAAAAGGAGGAAAAAAAAGGAAAAAAAGAAAAAAACATGTATGTATATATATATATATATATATATATATATATATATATATATATATATATATATACAGCAGTCATCAACTTGAACTCAACGACAATGAGCTAAGTAAAAACAATCGTGTTTAACATAGAAGTGATATTTTTGTTCTGCTGCTGCATGCAGCAAAATGTTGTCGTTGCTGTTACTAGTGATTGTTTTTGTTGGCTGTAGTCTCTTGACCCAGTTCAGAGCCGTTATTGTCTTTAAGCCGAGTAGCTGTGTTCCACATCTGCTTAACCATCAGCTTCCGACATTCTGTTCAGTATGTTAGGATATACAGTGCTTAACATAATCTTTCTCTTGTTTGCGGTTTTTTTTTGTATTATCTCAGCAGAGAACGCGATCTGAGAGATTTTGCACGTGTATACAGATAAGAAACTTTGAGAAAATTTGAAACTGTCCACAGTTCAACAACCACCACCTCCCATCACTGTGTTTACTGAACACCGGACATTACGCTGAACAAAGCTCAAACCTGCCTTCACTCACCCCGTGTGGTAAAATTGCATGGGAAATCTCCTACCATTTTCATGTACATCGTTGATGCGTTTGAAGATTATTTAAACGCTTATTTCAAAGAATTTGAAGTCCTGCTAAAAGAGCCTAAATGTGCTCGGCTTAGCGGGAATTTTGGGAAAGCTGCCCCATTTTTTTAACTCACGTGGTTATGAAAGTTCAAAGAATCTGTGTACAATTTTGAGTTTTTACCCTCCCCCCCAAAAAAAAAAAAACAAAAAAAAAAAACCCCAACAAACAAACAAACAAACAAACAAAACAAAACTATTATTATCTAATACATATTCATATCAGGTCACTGTATTTGAGCACTCAGCAGAGCACATCGTTTAGGCTCATTATGGCCTACCGTTATCTTTCCTCTTTTAAATATAGTGTGAGATCACCATTGCAGTGGACTGATATTGTGGGTTGTTTTTTTTTAAAAACAAAAACGCCAATCAAACAAATTCAAATTGTTAATTTCCCCATTTCCTCTCATTTATCTGATCGTTAAGAGACATGAAATATATCCCTCAGGTGCAGTTTACCAGATCAAAATGGGATACACGAATGCGAAGACGTCAAATCCGCCAGTAATCCCAACCAGATTCAACAGATTAGACTGTAGGCAGAGAATTAGCCGTGTGGCCCCAGGTACTGGACGCGCATGCGTGTACACACACACCAACACACACACACACACCGACATCATCATCGCTGGGGGAGATAAGACATTCCGCTTACAGGCAAACTCTGCATAAATGGCCATTTCACTGCCACTTAGTGCTGTCTAATCTGTCAGCAGCTCAGCAGGTGAAGTCCGTTTAATGTCAAGCCCTGAGCTGCCAACAGGGTTTTAAGCTAAAGTCTTTTCCTCCTCTTAAATCCTTCGTGTTTGGAGGGTTCAAAAGACAAGACGTTTTCATTGAAACCTCGGCTGAGATTGTTTGAGACTTTGCTGGCACGTAGAGCGAAGGAAAAAAAAAAACAAGAAGAAGACGAAGAAGGAGGAGGAGGAGGAGGAGGAAGAAGAAAAAGAGTAGTAGTAGTAGTAGTAGTAGTAGTAGTAGTAGTAGTAGTAGTAGTAGTAGTAGTAGTAGTAGTAGTAGTAGTAGTAGTAGTAGTAGTAGTAGTAGTAGTAGTAGTAGTAGTAGTAGTAGTAGTAGTAGTAGTAGTAGTAGTAGTAGTAGTAGTAGTAGTAGTAGTAGTAGTAGTAGCAGTAGTAGTAGTAGTAGCAGTAATAGTAGTAGTAGTAGTAGTAGTAGTAGTAGTAGTAGTAGTAGTAGTAGTAGTAGCAGTAGCAGTAGTAGTAGTAGAAGCAGTAGCAGGAGCAGAAGTAGTAGCAGTAGTAGTAGTAGTAGTAGTAGTAGTAGTAGTAGTAGTAGTAGTAGTAGTAGTAGTAGTAGTAGTAGTAGTAGTAGTAGTAGTAGTAGTAGTAGTAGTAGTAGTAGTAGTAGTAGTAGTAGTAGTAAGCAGACAAACATCCGACTAAACAGTTTAAAGCAGCGCTCTCTTTCTTCCTCTAAAATCACTTATCAATGTCATAGATAATTCCCATAAGCTTGTCACCCTTTTAATATAATAAAATCAAAACGTTAAGATCTAGTGGAGAGGAAAAGAGAGTCAGCTTTGCCAGATAATTAATATCGTATTACCATCAATCAATGCTTCCAATCAAGCGAAAGCGATTTCACATGACCGAGTCTATAAATAGAACAAATATCCTTTTATCCACCCATTCTTTTTCCATGTTTTGGATGGAAATGCACTGTGCGTTGCCAAGGTTATTAAATTTCGGCATGTGAGTTAAAAGAAAAAAGGCTTTGAAGAAACTTTATATAACACCTAAATATATTTTCAAATGTTGAGCCATGCACCGATTTGTTTTAGATGCAAGTTTATCACGATTATTATTCAGGGAATTATTTGAAGAAATTTCGGTCATGCTAGTTTAGCATAGAAACTGGAATCGAATCTATTAGAGTAAATAAATAAAATATTCATGAGAAGTTGTTTTTTTTTTTTTTTTTTTAATATTGCAGGTGAAGATTAAGACAATCAAAGAGTTTGTAAAATGACTCATTTCCGGTTTACCTTTTTAATTAAACATGACTCTTGGCCCGTATGGAAATGGACATAAGGGAAATAATTTTAATTCATAAAGATAAACAAGAAAGGGACTTTATCTTTGTGTCCATTTCTGTACACGCCCTTTTTTCATTGTCGAAAATTAAAGCAATGACTCGAAAATGATCGTTTCTGAATTTAGGACACCTTGATATTTTCGTAGAGAACTGGAATGCCTATCGAATATTCTGAGTGTTGCTGTTAAGCAGCCAGTGAAACTTCAAGTCTTCTAAGAATCAAGTGTTCAGCCATTATGAAATGAAACAGATGGCAGCTTTTAGAGGTAAAACAAAAGTAAGCAAGTAAAAAAAAAATAAAAAGAAAGTAAAACAAAGAATCGATAAAGCGTTTTAAAGAATGCAATGAATGGACCCAAAGAATTAAAAAAAAAAGAACATTTTTATTAGTTTTAAGTTTCCTAAGTTTCTTCAAAAATCAGGTAGAAAAGAGAAACCAAAGATCATGAAAAAAAGAACTCGGTTTATCACATAATTCAAACTGTGGTTGTAGAGAGGAAACAAAATAAAGATTGGAGGTGATAAACAACAGGTACACGCCTGAAATTCCTACAAACTGTCGGATATTCCTAGTGAGGGAGTTAGCAGACAAGATGACAAGAAAGGAATGTGGAGGGAAAGGAAAGAAGAAAAAAGAAAAAGAAAAAAGTTACAA
Organism: Elysia crispata; assembly: GCA_033675545.1. Lineage (NCBI taxonomy): Eukaryota > Metazoa > Mollusca > Gastropoda > Plakobranchidae > Elysia > Elysia crispata. The sequence continues at coordinate 146,941 of JAWDGP010005930.1, forward strand.
AAAACTTGTCAGGCTCCACTTGTGTATAAACTTTACGATTCTTGTAGGAGATAAGCGAGCGGGGAAACATAATCCTGTGTAAGCTCCCCTACTTTTTTACAAGTTTTTCTTTTTTTTTCTTTGATCTCTCTCTCTCTCTCTCTCTCTCTCTCTCTCTCTCTCTCTCTCTCTCTCTCTCTCTCTCTCTCTCTCTCTCTCTCTCTCTCTCTCTCTCGCTCTCTCCTCTCTCTTTTTCTTTCCCCACTCTCTCTGTATCCTTATCTATCTATCTATCTATCTATCTATCTATCTATCTATCTATCTATCTCACTCTCACTTTCTTTCTCCTTCCCTCTCTCTCACATTGAAAAGTTATATTCGTTTGAAATCTTTTCTGTCTCCGATATTCACCCTCGCCCTCTCCCCACATATAACACATTTTCCTACCTATCTACTCCTCCTCTTCCTCCCCCCCCCCCCTTTTTTTTTTTTCCTTCTATTGTTCTTGCCTTACAAAATGCATATCCTTGAGGGTATATTGCCAAATTCATATCAGTTTTTCTTTATTCCAACGATAGAAATATGATACAATCCTATATAAAAAAAAAAAACAAAAACAGACATACATCCCACTGCGTGACACCTTGTTTCAAATAAACTGATCATTAAAAGATCTCGAATTTTCCATTGTGTGAACAAGTTTTATCGTTAGAACATGACTTCTGGAACACTAGCCGAACAGTTTTTGGCTTCCATATCTCCTGGTATGATATCTTGCATCTTAAGCTTTTAGAAATATCATTTCGTTCTCTCATATGTTTTCAATAAAAAACCCAAAAGCATGAATTATATAAGTTCGTTTTGGAAAAGTAAGAAAACCAGAGCTTTCAGCATTTTAAGGACTTTCTTTCTTCTTTTTTTTTGTGGTAATTGATTACGATTTTAAGCGCCATTGATGTCGAACTTCAGATTTTACAATCAGTACGAAATCTACGCTCCTTATGAAAGAATTCTTCACATCCCCATACGATGATCCGCACATCTTCGTGTGACTGGAAGTACCAACAGCAGAAAACCTGTAGCTAGGCAAGGAAGGAGAAAGGAATAATTATAAGCAGAAGGCAACCAGCAAACTCCAGGCAAGCTGTAGGCGGACCACATCGGGGTCTGAGGCATCTTGGAGCAGACAGAGGCCGCAGCTAGAGCAGCAGATGACCCACATCGTTTTAACATTTCCAGGGGCTGCCGAGTCTCTTCGCTAGCGTTTGGTCTTTCCTCCTGAAATGTTCGATCTGTTGACCTTTCGAGGTGACACGAGCAACCAGATGGGCGAAGAGTCCTGGGGAAATGTCAGAGGTTCCCAGATTACAGATCAGTCGGGAGCTGGAGGAGATGGAGGAAGAGGAGGAAGAAGAAGAAGATGATGATGAGGAGGAGGAGGAGGTGGAGGAAAAGCAATAGAGAGATGTAGTCCTTCAAGCAGCCCCAGGTTGGGCTAGATCTAGATCTATCCCCGTACAGTAACACAAACTAGCACCAGCACAGCACCTCACTCCTGATGGTAGCACCTGCAGAGCACGCCTGACGTCTGGTGTGCATGATGTTGTATATTGTTCGTCTCAAGCACATCAAAACGCATTCTTCTCGCCTTGTTTGTTTGCTTGTTTGTTTGCATGTATGTTTTGCATAGACTCATCTACGAGTTGTTGCCATTTTTGTGGCAATCTGTCCCAAGAATGCCCAGATTTGTTTAGTTATTGTACTATTTAAAGCCAGGTGGAAGTTTTTTTTTCTCTTTTGCATTTTTCAAGGCAAGATAGTTTTGAAAACACAGCCAGACAGAAAGTAGAAAATGAAAGCGAACATATTCGAATTAGGCTAACGGGGCAGGTTATGTAGATTTCGATGTTGAGGGTAGCACTAAGAAAAAATAAGGACTCATAGATGCTAAGTAAGAGAGGGAGAGAGAGCGAAAGAAAGAGAGACAGAGAGAGACAGAGAGAGAGAGAGAGAGAGAGAGAGAGAGAGAGAGAGAGAGAGAGAGAGAGAGAGAAACAGAGATAGAGACAGACAGACAGAGTTGAAAAAAAACCACCAAATTTTCAGGGCATGGAAAGTTTGTTCTTCTGGTTCATATTCCAGTTTGAACATTTCATCTTTCTGTTATTGCTTCGACCTTTGAACCCATGTGTTTGCGGCATATTCTCTAGATGACTTCAGCCTTAAAACAGATGTATAATTATGTAGTTTCTACAACACAAGCCGACCCCGCTCCCGTATCCCTCCTTGTCCTACCTTTCCCCATCCTCCTCACCCCCCCCCCCCCCGCCTCCTATACCCTCCCATCCAGCCCATATGGCTTACCTTGCCAATTTTTCCCCTCATTATTTCCTTTCCAGCCCGCTAGGTGTTTATGTCATTCTTAACCTTTATTTGTTGCGCAAGAGTCTGAGGCTGGCAGCATAAGACCATTCGGTAGGACATGTTGGAGCAACATGTTGGAACCCAGCAGGTAGCACAACTTCCGAGGAAACTTAACTGTCTTCTCTTGTGATGTGATGGCTCCGTGGGCAACCGGTCTACGTTATTACTAATTTGGCTTCTATTGCGTGTCGTAAGACTTTCGAATGAAAAGCTTTGATCATAAGACATAATTTTATTCCTGTTCATGACTATGTTTTTTCATATTCATCTTTTTCATTTTTAGATATATTTTTAATTTATATTTATTCATTTTATTCTTTTTTATTTGGTTTGTTATTTATTTCTTTATTTTTATTTTTTTTATTATAATTATTATTATTATTATTATAATTATTGTTATTATTATTATTATTATTATTATTATTATTATTATTATTATTATTATTATTATTATTATTATTATTATTATTATTATTATTATTACGCATTAAAAGAAATTCCTTGGCTAGTTCGCTCTCTACAAGTCTTTAAGTCACTTTTTGAGGGATTTTAGAGCTGAAATTTTTTTTTGTTAATGAGTGATAACGAGAAGAAAAACGGATTTATAAATAGATTTGAAACAAATTTGTTTTTTCAAAATTAACTAACTATTCTTTAAGCTCTTTTCCTTTAATATGCGTGTTTCCTTTGTTTTGTTTTCTTGTTTTTTATTTCTCTTTTTTGTTATTGTTCAAAGCTATGCGTAATACACTGTACTCACTTCTCCCCTTCTTTCTTCAAACTTTGAACTTACCTCAAATCAACCAGAGGGGAGTAACCAGATATTCTTGAGGTTTAATTCGGAGGATCGAGTCTTGGTGTCGCCTGGACTTCACAAGAACTGAAGAACAAGACAAGTTATTTCGAATACAAATGAGAATTGTAAAATATGTTTAATTGATTCTCACCTGCCAAAATTATTGAACATAAAAAAGCAAAGCGTGCCTTATGCGTTATTGGAAGACTTTATCTACTTCTAGATCGCAAATATCGGTGTTTGGAAGAAGAATCAGGCCCTCACAATAATAATAATCGTGTTACAAATTCGATAGTTGTACCGGTTTGCAAAAAATCAATCAAAAACCGGTATCAGAACCCATTACTCGTGACGATTAACCTTTAGATAAAGCGACAATAGGAGACGCAGCATGGGAATTCCCTATCACTGTGTAAGGAATAAATCTTGACGGTGATTTATAAATCCAAAACGGCTTGCTTAAAATTTTACATTATTTTGGTTTTGGAATAATTTTACGTTCAGCAGAAAAAGCCATTAAAAATCGACCAAAGCTTGGAGTCCCATGTCTCGAGTCTCAGCTTTTCTTCAGTTGAAAAAAAAATTGCAAGATATCATTGCTCTTTAGCTTTGCTCTTAGTTCCCTTTCCGTATCAATGCTTTAAAATTTGTTTGAAAGAGATTAACCCAAAATCAAAATATGTCAATAAGGAGTTTTGTTTCTGGCGATATTGATTTCGGGCGTGCTGAATTTTAAAAACCAAGATAAAAAAAAAGTAAAAAAAAATTTGCAGCTCGGAAGAAAATATATAAAAAGAACTCATAAAACATTGTTTTATCTTCATTGTTTTGGTATTTTTGTGCTTTTTTTTTTAATCCTTTAGGGCACTTTGTTGGATCAAAATGCTATCAACTAAAGTTTCTCCCTCCTTGAAACACCAAAAGGGATTGTGACTCGGTTCCCTTGGATTCTTCCCTAATCTTTGCAGACCTCTTGTCCTCCCTTTCATGCCCCCCCCCCTCCCCACCCCCTTACCCCTCCTTACCTCCAGCCGCAACCAGCCACAAACTTGCTTTGGGCACATCCACACATTCTCCAAGTTTTAGCGAATTACACATAAGTCACGTGGTTAACGAACCCCACTTGGAACCCCTTGACGTGTCTGATCCCGATGGAGCCCCACAATTAGCCCCGATTATTGAGTTTTGACAGCAGTTGCCAAATGTGGGCACCTCATCAAACCATTGTTTCCCCCCTTGTATCCATAATCACCCACCCCAGATTTTTTTTCCTCTTTTTTTTATTTTTTGGCGTGTAGATTCAGGGGCAGGTAAGGTGGCAGGCTCCGTTGGTCGTGCCAGTCATAAACTGCCAGGGAAGAGGCAGACGCAGGAAGGATCGGGAACAATGGCCAGATTTACCCCACGCGGCCGACCTCTTGCGTGGAGGATACAATGGCGACAAATTGCCAGAGATCGCTGCCTCCAGCCGAAAGGTCAAAATTAATCAGTTCTTTTCATAACTTCAAACCGGCAGGCCAAAATCAGAGCTAAATATCAAAACAATGGAAAATAAAGGCCAAACTCAGAGCTAAATATCAAAACAATGAAAAAATGATTATGAACCCTGCTATAATTGACGTGGCATAAAAAAAACAACAACTGTGCTCGCACGAGAATTGTGTCCGTCATATTGACAGATCTGAACCAGTCATGATTAGGAAATTGCTGAAAAATGGATTGTTTTTTTTTCACGTTATAGATTTGTAAGGAAAGACAGAAAAATAACAAAAAACCATTCCGACCCAGTTTTAATTTTCAAGAAACTGAAGAAGGACGCAAGGACAATTTTTATTCATTGTGTAATTGATAAGGGTCACTGAGAACCGACGTGTCATATACTAAAAATCGTAAAATTGTGATTAAGTATTGAAGAAACAATTATTATTTATGAGTTTTTACTAACTGGGAGAAAACCGTGTACTCTATATTACCCCTTTGGTTTTTATACTACTGGTCGTAGCTTAGTCTTGCGTTTCCACAGTTATTGAAGATCTGTTAATAGATTCCTGAGGTTTTTATCCATCATAGTTTTCGGAATAGGAAAAAAATATATCTCAGTTTGTGGCAACTCTTACTGAAGAAGAGAACAGGTTTTTGTGCGTGACGCACTTTCATTTTTATGTGTACTTTTTTGTGACATAGATGGTGCTTTATTTGAGCTACTTATTTTCTTATCTCTCCTTTTACTTTCTTCTTCTTCTTCTTCTTCTTCTTCTTCTTCTTCTTCTTCTTCTTCTTCTTCTTCTTCTTCTTCTTCTTCTTCTTCTTCTTCTTCTTCTTCTTCTTCTTCTTCTTCTTCTTCTTCTTCTTCTTCTTCTTCTCCTCCTCCTTCTTCTTCTTCTTCTTCTTCTTCTTCTTCTTCTTCTTCTTCTTCTTCTTCTTCTTCTTCTTCTTCTTCTTCTTCTCCTCCTCCTCCTCCTCCTCCTCCTCCTCCTCCTCCTCCTCCTCCTCCTCCTTCTTCTTCTTCTTCTTCTTCTTCTTCTTCTTCTTCTTCTTCTTCTTCTTCTTCTTCTTCTTCTTCTTCTTCTTCTTCTTCTTCTTCTTCTTCTTCTTCTTCTTCTTCTTCTCCTTCTCCTTCTCCTTCTCCTCCTCTTCCTCCTTCTTCTTTTTCTTTAATAGCCCAAGCCATTGCTAATGATAAAAGGAGTGACATGACGAGAAAAATCAATTTGTTGGTTACCCATTTGGGTTAACTGTTATTTCTGTCCCTAACATCAGCCTTTGTCTAGCTCAGCTACCTCAAAATGTAGGAACTCCTGTCCTAAATGAAACTCTTAAGATGTTAAGGGGAAATAATCATGCAATATTGATGCGCTCGATGTGAAAACTGCCGAGGATTCAAAAGCTTAATCGTTTCACGTTTCAGTTAACCTCGTGAAAAGAAACAACAGAGAATGAGAGAGAGAGAGAGAGAGAGAGAGAGAGAGAGAGAGAGAGAGAGGGGGGGGAGAGAGAGAGAGAGAGAGAGAGAGAGAGAGAGAGAGGGGGGGGAGAGAGAGAAAGAGAGAGGGAGAGAGAGAAAGAGGGAGAGAGAGAGAAAGCGAGAGAAAGAGAGAGAGAAAGAGAAAGGGAGAGAGAGAGAGACAGAAAGATACATAGAGATACAGTGAGAGAAATAGAGAGACAGGGAACAGAAACAAACACAGTGCAGAAAGATGCAAAATGAGAGAAAAGGGTAGAAATAGGCAGTCAGAAAGAAAAGAGTGAAGAGAAAGACAGAGAATTGTCATGTTCTAGGTGAGTGAGAAAAGTGGGCGTGGTCAAGGTAAAAATTCATGCGCAGTGGTATGAATTGTTATTGATCTCTCACTGGACGAACAATATCTTGCCAGGGCGTGTTCTCTTTGTGAGGTTGTCCGCTGCAGTTGATCAAAATTACAACAACAGATGGCTCGGATAATCCAGCATCCACTGTTTGGGTCGAGGGCCTGGCATTTAGCACACAATATCTTCTCAACGGTTAGGTCGGAGGTCTGCGACTTCGATTACCTGTTTATTTGTTGTTGTTGTTGTTGTTGTTGTTGTTGTTGTTGTTGTTGTTGTTGTTGTTGTTGTTGTTGTTGTTGTTATTGTTGTTGTTTGTTTGTTTCCAAACATATACTGTTCATCTTTAATAGATTGGTATTTGTGATTATTAAAGACGTTAAGTACAAGAAAGATAGGAAAGAACGAGGATCAAAGAGACGCCCTAGGATTAATATTTCCCAGATTTGAACAGGAGAGGTAGAGAAAGAGGGAGAGATAGATAGAGAGAGAGATAGACAGAGAGAGATAGAGATAGAGAGAGAAATAGAGGGAGAACAGATAGATAGAGAGATATATAGATAGATAGAGAGAGAGAGAGAAAAACAAAAGAGAGCGAGAGATAGATAGACAGAGAGAGAGACAAAGAGAGGGAGATATACATAGATAGATAGATAGATAGATAGATAGATAGATAGATAGAGAGAGAGAGAGAGAAAACAAAAGAGAGGGAGAGATAGATCGACAGAGAGAGAGAGATAAAGAGAGGGAGATATACATAGATAGATAGATAGAATCAGAGAGATAGATAGATAGATAGATAGATAGAGAGAGAGAGAGAGAGAGAGAGAGAGAGAGAGAGAGAGAGAGAGAGAGAGAGAGAGAGAGAGAGAGACGGAGAGTAAAAGCTAAAACAAAAGGTCAATTAAAAAATCGTACATATTTGGAATTCATTGTACATGCAACATAATAAACATCAAAAGTGTAAAAATTATCATAATTACTTAACGCAAAATAGACACAAAAATCTTACTACTCTCTAAGATCAAATCTTTCCTTTCCTCAAAACTTAATCTTACATAAAATGTTACGTTCATTATAGGCCTCTTCCCCTAATTCCCAAACATTGTTTTAATCTCTAATCTCCCCGTTTACAATATAAACACTGTTGCGTCGGCACTGATATTCCGTTATGTCCATGGACAAGGACGTTGGGATGAATCTATTCGTCCACAGAGACACTCTTCAATCTCTGAGTCAGCACAAAGCCCCAGATATTAATCAGATTAACAAGACACGGGCATAAACAGGAATACATCTCCCCAAAAACACACGGTAAATCCGCTAGTAGAGAGGTTAAGTCAGGAGAAAGATTTATTCTTAAAACAAAATAATGTACCTAACCCCCAGTTACCTTTACGCAGTTTATTACCGACCAAATCTCAGTTCATTTGATCGAAAATAATTGCGATGAAGAAAAGATGAAACAGATATTGAGTCTATGTCGAGATGTAGATCTAGAATGATTTATTGTTTCTTTCTTTGTGCTTTAGGTTGGCACTTTTACACTCTTCTTTGTTTTACCACGTCCTGGGTTAATTCTTACCTGTTTGCACTCAGTATCTCTCTCTCTCTCTCTCTCTCTCTCTCTCTCTCTCTCTCTCTCTCTCTCTCTCTCTCTCTTTCTCTCTCTCTTCACCCCCCCCCCTCTCCCCTAATCTTATCTGCTTTGTTTTAAACGCCCGGTTTTCACGCCTGTCACCCCCCTTTTTTCCGTACCTATCACCCACTGTTCCCCCCTTTGCTCACCAAACTGCTCTGACTAAGAACAGTATATTTTTTGCAACCCATTTGAAGGCCTGGAATCTAGCACAACCATTCGAATTACTACCCGCGAAGCCTAGATTTTATTCCAGTTTAATGCGCTATAAAACTGTAGATTGCGCCCCCAGCTCACAACTTGTAGTTTCCACATGTACAAGACTGAAGCCATTGCTGTCCTCGTGTGCTTTCGTTTACTACGGCTTGCAAAAGATTTGTAAAAAAAACAAATCCATAGTAGTTGATACAGTAACACTAATCCTTTTCAAGTCTTTAGAAACTTTTTTTTTTCTTTTTAAAATAGGCTTATTATTCAATTTTCGGCGGATAGTAAAGAAGAATATCAAAATTATAAAGTAGTCTCGTTTTTTATATTCGTTAATTTTGTTTCTGTTTATGGGAGTGCATTAATTAACTTTTTTTGTTTCATTCTTTTGTTTTAAAGTGCTATACCTCGAACAAGTAGTCTTTTCTAAACACAATAATTTTTTTTGAGTAGGTTTTTTGCTAAAATTGCAGAAATCTTTATCTGGTTGAAAAATTGTTTTTCATTGTATCTTCACTCTCCACCCCTGTCTCTCTATTTCTCTCTATCTCTTGTCTCTCAATCTATTTCTCTCTCTCTCTCTCTCTCTCTCTCTCTCTCTCTCTCTCTCTCTCTCTCTCTCTCTCTCTCTTTTATCACATGCTAATCTTGAGAGAGACAGACTGAAGTAGAAATCATCTGATAGAACGAGGACTGGGATAACGAATGGTCCAAAGGAAGTTTAAACAAAAATTACAAAAGAAAACGTTCGAAGCTAAAGAGAGAGATAGAGAGATAGAGAGAGATAGAGAGATAGAAAGAGAGAAAGAGAGAGAGGGAGAAAGAGAGAGAAAGAGAGAGAGAGAGAGAGAGAGAGAGAGAGAGAGAGAGAGAGAGAGAGAGAGAGAGAGAGAGAGAGAGAGAGAGAGAGAGAGAGAGAGAGAGAGAGAGAGAGAGAGAGAGAGAGAGAGAGAGAGAGAGAGAAATCCACTTTTCGATGCTCCCAAAGGCTTCTTCTAACGTTCTACCCGGCACCTAACGCCCACAGGTGCCAGCCGCTGCTTTCACACGATATCTCGGCGACACCAAGGAGGAGTAAAACTGGGAGTTCAACTCCTAATCAGATTGTGGACCTCTTTGACCCCATCTCAGCGTTCTCCGCCCACTCAGCCACCCAAGCGACACCATCCCCACGTCACTCCGGGGGTCAACCCAAACAATCAATCAATCAATCATTCAACCAATCAATCAATCAATCAATCAACCAACAGTCCCACCCGACACCATAGTGTATTGACCTCCGCTGTTAAAGCAAGACACCTTCCCTCCCACCCTTGTGCCTCTCCTCTTCTCTCTCTCCCACTGCGCCTCTTCCCCCCTCCCCCCCCCCCCTGATCTGACCTAACCCTAGAGGTATCTATAATTGAGGATGCCAGGTGGGGCACGCTAGATGGCCTGGGCCTGATATGACACCAGAGGGTTTCACCAAGATTCAGCGACGTCTGATAAAAAACCCCCCCAAAAGATTGGGGAGGAAAAAGGTTTTTTTTTTTTGTTTTTTTTTTTTTTTTTTTTTGGGGGGGGGGGGGGGGTTAAGGTGGGTTCTGTTAAAAAAAAAAAAACCCACAAAAAACAAAACAAAAGCAATATAAAACACAAAACAAAACAAAAAAAATTCAACAAATATCTAAAAAAAAAACGACAAACAAACCCCAAAAATCAATTGAATAAGTACATCAGCAAAACTTGATGCATGCTGTCGTGCCATTTTCACGGCGACTGATTAAGGGCTCAGAAAGACCAGTCAAGGCAGCGTCTACTTTACTACTTAAACAGATTGGAAAAACACGTCTGGAGATTTTGGGTGATCAGCTATATCTCGTGGTAATCCATATACTTTCTATTTCTTAGCATCCAGAGCCGATCCTCACATTCTTGAAGGGCTCTTCATCGACATTTTCAAACTTAATGTGGTGGTTGAGGATGATTTTTTGGTCACGGTATAATGGATAAAAAAAATGTTTTGCCGTTTTTTTCTTCGAATGGTTTGGTTTCGAGGAAAAGACGTTTTTTTTCTGGACGGCGAAATTAATAAGGAAAGAAAGAGAGAGATTGACAGATGGATATAGATAGAGTGAGTGAGAGAGACAGGGAATTTGTAAGAGAAATAGAGAGAGAAGAGAAACTCGCACAAGAACGGTCAGACTTAGAGAGAGAGAAAAGGAAAGAA
>JAWDGP010005930.1:160000-162500 GCA_033675545.1 Elysia crispata
AGAAAGTGAGAGAGAGAGAGAGAGAGAGAGAGAGAGAGAGAGAGAGAGAGAGAGAGAGAGAGAGAGAGAGAGAGAAAGAGAGAAACAGAAAAGGAAAAAAAGAAAGAGACGCAGAGGAGATAGAGAGAGAAGTAGGGAAAGAGAGAGAGAAAGAAAGATATGTAGACAGAGAGATATTTAGATATATAACAAATATAAATTGATAAAAAGAGTAGGGGGGAGGGGGATATAGAACAGTGCAAGAATCGAGAAATGAATAAACAAAAATACATAATCTTTCATGAATGATAATCTTACGGTTTTAATAATTTTTTCCCTCTTAGAAAAAAACCGCAACAAATCAAAAAATTTTGTTCCATTTCTCATCAAAGTCAAGAAATAAAAATAATGTTCAAAACATTTTTACGCATGCACATAACCATTTTTTCATGTTTTTTGTTTCCACTTGTTTTTTCTTTTGTTTAAAGGATTCTCCGAAAGTCTACATAGCTTTCATACCAGTTAATATCAAGTTGTTTTTTGTTCCCCTTTCACTAACAAAAAAATCTTATAAATATTTTATTCCTCTCTTATTACCTCGCATCTCCAACGAGGCAGCTCAAAAGCCTTCAATTTAACATAATACTTTACGAGATAAATTACCAATCTTTTACTTGGACACAAAGGCAAAAAAGCCGTGGCCTTCACCGTTGACGTCCTTCTTAATAAGCGAGAAAACCAGTCCAAATTCTTGCGACGCTAACTTGGGTTTTGGAAAGCCTCGTTTTGACAAGGTTTCTGCGGAACAGAAGCAGCCGGCAGTGAGAGCAAGAGGGCCAGACCGCCTATTCTTGCTGTAAGAAAGAGTTGCGTGCATGCTCACTTTAACCCAGAGAGACAGGGTGAGCTGGCTCAAGAGGCTCCCAGTGGCTCACGCCACCATATTGATGATTTATTGATGATGCTTTTACCAAGAGGTTGCTGCTGTAAGTGTTAGGCGGATTTTTTCCCCCTCCAGGTTCTGTCAGGTTCTGTCGAGTTGTTCTCTGTGGCTCCCTGTCTGTTGCTGTCGTTGGTAGTTTCTATGTCTGTCTCTTTAACCATGCCTGTCCGTCTATCTATTTATCTAGCTAGCTATTGGTATCTTTCTCTCTTTCTGTCGATCTGACTTACACTCTATTGGACTCTGTCTCTGAACCTCTCTCTCTCTCTCTCTCTCTCTCTCTCTCTCTCTCTCTCTCTCTCTCTCTCTCTCTCTTCTCTCTCTCTCTCTATCTCTCTTTCTCTCTTTCTAACAATATGTCGGAAGTCTTTCTCCATCTAATTTTCTATCTTTGTCTCTGTCAGTCCTTGTTTCTCTGCCTGTCTTTATCTCTTTCCCTCTCTGACACCTTCCTCTGTCCTAATCTTTTCATACACTTTCTCTCTTAGCCTCATCCCTTGCAGTAAAAAGTTTCATGCGGCCAAGCGTCGCATCTCTATCCCCTCTACCCCACATCACACGCATAGTTATCACCTTTGAAGTGAACATCCGTATTATATTTGTGGTACATACCCTTCTATACAATAAATTCCTCCATCAATATATCTCTATTACACACCCCGCTACACTCCCTTCTTAAATCCCATTAACATCATTCTGCAAAACGACATTTTTTCTTTGTCCCGCCTAGATAGATAAGAGATATGGAAAGTCACCAATATCATTATAAAAATCTTTTACTCTCTACTAAAACCTACTTTACTCCAGAATTATTATGTCGAAAAAATCAGTTTAGCTGCAATATTCCCCCCTCTCCCCATTTTACACCTCTTTTTTTATAATATCGAAACCCCTATTTGATAGAAATCACAGATCTAAATCGAGCATCTCTTTTCCTTTGTCTTAAGGGTTAAAATCCCCGTCAACTCCCAGACAAGACTCCAGATCATGACAGGCCCTTACGATAGAGACCTAGGCCCGGCAGCCTTTCCTGCTGAAAGACTGCATCACGTGACCTTACTCCCCCTGTCTGCACGAGTATTGTTCTCACCTCTCTGGCGTGTTGCATCTTCTCTCACGCACTCACTTCCTCACCTGATTTTATACAATCTATTTTTTAACACCGCCCAACCTCCCCCCCTCCCCCCCTCTCCCCGCTTACCCGTTTCAGTTTTAGCTTACACTCTACACACCTATTTTTTCCCCCCTCGTTTATTGTATCCATTTTCTAGGGCGCTTTGTATTGCTTCTTTGTTTCACCCCTCACATCGTGTTTTAGACCTTTCGATCAAGACTAGATTTGTTTTTCTTTCCGTTTTCCTCCTCTTCTTCCTTCTTTCTCTTTCCCTGTCCCTTTTCATTCCCTCTCGTTATCTCCTGTCTGATTATTATAATCTTAATTTTACACCAAAACTCTTTGTGTCACGACTTGATACCACAGAGCATTAATTTTAAGAAACGAATTTTTTTTTTTCGCTTTTTAGTTTTCTCTGATTTTCTATCTATCTGTTTGCTCTTAAAGGTTTTGTATTTTTACGT
>JAWDGP010005930.1:165000-200000 GCA_033675545.1 Elysia crispata
GGAAATAAAACTTTTTATGAAGTTCTGATTTTATCCACCCCGCCCCTCTCTCCTTTACTTACACACGTACTAACAAACACATAAACACTCATATTTTCCTTTCGTAACTCAATACTACAGGTGCCAAACCGCACGAGGAGAGCAGCTCTTAATTTTATCTCCGACCTGAAGATCAGGGGAAATAACTTGCCTCCCCTGCCCCGATTTCCAATGTAGTAGAGGCTTAGAGGGAAAATCGTTTGGGGTTATCCTATCTTGCGAAAGGGGGGATAAATGGCCTCATATTTGGCTAATTTATCTCTTAGCAAAGCAAACAAATGGTCGCAGGTTATAGACTTATAGATATACAACCGCTGAGCTTCCAGAAAGTGGAGATTGTAAGTCAGAAAGCTTTATGTTCTAAAGGAAGACAGAATTTGTCCTAGAGAGATGTAAAGACAGTGTGTGTGTGTGTGTGTTTGGGGGAAGGAGGGAGGAGGGGTAAGGGGGCGGGAGGAGTTATATTTCAGGAGTATAACGTAAGGGAGAGGAATTTATAAAGAAAAAATTAGAGAGACGGACAAAGAAAGGGAGAGAACAAAAGGTGGACGAAAATATGGAGAAAAAGGGACACAGACAGGCAGGCAGAAGAGAGAGGAAATTCAGACGAAAGGAAATGGAGAGAGAGAGAGAGAGAGAGAGAGAGAGAGAGAGAGAGAGAGAGAGAGAGAGAGAGAGAGAGAGAGAGAGAGAGAGAGAGAGAGAGAGAGAGAGAGGGAGAGAGGGAGGGAGAGAGAGAGAGAGAGAGAGAGAGAGAGAGAGAGAGAGAGAGAGAGAGAGGGGGGGGAGGGGGGGAGGGGGGCAGAGACGTTGCTACTCTTAACCTATGTCCGAGAACAGACCAAAAAAATTATCTCTTTTTACATTTATTTATGGAAAAGTAAAAAAAAAACAAAAAAAAAACTGCATAACGTTAAATACACTTACAACTGTCCAAAAATTTTAGGCAAAGCGAGAGCAAACTCATGAGAAAAAGCACACACCACCACCACCACCACCACCAACAACAACAACAACAACAGCAATAACAATAATAACAACAACAACAGCGGCAAATATACTTTTATGATTTGTGGCAAATCACGAATTTCAACAATTATCTTCCGGTCACACAGCTAAAGAAAGGAAAAGGGGGGGGGGGGGAATCTAGATTCTACCCAGGAAATAAGAGAATAAGAACGTCAAACCTGTCTAGTCTAGTCATTCAGACTCACGGACACACAGATCGGGCAGACAAGAGAGCTGCATAAATATATCGTTGAGCCCGCTTAAAGCTGAGGATTATACAGATAACAGGTTTGATAATACAGAGCTAATATTTGTCTTCCTTGCAACTCTGCTTCTGAGAGTGCACAGTTTGTCCGGATATAAGACTCCTACCTCAGACATCAAGTCTTGAATGACGCTTAAAAATATTTCGACATTTCTGTGTGTCTCTCTCTAGCAAGGCGCGTATCGGATAATTTCCTATTATGTCAAGTCGCATAAGTCCTTGTTTAATTTCCTGCGCATTTTGAATCTAGATCTAGATCTAAACGTCTAGATCTAGGATACCGATTGATACAATAACTATGCCACCCTGCAGGGAACAACTAGACATTTTGAACTTTGGATAGCCGGCGGTTTGATCCGTCGTGATCCGTCTAAATGGAGAAATTTGGAAGATTCCAGCGGTGCTCAAAACGCAATGCAAACACTGTTAGAATCAATTGATTTTTCGTGTTAAGATTATAAATTCTAAGCTCTAAATTGGGTTCAGTTCTGCATTCTGTGTCCGGTTTTGTTCGTGGACTATAAATATCTCCTACTTTCCAGAAAGACTTGAGGGGAAAGCTTCTAATAGCTGTTGGGAAGGATAAAAATTTGTAATATTTACCCATCCGTTTTTCTTTTTCTCCATCTCCACTTCTTTTAGTAAAACTAACTCTATTATGGGCGTTTCATCCTATAATTATGGCAATATGAAGATTTTAAGTCCAGTAAACTTAAAAAAAAATAAAAACCCTCTATGTTTATCTCCTTAAATTCTGTAAAATAGTATGCGCTGGTTTATTGCAATTGTTTTTATGACAAAACAAATTAGTGCTCTTACATCTTTAGATTGAGGATAACTGTGTAAAGATTATTACAAAGAGAACAATAATTCTTTACAGCAGGCTAGAATCCAGGACCGTGCCAGCTACAATCTTGAGCTCTGGCTCGAACTCTATACACACCCGTATATCTTGTTATTGATCATGAAGATTCTGAGATTAGGCATCTAATTTTCCTAAAGAGCCTAATTAAGACACGACGGCTTTTCGTTAAGTCAGGAGTGGCGATGGGTCAAGATGAGAACCAACCCAATCGTTCAGATATCCCAGCTAGGAATCGAACCCGTGATTCCACAGTTGTCAATTCAGCGCTCCACCACAGATTTCTCTGGCGCCGGTGCAATGTCACGATCAGCTGGGAACCACTTGCGTGATTGTGTCTTGCACAATGCATTCTGCTCGCGCTACAGGTCGCCAGATTTCCAGGTAAACACAAGCTAGGATAATTACTGCAAGGTGTGCACCACTTCTGATTGCGTGTCACTGGAGAAAATTCAGGCTGGGGAATTTCTCGCAACACAGAGCCAATTCGATTTGTTAAGTCTGAGATTCTAGTAGAGAAATCCCATTAAAGCCGCGGTGGTAATGGCGGTGCAATCTATTTTTAAGATAACAGTCGTGTTTTCGAACTATGTCCTTGAAATTTTTATTATTATCATTTATTGCTGGGAAAATTTTGGCGAGAGAGAGAGAGAGAGAGAGAGAGAGAGAGAGAGAGAGAGAGAGAGAGAGAGAGACAGACAGACAGACAGACAGACAGACAGACAGAGACAGACAGAGACAGACAGAGAGAGAGAGAAAGAGAGAGAGACAGAGAGAGAGTGTGTGAGATCTTTGTTGTTTAGACGATGCCAAAACGTATATTTTAATTTATTTTATGTGTTTGTAAGATAAAACATAAAAAAATCAAGAAAAGATTTCATGGCTGGCTGCTAATATAACCGAATCTAGAAAATTTTACACATCAATTCACATTTCACAGCAAAGTTGAGTTGTAAACAACATTTCTTGTTTTACTGACAACAATATTCCTGAAGAAAGTTTTTTTTTAGTTTTTTGGGGTTTTTTTACTCAGAGAAGAGTACTGGGAAAATGTGACCTTTTACTAACTTGTGAACTCTCATTGGCAGCAAACAGAAAAGCTTAGGGGAGCGAGCTTAAACTAAAAATGACAATTTTTTTTATAATTTTACCTAACTCTCATCTCTTAAGAGGCACCTAAATTGCTCTGAGGTTTCCTCTGAGGATAAGTTGGGGGTCTCACTTTCGAAACCCTACTTTCTCGAATAAGACTTTTCTAGGCGCAGACTAAAATCAACACTATATGTTCAGTCGACACCAATTAATTAGAAAAGTCTAACAAAAACGGCCGTTAGATCTTGCTTCGCATTTTCCAGACAACTGCATCGATTAACACAATTTAAAGCAGAGAAAATTCACCAGAGAAAATTCAATTGGCAGGAATCAGCATTAAGTGTATCCGAGATGCTTTTCAACACATTTCTCCAGCGTTCAATACCCCAAACAAAGCTCGCCCTAAGGAAACGATTAAGACCTCTCCACCTCTTCAATTGATATTTCTGCACAACCAGTCGCAATAATAAAACGGCTGAATCAACAAAGACCAGACATTGATTGCTTCTTTCGCAGCAGTTGATAATTTCTTTTCGTCGCCTGGTCAGCGAAACTAAGTTAGAGTTTTTCAAAAACTGATATCGACTCAATTTCCTGGTTCGATCGGTCTGGACATATCCCTCCGTCGCCCTGGTCGTGAATTGATTTCCAATACCAGTAGGTCTCAAGAGGCGAGCGCTATTCTAATGTTTTCAATTCTTTTGTGTGTCTATGTGTGAGCGTGAGAGTGTCTGTGTTAGATCAGTTTCTCTAGGAGTGTTGCGTGTTCGACCTATATCGTGTTGAGTCTCTTGTGTTTGTTGTGTCTGAATATTGTCACTGAAGTAAACGAGTCGTGTGTACGGCGGAATTTTCTACGATCCGAAAGGTCGAGTTTTCTTTGATCATTTACTTACTGGATCCTAAATCATTTTTCTTTCTCTCTCGCTTTCTCTCCCTCTCTCCCCTCTATCTCTCACCCCTCTCTCTCTCTTTCTCTCCTTCTATCTCTTCCTCTATCTCTCCCTCTCTTTCTCTCTCTCTTTCTCTCTCTCTCTCTCTTGACTTTTTCCTTCTTTTCTAAAACATGTCAATATACTCTTTACTCTCTCTTTACAGATCTAGCCATTTCCTTATCTTGTCTCAGGAATTCATTTGCGCCCTTCTTTTTAGCCTTTTTTCTTACTTTCCTCGGTATTTAACCTTCAAACCGAAATATCAACGTTTAGTGTAGATTTGGAAATGACCCAATTTTGTTTTCACCTATCACATTAAAAATAAAAAAAAAATTAGTTAATCAATTTAACACAAAAATTCAAAACTTGAGCAAAGTGCAACACGAAATTCAGGTTTAAAGTTTTATTATGTCCTTAACCTACATCGAGTTAAACATAAGGTCGACAAGACTAGGTTAAGTTATTTTTTTTTAAATGTGTCGCTCCTATTTGACTCGTTAAAATAGTAAATCTAACAGTTAAAGGAAAAGAAACAAGACCCATTAAGTAGAGTGAACCTGTACGTAGATGCATTTAATTAAGCGTTCTTTCATTACGTAAGACGCACTGACACACATTAAAATGAATAAGTAAATGATTAAACAAATAAAGAAATAAAGAAAAAAACCGACACACTGCCTCAAGGACGGTAACTTCCGTCATCAACACACCGGCGGTTTGATTAGCGAAAAAGAGTTACTGCTGGCAGTGAGCTAAGGGAAATGACTCTGATAATTATTCAAGTCAATTTTATAAAGTTAAAAAACAAAACAAAACATATTTTCAAATATTCTATAATTATATAGAAAATGTTTAATAAAAAGAACCATTTTGTAGAATATTATGCAGTACATAAAAAAAGTTAATACTGTATATGTTTTGAACCATTTTGCAATGTATAATGATGTTCAGATATTTTATGGAATTCTTTCTCATCAAGGGTCTTTATATTTCCCCACAAAACTCTAAAATTAAAATAAAAATTAGGGAAAAAAATTAATGATTTAATTTTATTTCCTGTTCCTTCCTTTAGGTTATTGTGTCTGTCTTTTTCTAGTATCGCGTCATACATAGATCAGTCCGTACCAATATATATATTTGTGCTTGTTTGTTTATCTTTCTCTTCCTCCCCTATCTTCTTCTCTCTACTCTTCTTTCTCCTCTTCCTGCCACGCCCCCTCCTCTTCTCCTTCACTCTCTCTCTGTCTTTCTATCTCTGCCTCTGTCTCTGACATTCTCTCCCTCTTTCTCTCTCTCTATTTCTCTGTCTCTCTGTCTCTCTCTGTCTCTCTCTCTCTCTCTCTCTCTCTCTCTCTCTCTCTCTCTCTCTCTCTCTCTCTCTCTCTCTCGGTCGTTCGCTTCTCGTGACCCCAGCAGAATTTTATGGCAAAAGAAATGAAGATGTAGGCAAGATTTACCTTGCGGCGAATTTATAGATCAATTTGTGTACCTTCCAATGAAAACTGGGAGATGACCTCTAGCCTCTACACTCGTAATCTCAAAAACAAATATTTCACAAGCGAAGTCCGGTATATTTTTCAGTCTTTTATTTGTTTATTCATTTATTTTTTTTTTTGTTTGTTTATATTTTGTAGTGATATCCATTAGTGTTTATAGCATTAAGCACAAAAGTCTTTCAGTGTTTCTTTTGTCTGTAGAAGGTGGCATTCAGATAAAAAAAGAAAAAAAAAAGTTTTTGTTTACATTCAACGGATTTGGGTCTCTGTTTACTTACGAATTCTCAATACTATTTTACTTGGCAGTTTTCCATAATGTCAACTGTGATATTAATTTTATTTTAGGAGGGAATGGAAGTCTTTTGATTCGCATTTCGAAATGAAGAAGAATGGTTTAACGCTCTTGTTAAAGTTTAACTCTTTATCAGAATTTTTTTTTTCTGTCTGTGTACTTCATTCTTTGTTTTACTCTGATATGATAACATTCAATCTGTCTGTCTTTCTGTCTTTGCATATCTCTCTCTCTCTCTCTCTCTCTCTCTCTCTCTCTCTCTCTCTCTCTCTCTCTCTCCCCCCCCCCCCCCTCTCCTCCTCCTCCTCCTTCATACTATCAAATCTTTGGGTTTTTTTTATCGTCCTTCTGTATACACTTTTTATCTTTTTCATCTCTTTTCTTCATTCGTCCCTGCTCATACCCCCTTCCCCCTCCCCCCGCTCCCCCGTCATTTCTCCATGGTTAGCCCATTAGTCCTGCCATTGTCCACGACACAATAGCACCATTTCTGGCCTGTCCAGCGGTGCAGTAGACGCACAGTCCGTAACGATCCGCTGACCACTGTCCGCAGTCCCCCCTGGCGTTGGCTGACCAAACACCGGCCGGACGCCCGAATATTTATAGACGTCATTAGAGTCTGGCTGAGCAGCCATTGGTTCAGTCTCTGGCACCTATCCAGGGATTCAATACCACACATGATTTCGGGCATCTGGATCAGGTCAAGAATCTTTTTGAATGCAAAATAGCTTCACTAAGAAACCAAAGAGAATGATAGAAAGTTACTTGTGGACAAGGAAAATTACTCGATGTTGTGAAAAGTGTACCTTGTAAACCAAATTTGATCTCCAAACTGGAATACGAAAAGATATTAAGATAAATATTGGTATTGGAAACTTTAAAAAAACAGGTTTATCCGTATCAATGATGGTAGATTTTTCGAACAAGGAGACTAAAAGTTTTTCTAGGGGACACGCATTTAGCCAGTTACCACGGAAACAAATTCTTGCAATACTATAACTCAATGGCTATAGGCTATATCTCGGGCAACCGGCAAGACTCCCTGAGCCCCAGGTTATAATATCACTCTGGTAACTGCGCTCTCTAGTTTTGCTCCTGGGGTAACAAGATTCGAGCTAGACACAGGCCACACTGAGACGGAAAGAAGATAAATTGGTCACTTAAATATAATAGAGAATTATTGGGAAAATTTTTAAATGAAATGGTTCGTTGTCTCCAAGCTATTAAAATAGTGAAAAATGAATAAAAGAAGTTGGAGGGAGAAAAGGTTTGCCATGTATTTCAACATCTCCGAGTTGCTGCTTGAAAAAAGAAAGTAAAAAAATTAAGATTGCATGTCAGGTACACCAGCCGAAGAGATTATGACGATCCCTGTCTTTTAATGCCATGAGACAATGTTGAACAAACAAGACAACCCATCATACCGGGTCCGAGTCCTAATCATCCATAAAACTACCCATCATACTGGGTCCGAGTCCTAATCATCCATAAAACTACCCATCATACTGGGTACGAGTCCTAATCATCCATAAAACTACCCATCATACTGGGTCCGAGTCCTTATCATCCATAAAACTACCCATCATACCGGGTCCGAGTCCTTATCATCCATAAAACTACCCATCATACCGGGTCCGAGTCCTTATCATCCATAAAACTACCCATCATACCGGGTCCGAGTCCTTATCATCCATAAAACTACCCATCATACCGGGTCCGAGTCCTTATCATCCATAAAACTACCCATCATACTGGGTCCGAGTCCTTATCATCCATAAAACTACCCATCATACCGGGTCCGAGTCCTTATCATCCATAAAACTACCCATCATACCGGGTCCGAGTCCTTATCATCCATAAAACTACCCATCATACCGGGTCCGAGTCCTTATCATCCATAAAACTACCCATCATACTGGGTACGAGTCCTAATCATCCATAAAACTACCCATCATACTGGGTACGAGTCCTAATCATCCATAAAACTACCCATCATACTGGGTCCGAGTCCTTATCATCCATAAAACTACCCATCATACCGGGTCCGAGTCCTTATCATCCATAAAACTACCCATCATACCGGGTCCGAGTCCTAATCATCCATAAAACTACCCATCATACTGGGTCCGAGTCCTAATCATCCATAAAACTACCCATCATACCGGGTACGAGTCCTAATCATCCATAAAACTACCCATCATACCGGGTCCGAGTCCTAATCATCCATAAAACTACCCATCATACTGGGTCCGAGTCCTAATCATCCATAAAACTACCCATCATACCGGGTCCGAGTCCTAATCATCCATAAAACTACCCATCATACCGGGTCCGAGTCCTAATCATCCATAAAACTACCCATCATATCGGGTCCGAGTCCTAATCATCCATAAAACTACCCATCATATCGGGTCCGAGTCCTAATCATCCATAAAACTACCCATCATACCGGGTCCGAGTCCTAATCATCCATAAAACTACCCATCATACCGGGTCCGAGTCCTAATCATCCATAAAACTACCCATCATACCGGGTCCGAGTCCTAATCATCCATAAAACTACCCATCATACTGGGTCCGAGTCCTAATCATCCATAAAACTACCCATCATACCGGGTCCGAGTCCTAATCATCCATAAAACTACCCATCATACCGGGTCCGAGTCCTAATCATCCATAAAACTACCCATCATACCGGGTCCGAGTCCTAATCATCCATAAAACTACCCATCATACCGGGTCCGAGTCCTTATCATCCATAAAACTACCCATCATACCGGGTGCGAGTCCTAATCAATAGCACGGCTTGGGACTGTGACTTCTGCTCTGTTTGCAGGTCTTGTACCAGTGCTTACAAATGACTTCCGTGTGAAGCGAAACACTTCAAACAAATCGATGTAGACCCGACGTGTAACACGCACCTCCACTTTAAGGCTAGATTCACCCAGTTGTGGGACAATTTCTGTCTGAACGTTTTACGAGACGATTTGTTAATTTTGCAGAGTCCATATCTGTGTGTGGATCTCTTAAACCATTATGGGTTATGATATTGGTTTAAATATATGGAAGGCTGTAAAATTACGCAAGGCATTGCACCTATATACACTAACTTGCTTCGGGAATTCGTAACTTTCTGGCGTTTAGGAACCGGAAACAGATTTGAAAAAAAACCAAAAAAAAAACCAGAATAAACGGATTTCATAAACATGCACTAGCAAACTAAGGACTTGATTCCGTTTTACAAACCCGAGTACATTTATCAAGATGTGACTATCTAAGGATAAAATACTTTAGTTTGATCTCTGTTTCCTGCAAAAAAAATAAAAAAAATCAATAAACAAATGAATAAATAAATCCCCAATAACCAGCTATCTTCGAGGCATTCTTCTTCCTCTCGCCACATAATCAAGGCCTATACCTTAATAATAACCCAAACTATCACAGCAATTTCTTACGTAATTGGCGTATTATTGCTGGCACAAGGATCCTCAAAACTTTGAAGGCAACACAAACTAACCCAGTGGTTCTCATGTTCTGTCTCCACAGGTACCCCGCCCAATATGTTTACCCAGCGTCCTATCTGGCAGCCGCTGCTTCTGCCGCTTCGCCCGGTGTCCTGGCAACCATGCCAGCTACCAGCCCGCTCTCGCCGTCTCCTGCAGGTAGGATGATAGGCCGAAGTTGCTCAGATATGGTTGTTTTTTTGGTTTTTTTTTAACAGAATATGTCGTGAGTTCTTTATTCATTGCTCCAATTGTCACCATTCGTGGAAATATTATTGTTTTTCTTGTTTGTTAGGGTACATTATGTATTTTTGTGGTTTAGAGTTTATCTTTAGAGATCGCTGTTTTAAAATTCTATCGCGTTTTTGGCAGGATTTGAATTATTATTATCACTGTCGTGTACATAAGTGGGGTCAAGGACTACTGCATTTGTCTAAAATAAGTCACGCTTTTTTTTGTCTATTTTATGAAGCAAAATAAATCTGATACTGGACTTCAAAATTTTCATATTTTTTTTTCATATCAATAAAAGCAGCAATAGCGATTATTATTATTATTATTATTATTATTATTATTATTATTATTATTATTATTATTATTATTATTATTATTATCATCATCATCATCATCATCATCATCATCATCATCATCATCATCATCATCATCATCATCATCAATATTACCATCATCATTATCACCATCATCATCATTTTTATTTTTAATATTATTATTATTTTTATTATTATTATTATTATTATTATTATTATTATTATTATCATCATCATCATCATCATCATCATCATCATCATCAATATTACCATCATCATTATCACCATCATCATCATTTTTATTATTATTATTATTATTATTATTATTATTATTATTATTATTATTATTATTATTATTATTATTATTATTATTATTATTATCTTCTTTCTATAAATTTTATTCAAAGTGCGTGTAAAGAAATACCGGAACCCATAATATCATGAAATGCTAGGCACAAACGTTGAGTAATCTTTTGTCTGCACAACTGTTGGCTACGGAACAGACCACCAACTCAGCAAGCTAACTCTGTCTCATACGTAAAATCTCTTGAAGGATCTCTTTCTAGCCCTAATGGTGCCCATTTTGGTAACCCTCTCAGGTACGCCGACGTACGCTCTGGACTACGCCAACGCGTACACAGCTGCAGCCGCGTCACAGCTGGCCTCAGCGGCCGGTTATGGCGGGTACGAGGCGTACTGCAACAGCCCGTACACCACGACCACAGCTGCAGCCGGTAGCGCGTACGGCATGGGCGGGCTCCCCGCGGGCTATACGTACGCCGCAGCCGTGCCGCACCACCAACAGCTGGCCGCAGCCGGTGCGCACACGACGCCGCACTTCGCCCAGTTCCAGGCGCAGCAGATCCAAGAGCGGTTACAGTAGGCGGCGAGGCTGAGGGGAAAACAAGGGGGCGTGGTCACTTTATTGGGCAAGAGCGATGATTGGTTGGCTGGCTGGCTGCCGTGACAGGTGACTGAAGTGACGTTTGACTGAGGTGACAAAACTATATCATAACTTGTTCTGGGTTGGATATGGGTAATCAAATAGTAATCTTTCCCCTTATCTTGAAAATATAATAATGTTTTTTTTTTTATTTTATTTAAAGATGCCTTGTTTCAATTACCTGTTGGCGGAAAAAAAATTTTTATTACTAGTATTATGGACCCAGTACATTGCTAAACCTATAAGTTTGTTATTTGTATCAGATAAGATCACATCTCTTTAATGCAAAAACTAATATATTTGATTTTCTCGAGGCAATTTATGTAAAGGAATTATACGAAGAAACTTTGCGATTCTTTGTTCTTTTTTGGTCAGAAATAGTTTGCCTTTTATCAATTATATAATTATGACATTAGAGAAATGAGAAAATGTAATGGAATTTTCTATATTCGAAAGAAATGTATATAAAGAATAGAATAGAAATGCAGAGCAAAGATATGCAATTCTTATCTTTTCCTAATAAAATGCTTTTCTAGAACGCGGTTCCAAACATTATACCGCCTACCACCAACCTTCTCTATACTTAATATCCATGTCAATAAAGAAAAGGAAAAAAAATTGATAGAAAAATAACGATAGAAATATCTAAGGGACAAAGTGAAAATACTATTCTGTTACTTTTTGTATCCTAAGTCAAAGGGATATTTCCATCAATTCTTCACACAATGAGAAGGACAGAGTCCTAGGTCCTTTAAATTTTTGGTTACACTGTTACCACGCTGAGATCGTGACGTAGCCAAGAGAATAAATATTTATCGTCTCGTTTATACTCAAGTTGAACTCCTTGCTAACCATTGTCCCCAAATGAAATACAACTGCTGTAGTATTTTCTTCTTTCCTTTTTTTTATACCCTACCATATTTATAAAATCCCATAGAGCGATTCTTGTGAGGTAGCCAGTAAAATTTGAGGGCAAGACGGATCAAACCATTGTTTTTAATCTCTGTCTGTGCTATAATTGTCCAAGAAACCATAATATTAATAATGTGAAATCCTTTAAACAATGTATTACCACACCATTTACGATAATTTCATTTTAATGGATTTTTTTTTTTCAATTTTACAATGTTCATATTGATGTAAAAGATTTTCAATATTGTAATACTTATGGAGCCTTCATTGGCGTAAATCTTACGATGTATGTTTTTATCGTATTCGAATTTGTAAAAGTATGACCATTATCGACTCCTTTGTCATGAAAACTTCGATTATTTGATATTCATATCTTTCATCTATAATTTTTGTCATTATTATTGCGGTATTGATACCATACTTTTTTATTGCTGGATGAAAAAAAAACTCATAAAGAAAACGTTCAAACCTTGGTATAAGCTCTACATATCATTTTTAGACATAGCATCGGATATTTTTTTAAATTCCTTTTTATATAATGGAAAAGACATTAGTTAAGCAAAACATTCTCTCTCTCGCACACACACACACACACACTCTTTATCTCTCGATTTTTCTAGAAATAATATAGGATGTAAATAATAACCTAACTATATAAACAAATTGTGACCCACCGTCCCAGCTATTAAAAAGCACTTTAAGATAAAGCAAACAATTTTTGATTCAGTTGAGGTTTACAAAATAACCCTTTACTACGGAGGCTTTCTAACATGAGGAAATATTACATTGTCCCAAAAGTTTCGATACATTCTGAAAGCAAATTTAAGAAAACAACTGCAGGAATGGATATAACACTGTAGAAAAGTGATCATCTGACAGGGAAATTTGCTTCTATTTATAATTTTTTAAAACAGAATTAAATTTTATTATCTTGCGGGTGTATTTATTACAACAAGAGTGCACTATTTATTTATTTATTTATCTTCATTGTGATAGATTCAGGGGTATATAAATAATACACAATTGATGGCAGAAAATAAATGAACTTTTTGTATCAAGTATCTTTATCAAGGAGCTGAACTATTAATAAATTGATAATCGTTTTTTCCCAGAATGCTATAAATATTATGATTTTGATGACAATAATTGATATCATTATGTTTTATGTATGTCAATGTTCATCTTGTATAATTATGAAATCATGAAAAAAATATTCATAATTAATTATACTCTCCCATCCTTAATGGATTCTCTCCTTGTACCATAGATCCATGCTTATACATGTTATATATATATATATACATAATTTAACTGATAAAGAAAATTTATTGCCATTTTAAAGAACCTTTCCTTTTCAGTCTGACATTATGTTTCATAATTTCACTCCTCCACGCTTTTTATATTTTTTTTTTCGTCAATTTTATGCAGTTACTGTGTTACAGAGTATTTTCTTCTAAAATGAAACCTGTCCCGTTTTCTTTTTATTATTATTATTTTTCTAATGGGGAGAAAAAACGATTATCATTCTTTGGTGCAACTCAGATTTCATGTTGTATTCTCAATATATAAAATCTCTGTCTGATACTCACTTAGCAATGATATAAATTGAATTCTACCAAGTCGAATAGGAAGCGAAAGGGAAAGTGAAAGTAAATTTGCTCTCCAACGGGAAAACCCATTGAAATGTTGATGGATTGATTTATGCATCATAATTTATTATTCAGCTTCAGTAATCTAGGAGTGATTTGGTCATATAAGTAGCACAACTTGCAAGAATATTTCTCAGTTTAAGCTACGTGTCGGAGTTTATGATTTATGTTGAAGGTATAACAAAGCATGATGTAAAAACATGCAAAATCGATGCAAACATTTTAATTTAGATCCAAAATATTGAAAATTAAACTCGATCTAGATCTAGTCTCCTATCTGAATAAATTCATGAATTCGAAACTATGGCATAGTTTTTGTAGAATCAAGAAACAATTAAATGGACAGCATCATTAGCTGCTGACTCAGAACGGATACCCCAAGTTACATATCCTAAAAGCTGTAAAGTCATGTTGATCTAGTCTATAGATCCAGATAACATTTTATGACCTTGACATAATATGTTGACCTAAATGTGACGTCAAACTTAGACACAACTTCCGTCCTAAATCAAGCCTTGTTTTGCTTTTATTCTGAGCAATACCTGTATACCTAACTGGTCTAACAGTCAGTTTTGCTTTTATTTCGAGCAATACCTGTACAACTAACTGGTCTGACAGTCAGTTTTGCTTTTATTTCGAGCAATACTTGTACAACTACCTGTTTTAACAGTCAGTTTTACTTCGTTCACCCGTTTATGCAAGGCCGTCCAACAGTGTTACTTATGACATACAACTTCTTCATAATCGTAGTTTTTTATCTTACAAACCTTTTTTTTTTTAATTTTTTTCCCCTCTCTTCTTATCCAATTTGATAAACATTTACAATTAGTGTTTATAAAATGATTTTAATAACAAATTGAGGCCTTAGCAGATCTAGTTTACACAATCTGATCTTAGAACCGTTTGTTCAATACAAAAAAAAAAAATGATGCTGAATGGATAATGAATGATTATGCACCTTGTTTTTTTTTTTAAATAAACTCTGGTCAGTATTCCCTTATCCTCGATTCCCCCTAAACCATCCCTCTATGTTTTCAAATATATTGTACAATGATCATGAATGGATACAACAGGTCTCGCAGTAATGAAAAATTTTTACTTTTTTTTTCCCGTTCTCTTCAAAATCTTTAAACCTGCAGAATAGCTTACGTTCCTCAACCCTCAAAGATAAAGATACACACATACAGACACACAGAATTCTGTATTTTTATTATTTGAATAACTGCAATACTTTGTACACTCAGTTTTACAGTAAATTGTCTCTTTCCTTTGTTATCCTCGGACCAGTCACCTAAGCTTGCCCATCTTTTCTGAAGCATTGAGAAGTACTGTAAGGACCCTAAACGTTTTCCTCTTAATGTATCCTTTAAAGCTTTACGGACATCAAAGCATATCTTTGAAACCCCACACATGAAAATTACGTGCGTTTTTGATCCAACTGTTTACTTCCAAAGATTTTTTTATTTGAATATTCCCCCCCCCCCACACACACACACACACTTTTCCTGCGCAATTCCCCAAAAAGTATTATGGCAAAGAATGATAAAACTTTCCAAAAGTGTTTGTTGTCTGGACAACTCGCAAGTTTCCCATAAAATCCAAACTGTAACACTTCCTGCCTTTACATACCTCTGTCTAAATACTGTCAAAGTAATATCAGGTTTACTGTCAAGTCATATGCACACAAGAGAACCCGTCCATACTGAAATTGCAATACAATATTAATTGGTATATTTCTTAACTGTGAATGAGTATATTTTGTACTTTGATATATTAGTATTGTACAAGATCATGGCAATTCTGTGGAATTGTATTTTTGATCTCTCAGTATTAACTTCATGGTTGGTTATAATGCCTTTTGCGGTGTCTTGCTCATAGCTGTAGCGATGTTTATAAATGTAACTTTCATTCTAAAACACAGAAACGGGCAAATTTAAATCTTTTCCCACTGACCTGATAAAATGATGTATTAAAAATTTTTTAATCAATGGATACTGGTTTTTCAAGTAACACAGTTTAAGAACTGTTGCAAGGAATAAACAAACCTGCTAATTTTTAAATGCACTGAATTCTTCACTTAAGTCTGTGACGAATTACTTGGAGCGAGAAAAAAAAATTTTTTTTATAATGAGATGAATGGAAAAAACGGGGTTCTTGAAAAAATGCTTTAAAGAAATTTAGCTCAGAAATGAACAGAGAAAATTACGAACATATATATATATATATATATATATATATATATATATATATATATATATATATATATATATATATATATAAGTAAGTGTAGCTATTCCCAAGCTGTCTCACATTACGACGAACTGTAACTAGTATCGATTTATCGTTGTAATGACGATAATG
The DNA here is from genome assembly GCA_033675545.1 of Elysia crispata. Taxonomy (NCBI): domain Eukaryota; kingdom Metazoa; phylum Mollusca; class Gastropoda; family Plakobranchidae; genus Elysia; species Elysia crispata. Next base: position 180,906 of record JAWDGP010005930.1, read on the forward strand.
GTCCTCTGTTTCGCGAGCATCGTCATCGACATCGTCCATCTTGCTGTATTCTCTGCTCTAGCTCTACCATTGTCATATCGACGGTAAAACCCCTAGCGTGTCATTGTATATCACGCCTGTACCATAATTCTTGTAATACCTGAAAGAGATATAGACTGGCTGAGACTCACACAGCCAGCCGGAGAACACACCGACACAACGTGTAATATTCACACCAATCTTTTTTTTTTCTTCTTTTTTTTATTTTTCTTTTTTCATTTTTATTTGTGTCATAAAACCGAGATGTCCATGACAACTAGTTCAGACACTTATCTAAAAAAAAACAACAAACAAAAAAGAACAAAAAAAAAAAAAAAAAAAAAAAAGAACAACAAAAAAAAAAACCAAAACATAAATTTTTGTCATTATAATTATTATTATTATTAATTATTAGAACCCATTTTCCATAACATTATTATTTTTAGACATCCTTTATACAACATTTTCCTGCAAGCCTTATTTATGAATATTTATACCATAACTGTTTCCTCCCTTTAAAATTGATATCAACCGTAAGCTAAGATGTACAGCCTATGAAATTACTTGTTCATATAATGATGGAATGGATAATGTCTCATCCATGAATGTATGGTTATAATACCACATTGTAATTTGTTCATGTAAAACAATGTCACTTATAAAATAAGAGAATCAAAAGTGTACGGAACCCATCACAGTCTCATCGAAGAAATCCACAGTTATTATTGCTATTAATGTATTTAATATTATTGTTACTATTGTTATTATTATTATTATTATTATTATTATTATTATTATTATTATTATTATTATTATTATTATTATTATTATTATTATTATTATTATTATTATTATTATTATTATTATTATTATTATTATTATTATTATTATTATTATTATTATTATTATTATTATTATTATTATTATTATTATTATTATTATTATTATTATTATTATTATTATTATTATTATTACAATAATTAATGCTGCTGTCCTCTTATTACTTTTTGACATTTTTTAAATTACTTAAAAGACCTTTTGGATGTATTCTTATCAATTATTTTCCCTGATTTAATTTTTTTTTTAATTCTTACGGGCTTATTCAGTAACGTTGTCCAAATTGAAAGAGTTTTATCTCAGTTGAGATGGATTTTTTTAAATATTTCAATTTGATCATTGTCAGTAGATCCTGTCTTGTGTGTTTAAACAGTTCTCTTATGTAACAATGTTATACTTAAAAAAAAAAGACAAATCACCATTATTAATTCGTTCAATAAACTATACTTCATCTCACACATAAATGGCATTTGCTATAAGTTTGTATTCAGTTTGAATTTATTTTTTCTTATTTCAACTTTGCCACTGTTTTGTCGATTTTTTGATAAAGCCAGTCCTTATCAAAACGATGCAAAATATCTTAGAATTCAAGCGCTTGTGAGACAAAAAAGAATATATATAAACGCCGATTGTGTGGTTTGTAAAAACAAAAAAGGGACAAACACAGAGGGAGAAATAAAAAGTAGAAGAGAGCTTCCGGAAAAATTGATAATTATAGGCTGACTAGACAAAGAGATGAATAGAGATTGTATTGGTTTGATATTGTCTGTCCTCAATAAAAATGAGCTCATACATTTCTGCACATCAACCACGACCCCGTCAGACATAATGCAGATGAAAAAAGATGAGATTCGAAACTCACAAAATGATGGTTATGCGATTGGAACGAACGAAAAATATCCTTGCACATATGACGGGGAGCAATTCTGTAAACATAATTGGCAGATAAACAGAAAGATGTATAGAAAAAGAAAAGCATTTACATTGGGATAAAACCGGAAAAAAGAAAGACGAGAGAGAGAGAGAGAGAGAGAGAGAGAGAGAGAGAGAGAGAGAGAGAGAGAGAGAGAGAGAGAGAGAGAGAGAGAGAGAGCGAGAATGAGAGAGAGTGAGAGAGAGCGAGAATGAGAGAGAGAGAGAGTGAGAGAGAGCGAGAATGAGAGAGAGAGAGAGAGAGAGAGAGAGAGAGAGAGAGAGAGAGAGAGAGAGAGAGAGAGAGAGAGAGAGAGAGAGAGAGAGGTTTATGGAAATATAGACCGAAAGAGGCAGGGAGATAGAGGATGGGAGAAAAAAGAAGAATCGAACAGAGGCAGTGAGTGGAAGTAAGAGATAAGTAGAAACATCTGAGGCGTCGAAAAAAAATTGAAAGACAGGAGAGGATAAAAAGAGGAATGTTCAACTAGTGATAAGAGGAAGAGGCACATAGAGGGATTTTAAGGTTGCTTGAAATAGGAGGAGAGTCGCTTCATCTAAAACAACAACACCACAGCCACAGCCACCACCACCAACAACAATAACAACAACATATTATAATGAAGTTTAACAAATAATAATTATAATCAATTGTAACAACAATAACAACAAAAACTGTAATCAAATGTAAGACAATAATAACAACAACAAATTATAATCCATTTTAAAGACAATAACAACAACAATAGGTTATAACTAATTGTAGCAACAACATCGGTAAGGAAATGGAGAAGGAAACGCCCAAAAGATATAAAATATTGCAGATAATGTACGGATTTAATTGCATCTTGCAAACGTGATTTTTGTTGTTATTATCAGTTTTTTTTTAAATTTGCTGCAATGTTAGATGTTTCTTGTGATTGTCATGCGTTGATGTTGGGCTGACATCACAACCTCCCCGGGAGAAGTCCGGGTGGTTTTTGCTTGAAGCTCAAAATCTAATGAATCTTCTAAGCGGAGTCGTGGCCAAAAGTACAGCTCGGTGAAAGTTGGTGTTGGAATGTTGTGTTCTCAAGCTCCGCTTCCAAAGTGAGTTGCTCCTCCATCTGTTCTAGTGTCCGGATCACGTTGTTCGAGAACCAGGTACAACTCTGTGAAAGATGTGGGTAGAATGTTGTAGCCTCAAAACTCCGTCTCCATCTCCATCATTTCCGCTTCCAAAGTGAGTTGCTCCTCCATCTGTTCTAGTGTCTGGATCACGTTGTTCATGAACCAGATGAGCAAGTGGCAGATGAGGACAAAGTGGACGACGAGTAGAACAAATGCGTAGATGATTCGACTTATCTCATCCATTGCAATAAAAAAATGTCGAAGCACTATCTCGATTATAAGGGACCAAGCTCGAGTAATTTCAGTGCAAGGCAGTATTTGTACTATCGACATTTCTATCTCAAGCGCTTTAACTTGTGTCGTGATGGTTCTCAAAATTAAAAAAAAAAAAAATGAGATAGATTTTGCGTACCTAATCTCCAGTGGCTTGTTGATTATCTTTACCCCTTTTAACTTCGAAGAAGATAATCAAAAACAAAAACGAGTCTATGTTAGGGAGAAAATGTTAAATTGCATATTTAGCTCCGATGGAATTCTTTTTGCGAGTCAATCTGAGGCGAAGTTGATAGACAAGCAAGCCAAGCCATTATTCCTTCTTTTTTTCTTTTAAATCACTATTTCGTACTGAAACGTTATAGTGCAAAAGTGAATATAGGAGCCAAATTATTGTTATTTAGGCCTTTCGCATAGATACGTAGCTGCACTAGCCAGTTAGTCACGACCACCGAGCTAAAATCCGACGTGAACATCCGCTCAAAACACGATGATGAAATTGTCATTGTGGAGCCGCAGTGGCATCAGCGACAAGGCTATGTACATCATCACCATGATCAGCAAATACATGGCCGCATCCGGGTCCCTGATGTCTTCGCTTTGGTGTATGAGCCACACCATCAAGAGGATAGTCGCTAGCATTAATAGAAACATTTCCAGACTAAATCTAACGTCACTTAGCGCCAGTTCAGTCTGCAGTCTGGAGTCTAAAGCTCTCAGCACAGAAGAAGCTGTAATGTAGCTTAGATCAGAGACTTTTCAACTGCCAAGGGAAATTGTCCAGCTAGATTTACAAATTTTTGTAAACATTTTTTGGGGGGATTAAATACGTGGTCCATATTGACATTCATAATGCAAGTGAAGACCAACGACAAACAACAGTTTGCTGGTCTAGTATCGGCTCAGGGTAGAGCTGGTTTCACTGCATACAGAGCGCCATCTAGGACACTCAGTCTGCTCTCAGTGGCGTGGAATACATGACTGAGATCATGCTGTCGGTTCCGTCTGATCCACCATCAACTCTCTTTGCCAGCGCTCCTTGCTGGAGAGGTTTGCAAATGTATCAGCCATTTCTTCCTCTTTGTCGCATTTCTCACCACTAATATCTCAAACGCTTCTAGGTGATAGCTGGACCATCAAATATCCCTGAAAATGTTGTATCATTCCATATAGGCAAACTTGACATCACTTTTAAGCAACCTGCGTTGTGGATGCCTTAAACGTCTTTTGATAACTTGGAGCATTTTTGTATTATTAACCTCTTTTTGGGAGAATTTAGCATTTCGGGAAAAAGTTAAGTTGCGCATCATTCTATCACTGTTCATGGAATTTCTGTCGTTTCCTTCATGCATTCGAAGAACGCGGTCTAAAAATCATGGAGCAGTCAAAATTACGACGGGTTCGCTGTACCCATGCAAGCAATTTATAGAGTGATATTTGGAAGTTAACCTTTCCAACAAAAAGTGATAGGGAGGAGACCAATTGATGTCCGGTAAAGCTCTGATGAAATAGTATATGATATATCTTTTCAGCGTGAACTAATTTTGTAGAACCTAACTATTAGTGGCTTTTCCTACCAGTCATCATTTTGTTTTCGAAAAAGACGAGCTTGATCCAATAGACGTCACTGTTGCTTCAAAACTGCTCAGCAGTGTCGCCTTATTTCAGCGCCATACAATTCGCTCTAATTATTATCCTCTCCATGAGGGACCAACTGACCATAAGTATAATCTTCTACTTTAGGCGTGTGTACACCTGGTCGTAAATGGTATCCTTTCCTCTCAGCGAATATACGACTGGCCGTAAATGGATCCTCTCCTCTCAGCGAATATACGACTGGCCGTAAATGATATCCCCTCCTTTAAACGTGTGCACAGCTGGCCGTAAATCGTCTACGCTCCTTCATGCATGTGCACAACTGGCCGTAAATGATATCCTATTCTTTCAGCTTGTGTACAATTGGTCCAAAGTGTTATCCTCTTCTTTGAGCGTGTATACAACTGGCTAAAATCGCATACTTTTCTTTCAGCGTGTGTACAACTGACTGCTCCAAATTGCGTTCTTTTTTTTCTAAGCGTGTGTACAACGAAACTAGACCTTCATCTTTCATATTTAACACCAAAGCAATCATCGTAAAACTTAACATATCTCGTTTAGCGTCAAGACAACTCGCTGTAACTTTTATCATAGGTTCTCAAATCTGGTCTGAATGTCGCCCATGATTTAATCGGTGCCATTTTCTTTTCCTGTTAACCGAGATCCAAAAATTGGCCGTAGGTATGGTCTCCTCTTTTCATGGGAAGAGCGAGATAGAGCATGCGGTTAAGAGCACTCGTCCAAGGCACAGCTAATCAGAAGCGCTGTTAGGTAGGCAATGAAGGCCATGTAGATGCTCATGATAATATAGCAGGAGTAAAGCAGGAGGGGCGGGGCCTCGTCTAGATAGAACATGACGTCATCTTGGTCTCCCGCGTGTTCCCTCAGTGGTTCATGGTCTCTATGGTGATATACGTCATCATCCCTTGCGCAGTCTCCGTGACCTCGTTCCATTCGGTCTGAGTTGTTTTTAATCGACTTCCATGGTTCAAAAAATGTCAAACATCAGACCATGCAGATACCGAGAGCGCTCGGGATGTCTTAAAATGGGTTTCCTTGCCTTTTGCTTTTTTTAAAGCTATGAGGCATTTGTAGACAGACACAAAGATCACAAGCTCTACATTTCTGTTCAGAAATGTTTATGATTTTACGTAGCACCCGCAGTGCAAAAATTATCGCAAAACCACGGGTCTCTAAAAGCCCTGAGGGCTCGATAAAAAAAAATAGCAAAAAAAAAACGCTGTTCACAATTTAATAGCAATGCGTCAGTGACGCTAAAGTACCGCCTCGTCTACCGACGGCACTTTTTCTTTGAGCTCGCTCCTCTTTTCCCTTTGCTCCTCTTACGCTGTTTGGTATCGAGCGCCTGAACGTAGAGAAAAGCCTTGAGTGCGATGAAGGCCACCACGACGATTATCAATACTGCGATGATACAGTCATTGAAGTAGAGATATATAACCATAACTTGCTGGTCTGGCCAGTAGTAATAACCATACCATAGACGATATCGGCTCTTCTCCGCGAAGCTCCTCTCATAGCGTGAAAGAAATGCTATACCTTCAATTCTCTCAGATCTAAAAAGTTCTGGTTTTCTAGGTTACACCACCAGTAAACATATCAAGGGGTCGTATGCGCTCTTTTATGACCGAGATAGGTTTCAGGTGGGTTAGTGTGGGAGAGCGATAATTCTTTTCTTTTTAAGTGACCCCGAAATTGTTCTCAAGAGATCTTTGAGTCGCCCGGAAGTGACGTCTCATGAGCCGGACGTGAGCCACGCCTGCTCGGGCTCTTCGCCTGAGGCCAAAACTTTGTTGACCTTCCACAATTTTGGAGACGTTTAGTGGTGGCACGTTATTTATTTTTTTTCTAGAAACTCTTGGATTAATCTGACATTGGTCAGTTTTAGACTGAACTCTCTTTGTCGATGCAAGCTACAAAATCATGCTGCACCGTTCAACATGGTATACGCGTTAAAAGGTTGGCGTTTTCGCTTATTTTGGTAAAAATCTTGCTAGCAATGATGGTGGTTGCAATTACATACAGCCGCTACTTCAGCTAATTATCTTGGTCCAAGATACATAAATCTATCCGTGTAGACTTCCTTCTGCCTACATGATCTCCAGCAACCTAACGCCGCCTTTTCTGAGGCGCTCTGGATGGACGTGGCGTTTTTCTGGAGCGGTAGTATTTCTTCGTGTTGCGGTCTCCTCTGCCTCTGCTGTAGTCGCTATCCTCGCTTTCATCGTCATCATCTTCATCGTCATCATCATCATCGTCATCATCATCATCATCATCGCTGTCGTATAAATTATAATGATCATCGTTGCTCTGTTTGTGGCTGTAGACTTTACGGTAGCTTCTGCGGATAAGAGACTTCAGCGATTTCTTGTACAGCAGGAATATCGCGAGCAGCGCGCATGCGGCGACGGCGATGATGATCACATTGGCATGAGACGAGAGACTGAAGTTATCGGATCTGTCCAGGGCAGACTTGAAATTCACAAAAGGAGTCATGGCTACCGAGACGACTGTGTCAATGGCGGTTTCCAGTTGTTTGGTGATCGACATCGTGTAAGAGCGGATCGTGTCTTGCGCGTCGCCCAAGGCTGGGGCTGGATCAGAGGGTGTGCTGAGCGGGCGTGTTCTCCAGAACCTCATATCCATACTACACAGCTGTGGGCATGCCGGGCTTGCACTTGGGACACGACAATGCCAATTTTTCAAGGTTTTGAATACCGTACTCCTTTTTTGTACAAATGAGGAGTTGACATACACAATTTTCTTTCTTTGCCTAAGATGCGGATCTGAAAAAATGTTTGTGGTTCTAGATTTAGAAAAATCAATATTTCATTGCGAAGAAAACAACTCAGTTCACAACAACTGTAGCGTTCGGGTTTTTTTTTTTTTTTTTTTTTGAAAAAAAAAATCAATCCTCTAGGAGTTCAGAAGCACTTGAGTCTCAAAGCTTCATTAGTCTGATGTTTCGTATTGTTTGTGTATATCGTAGAATGAAATGCTTCAGCTCAAAATTAGATCCCCTCTTTCGGAGGAAGCATTTCTCTCTCTACTGCTTATAAGACTTTCCCGTTTTATACTAGAGTTTCTCTTTTGTTCCCTTGTATCCTTGACTTTCTGATTATTGCGCCTTCAGCTGCCGTATTGTCCGCTAGCTGCTTGACCCGTACCCCTGGTCACACGGCAGTCACTCCACCTCTTCCTCTCCTGAGAGTTCTGGACAGCACTTCTTACAGCAGAACCTCCCCAGGCAGTCTCGGCAATAACACGGGCTCGAGTCTCACGTCCTACAAGCCGGATTCGGGCAGCCCGACTTGCCCTTGGGCTTTGGCGACCTGGGACGCGAGCACTTCCGCGGTGAAGGTGACTTCCGTCGAGCGCACTTCCTAACTTTCTTTCCGCACTTGTCTTTGGCTTCCTTCTTGGCGCCCTTGCCGCAACATAGGTTAAGTCTCCTCCCGAACGCAAAGAAAAGGATGATAAGGACAAGAAGAACAGCGAATGCTACAAGAAGTTTATTATTTGCAAAATCGAAAGACGCCATCAGGCTGAGAGACGAAGTTCAAAGAGCATGACTCCCTCCCCTCCTACTACTTTGTATTTCTTTGTTTTGCGCTCTATCATACTAACATTAAGAGTTTACGCTAAGGATTCTGGGACCGGAAGTTACTTGGTGTAGAAAAACTCTACACAGGAGTCCTTTTTTAACCCCTGACCTTTTGAACGGACCAATCAGCGTCTCCTGACGGTTTTTTGTCCGTCACGGCTGCTAAAGCAGTCCACGCACCAGACTCCACCCAGATAGAAGAGAAACCAAATGAGGAGCACCAACCACAGATCAATCACAACCAACATGTGGACGCTTGGGCTGTGGCAGACCTTCCAGTGACATCTAGACAGAAAAATCTGAAACAGAAAAAACAATCGGTTACAGACGAAATATGTATGTGGACAATTTTTGACATTGCCATACACAAATGTTTACCATCTTTAAATTAGAAATTATGACACTTTACTCGGAAACTAAAAAGATATATGATGTTTGAGTGATTTAAATTAATTTTTGGCGTGTTTAATGTACGGACTATTCATATATTATGCATTATATATCATGATTTTCTAATTGAAGTGTCGAAAAAAACTGAAAAAAAGAGGCATAATCTTATTTGTGTCTCAAGTAAACAAACCATGCTTCTCAGGACTTGTTCTTGCTTTAATATTTGGTCCAAAAATAGAAGAAAATGATAAAAAAAAATAGTGTAATCTTTATGTCAGGCACCTAGTGTGAAGGCTGCCCACTCCTAAAAGAGATTAAGTTGCGGCACAAAACGAGAAGAAACAGCTTATTTTAAACTCTCTACACCAATAAGTACAATGATTATGGATATTAACAAATCTAAAGACCCTATCTGTAATGAATTAGCTTAGGTTCCTATCTTTGTAATCTTGTTATTATGCTGTCGTATATTCTAATTATTTCAAGCATTCCCACTCTATTACAGTTTATTTTCAGCCTTTGAACTACTTTTGTGACTTCAAATTGTCATGATCTATCTTCGATTTTTCTCGATTACTCTAACATTTATTTAGTATAATTATAGATCTACAAGTCAGATTTTCAAAAGCTCACATTTAGTGTGAAAAAGATATTCAACTGATAATCTAAAAATAATGGTTGGGGTGTCCTTAAGGAAATCTCGGATAGATCCATTTTAATCCACAAAATTAAGGATTCAAGTATTTATAATTGTAAAACATAAAACTGACCTATGCATGTATCTATGATCTATCTATTAATCAAGACTTACGAATTTCTAACAAATGTAATTGTTCTAATGCACACACACAGGCACATGTTCACATGTACTTAGCTTAAATAGGCCTGATGGGAATAAGAAAGTTATAGCACACAAATTATTAGCTTAAGATTTAGCATTTAGATTCTCACTTAGATCTAAATAGATTTTAGAGACTTAAAGTCTTCATCGTCGGCACACATAGAGATCTAGATCTAGATCTCTAGAGTACAATAACACATATTTTAAAGGGAAATGGGAACGAGTTAAGTGACATTGCAAGATCTTTCTTAATTAAGAATGTGGCTCTAAAATATCAAATCCACAATAAATTATTTATCAAATGATAGCTGCACGCAGCGCTTGTCTACGGCCTTCCCACAAGTCTCATACCATTGACAATCTAGCTTTCGATCAAGACCTACGTCCTTTTCAAGCCTACATGTATACCCTGGCTTATTTCTTAGTAATACATTAACAACGCGCAAGGTTTGCTGGTAATATTTACGTGATGATAACAGGACCTTTCCTTATTCTTCTATGTTGTTTCCAACTTCTTTGTTTACTCCATGTAAATCTTCATAACCCGTGATGTTGTTGTCACTATCTAAAGCGGGCTAAGCTATTCCGTCACAAAAAAGGGAGAGGTCGTTTAGAAATGATGTGAAATAGCGCACGGTGCTTCTTCTAGTAATAGCAAATCCCGTTTTGTTTCTTTTCCAATAGTTTTTTTTTTCTAAGGTTCCTTCATTTCCGACGTAAAGGACAACTCTTAGTTAAGTGCTTTATTTTGAAATGTTATTAAATCACCTCTGTATTATTTGTAGTAATATCAATCAGGAATGAGTAATTTCTAAAAGTTAACTGAAAACGAAAACGAGAAAGACAAATAAGGAGAGAGAGAGAGAGAGAGAGAGAGAGAGAGAGAGAGAGAGAGAGAGAGAGAGAGAGAGAGAGAGAGAGAGAGAGAGAGAGAGGCTGAGTTGAAGAGAGGAAATAGAATATAAATATATAAAAAAAGATTGAAAAAAGTCAACAGCGAAACATTACTGGAGGAATATATATATAAATTGATAAACAAGAGGGGTAGATAGTGAATTTTCCGTTCTTGTTCTTATTTTCTCTTTCCCTCAGCATATTAGGTCTAGATCTATCTATCTAATTATTTATCTATATAAGGACCTATCGCTGTATATTTATCTATCTTTTTCCTCAACAAGTTCTTATTCTGCTTACAGAGAATATATATATATATATATATATATATATATATATATATATATATATATATATATATATATATATATATATATATAATTAAATATCGACCCTTCTTTCTATCTATGTATCTGTCTAACTATCTGTCTTTCTATAGATATATCCCCACCCTTACATCTCCTTATCCCTCCTTCCCCCATTTCTTTCTATAACCACTGCCCTAAACCTGTACCCACTTTTTTGCATATCTCTCTCTCTCTCTCTCTCTCTCTCTCTCTCTCTCTCTCTCTCTCTCTCTCTCTCTCTCTCTCTCTCTCTCTCTCCCCCTCTCACGTGATGACCGCCTCTGTTTACCTCGTCAGTTCCTTCAGGTTGATCAGGTTAAAGATCATTTTTTAAGGTCATGAAAACAGAAACGAAACAATCAACTCTCTGTCTGCTAAACCTGTTAATCAATGCACGCAGAATTCACGGTTTGAAAGGTCGTCTTTGCATTAATTTGCAGAAATTATGTTGTTGTTTTCTTTCTTTCTTTATTTTTTTTGCACGGTGTAGATTTTTATTATGCTATTTTTTTTTTTTAATTAAGGTAGACTGACCCAATTTTTCTACGAAAAAAAAAAAAAAATTATAATAATAATAATAATAATAATAATAATAATAATAATAATAATAATAATAATAATAATAATAATAATAATAATATAGAAAAAAAAAAGTAAATAAATAATAAAAGCAAAAAAAAAATATAAAATCTGGAAGACTAAGTAGCTTGCCAAAGAAGGCTTATCAAACGAGAGTCGTGAAAGTCTGTTCCACAAAACATGTCTCGGCAAAGAGAACCATCCATTGCTTGGAAATGTTTACTTAAATCTTTCCTTACAGATAAAATATCGCTTCTGATGTACGTTTGACTTTAATAAACTGTGTCTTTATAAATTGATTCTCTAGTCCTAGATAGTCTATGTCATTGGAAAAATTTTAGTTTAATAATTCGATTCTGAAGCTCCATTTTTGTTTCATCAACAGCAAAAACGAATTCTTTCGTTTGGAGGTTAAAGACTTTCGTAAACAGAACTTATGATTTGGTATCTGATTTATCAAACAGATGTTTTTGAGCTTTTTGTGTCGTTGTTTACAAACTTAAGCTAAGGAATTAAAAAAGACAACGTAATATTGTTAAGCTTATTATTAGACTCTTTCTTAATTATTTTTTTTGCAAGCATAGGAGTTTAAATCTGTGGATATAATCATATGTTACGTCTCGCGTTAAAGAGTTCTTTTAACTTATTTGAATTATGGTGATCTTATCTATGGATATAATCATATGTTACGTCTCGCTTTAAAGAGTTCTTTTAACTTATTTGAATTAAGGTGATCTAATTTGAAACCCATTTGATTTTGATCAAACATTTAAGTCCTTGTTTGAAGAACTATCAACTAAGCTTCATGTAAGGACTGTCACCCAAAATGTTGAACGTGCCGGGTTCGAATCCCATCCAAACCAGCCTATTATCATTTTCGTTATAGTTCTTTTGTTTGAGATTTTGTTTTGCAGCTAATTTCTATGATTATAGTGGCAGGCGATCCTCCCTCAAAAGTCCCTCCATGCTATCCTTGTGTTTCATGAGGTAAGGTAAGATCGATTACATCTATTGAAAAGCTCCAACAGTTGAGCACTCTAACCAATTGTTAGAAGTAATTTTCTAACTAATTTCTGCGATTATATAATCTTTTGCTCTAGAATTCGTAATATTTTACACAAATAATTAATTAGCCATTCATGATAGTGTTCAAACTACTTTGATTGGGAAATGAGTAAGTTCTTTTAAAGTCGACAACAGATTTGAATCACTTGTTTGATGGCTTACGTTGATAAGAGCCGAGGGAATACATCAGATTGCTGTGCCGTTGTAAAGCTTTAAAAGTTCAGAAAAAACAAAGAAGGGCAGAACAAAAATTAAACTTTATTCAACACTACAAACAAACAGCATTTTTTTCCTTGAAATTAAATGTATCTTGTTCAATCTGACTTTAATTAAGCACAAACTACTAGCCAAACTTTTTTTTTTTAAGGGCAGCAAATAAATTTACAGACATATATTTTTTTTCAACCATATTTAAGAAAATCTTCTCTTTTGCAAGGTGACAAGAAAAGAGAAACGTGTGTAGTTCTTTGTCAATCTTCGCGAAGCCGACACATCTAACATGGAAAGAGTAAGATCAAGCTAGACTTGACAAAGCGTAAATGTTTACACCGATAAACTGCACACTAATCATTGTCCTCTTGTTGCTAGTTTAAAATTTAACATAGAATCATGCAAAATCTGGCTAGCTTTTCTCGAATCAAGAACCAACGCTGAAATCCTTCATTTTCCGATACATTTATAACTATCTGCTTGTACTCTATAAATCTAGCTGTACACTTCTAACTTAGGCGACGCACTGGCCTAGACTACCTCAGCAAAGAATCGTTTGATCTAAAACTACAAAATGTTGGTTCCAGACTCGTGTTGTGTTGATGATTTCCTCAGAGGGGTATCTCTTTCAGAGGGATCACGACACAGCAGACATGATCTGGGGGAACCCAAGTGAGTCGTCCCCCGCCCAGGTTCAAGGCTAACTTAATGAAGCGGAAACCGAAGCATGTAGGCTGGATGATGAGAGAATAACGAGATGCTTGTAAAGGGAGGGAATCCGTGCACCGGTTCACACAGTCTAGGGAACTCTTCTGCTCATGAAATGAATGAATCAACGGTCTCGTTTAGTGGACTATAATATTTCCGGTTTTCTGTTTTACCGTATTGAAATCTCTCGGAAAGATTTTGTCAATTTTCAAACTAATAAATAGCTTAGTTTGTTGTATAGTTAGAAAAGGAAATCAACATTATCATCATCAACAACAACATTAACAACAACAACAACAACAACAACAACAACAACAACAACAACAACAACAACAACAACAACAACAACAACAACAACAACAACAACAACAACAACAACCAAAGCATTAAAATATAACCGAATTTATCTGTATAGATATACAACGATAAACCATATTTATTTTTCCGCCTTCACTTTATAATTATACTGTTGAGTTAGCAATGACCTCGTAAAAATAAATAGATAAAAAAAATGATTTTCCCTCTTAACATCTCAGTGAATGTTCGTGCGTTACTAAACATCCCAATCACTGTATCTTTCTTTTTTATTCTTTCTCCATGAAGGCCGGTATATACATGTTTCGGGGAGACGTAACTGCGTGGTGGGCATGCGCAACGGGTAAAAGAGCCGGATGAGCCTCGTTCCAATTCAACGGCGCACGATTAGACATTGGTGTGTGAATTTGCTAGCTTTTCGTTATCTAGAAAAAAAGAAGTAGAGCGATGTTTTAATTTTGTTGATTAAGATGTTGACGTTTTTCATTGTTGGAGGGGCTTCTAGGGAGACATATGAATTTCATTGGATAATTATTCATATGTGAGTGTGTAGAAGGAGGGGCGTGGAGGCGAGAGAAGAGGGAGGGTGAGGGAGAGAAAGAGAGAGAAAAGAGACAGAGACAGAGAGAGAGAGAGTTTATTTATCCTGTTTTTTTCTTTATAGAAAGACAGATAGAGAGAGAGAGTTTCCTATTCTACATATTTATTACCTTGGAGAGAGAGAGAGAGAGAGAGAGAGAGAGAGAGAGAGAGAGAGAGAGAGAGTGAGAGAGAGGGGGCGGAAGGTCAAAAGAGGCAACAGGGATCCAAAAACTAATTAAGTGTTTGACCTTAATAGAGATAAAAAGCCGAAATATCGCTTTCTCAAGTGACGTCACACTTTTTCTCACATTTGAGTCGACGAATTGCGCTCGACTAGACTGAAAATCTTTGGTGCTTGGTGCATTTTAAATACAAAACAACATTTGAAAACTTATTTTACTTGATCCATTTGACTGTGTGGGAAACAGTTGAAACTCTCCGGAAATAAAAACCAGATTGGGTGACCTAATAGTTAGCCTAAAGGAGTTGGGTTTTTTTTTAACTTTTTGATTTTTTTTTTCTTTGAGGGGTAAAAAAATAAAAAGGGGGGGGGGGGGGGGGGGTAGTTTCTCCTGGAACCTGGGTCGTAATACCCTCTTCGACTCTCCTACCCCGTTACAGCCCAATCTACCCCCACCCTCACCTATCGCGCCCCTCCCCCCCCCCCTCCCCCTCGCTTTAATACTTAATGATTCGTTCTGCAGCACTGCATGCCAGAACTTTAAAAAAAAGTTAAATTAATTTTCTGTATTGTTTTCCAAACCGATTTAACAGAGTAGGGGGCAAAACGAAGAAAACAATCTGTAGGCCTTCCACATCATTTCCTACTTCATCTCCCTCTTTCTCTCCCCGCCTCACCCCCCCCCCCCAAAAAAAAAAAAAAAAAAACAAAAACAAAAACAAAAAAAAAACAACAACCAGTCGTTCTATATCTTTATCAAGCTCACCTGCTAATTCGTCTTTAATATTTCAATATTCTTTTATATATATATATAATTATATATTATTATTTTTTTTTTAATCCGTGGCTCCATCTCCCTGCCCCTGTAAGCCGATACAAGTGAAGTTGTGCCAAGGACGGGCAGGGTATGCGCGGCTGGCTGGAAGGAGAGCATTGCTGGGATCTTTTGATCTTGATCTAACGAGCTATCTGCTTATTGGGTGGTAACCAGACGCTCGTGTTTGGACGGTAACACGATAGAGAGCCACAGTGAGGTTCGAAGCGTAAAAAAAAAAACATCGTTTGCCTCGTGTCCTTTGCTAGTTACTGTAGTCTGTCTATAGCAGTCGCGGCTGTGAGGAGGGGAAAAAAAAAGAAAAAAGAGTCGAGTCGAATTTCAAAGAAAAGACAATGAATTAGTTGCGTAATTAGGGATGGTATGGGGAAAATTCTGCATCAGATAGAGCGGATAAAGCTAGAAAAGACGCACGAAAAAAAAAAAGAGAAAAAAAAAACAACAGCAGAGTAACAATCAACCGTTATGTATGTGTGTTACACAAGAGAAGGTTAGGTGTTATATAGTGGAAAGTGGTATATGTGTGTTATATAGTGGAAAGTGGTATATGTGTGTTATATAGTGGAAAGTGGTATATGTGTGTTATATAGTGGAAAGTGGTATATGTGTGTTATATAGTGGAAAGTGGTATATGTGTGTTATATAGTGGAAAGTGGTATATGTGTGTTATATAGTGGAAAGTGGTATATGTGTGTTATATAGTGGAAAGTGGTATATGTGTGTTATATAGGAGAAGGTGGTATATGTTTGTTATGGGAGAAGATGGTATATGTTTGTTATATGGGAGAAGGTGGTATATATGTGTTATATGGGAGAAGGTGGTATATGTGTGTTATATGGGAGAAGGTGGTATATGTGTGTTATATGGGAGAAGGTGGTATATGTGTGTTATATGGGAGAAGGTGGTATATGTGTGTTATATGGGAGAAGGTGGTATATGTGTGTTATATTGGAGAAGGTGGTATATGTGTGTTATATGGGAGAAGGTGGTATATGTGTGTTATATGGGAGAAGGTGGTATATGTGTGTTTATATACGGGAGAAGGTGGTGTCTAAGAAAGATATTATAATCATTTCGTGACAAAGGTGAAGGTCACACAGCAGATGTAGGACGGTGGTCAACATTTCTCCTTTCCTTCTGGAAAGCTGGGAAAGATTTCATATCGCACCGTTTTGTTTTTCTTTTTCCTTTGTTTTTTTTTTAGTTACTATTACGTTTTAAATAAACAAATAGAGATGTGAAAGAGTCGTATGTGTATGTGTTTTTGTTTGTTTGTGTAGGTGTGTGTGTGGTTCGGTGAAAATGCTAAGGTTTTTTTCCGGCATTGTAGACAAATTTAATAGATTAAGGTGGTGGGAAGTGAAAAAATTGTTTTATTTAGTAGAAAGGATATACATCAAAGTAATATACAGTAGAAAATAATGGAAATAGACGTTTATAGAACTGTGGTGACTTCACTAAATACATAGAAGATTAGATAAGAAGATTAGTAGATAGATAAATAGATTAGTAGATAGATAAATAGATTAGTAGATAGATAATTGTTTATATATAAACAGGTGCTCAGTTACAGCACTAGATGAATAACCAGACAGATAGAAAAACAACACAAATATGTAAATGGATGATAAAAAGATATATACATGAGTAGATAATGCGAAAAGTGGATATATTAAAGGTAGGAAGAAGAGTGAGGGGAGAGAGAGAGAGAGAGAGAGAGAGAGAGAGAGAGAGAGAGAGAGAGAGAGAGAGAGAGAGACCGACAGACAGACAGTCAGACAGACAGACAGACAGACAGACAGACAGACAGACAGACAGACACACAGACACACAGAGATAGAGAGACAGAGAAATACAGAGATGCCTTCAAATAGACAGACGGATGGACAGATAGGCAGGTTTCAGAAACAAAATTTTAATAACATTGACCGCAAAAATATACCTCCTAAAGAAAGACAGGTGCCTTTGATTAAGTGATTGGCAGTTATGAAAAGAAAGAAAGAACGAATGAAAGTACCGTTAGATTAAAAAAAAAATAAATAGAAGAAGAAGTAGTTTTGGGAATAGATAAGATCAGAGAGTACAGTAATCGGGATCATAATGAGGAGAAAAACAATTTAAAAAAAAACGATGAAAAAAGAATATTCCGAATGTAATCGATTCCACCTGAATTTGAGTGTGAAGAAACGGTGAAGCTCTTAAGTTTTATGTTTTTGTTTTTTTTGTTTTTGTTTTTGTTTTGTTTTGTTTTGTTTTGTTTTGTTTTTTTTTGTTTTTTTTTTTTTGGGGGGGGGGGGGGGGGTTTGTTTTTTTTCTTTGCGTTGTGTTTACAATGTACGTAGATTCCGGTGTTGGGGATGTAGTGACCCCAGTGATCTTATACCTGGCGCAGAGGTCATCGTATGGTGGTGGTGGTGATGATGGTGGTACCTGAAGCAGCAAACTCCAAGCTTTATGGAGTGAATTTGTGCCTTGAGTAGGGCATTCAGGGTGACATTTCACACAAAGCCATGATGGTAAGGGGCGTGAGTATTTTTTTTTTTTTTTTGAGGGGAGGAGGGGTGGGGGTGCTAGGAATATTGTAATATGGGCCACTTCTGTTTTGTTTTTAGTTTTATTTTCCCCGTTAGTTCTGGGAATGCGCAGGCCTGTTGTTTTATTTTGTGGAAGCTTTCGCAACTTTGAAGTTTAGGGGAGGGGGGAAATGAATATTGTAATATGGACCGTGGTTTTTTTTTTGTTTTGTTTTGTTCTTGGAATGCGCAGCCTTGCTGTTTTATTTTGTGGTAGACTTAGCCTAGTGAACAATGAGGCTGGAAAAAGGGCAGGGAAAAAAAACCGACACGACGAAGTATGAAGTATCTCTTCTTTGAAGCGAAAAAGGTAAATAAAAAAAAAAACAACTTTGCTTTGTGGGATTGGTTTTTTTTTTTATTGTTGTTGTTTTTTTCTTCTTTTTGTTGTTGTTGTTTTTTTTGTTAAGGGTGCTTATTGTGTAAATATGCAAAACTATAGTATGGTATTACATAGTGTCTAATTGGTCTATAATTTGAAGAGAAAAGGAAATTATAGAATAGATGCATGAAATATTTGATCTTTGAACGGAACTTACGGTTCCAACAAGAAGAAATCACATTCTGTATTATTTGTAATGTCACTAGTCTATACTGATGAAGCCAAGTTTTAAGCGAAACGTTTACATGTAATTTCAAATTCTGTGCTCTTTGTCCATATATGTCCAAGTTGGGTAATTGTTTACACCTCAAGTTACTTTATTCCATCTTTCACCCGTGTATACAACGAATCCTTGGAATTATATATAGTTTGCCCAAGAGTTAAGCATTTGTTTTTTTTTATTCTATAATATTGTCTAAAGCGAATATTTAACAACCTTTAGTCCCAAAAGGTAGGAACCATTCTAATCGCCGAATTGTATTGATTTTGTGAATGGTTAAGAATCAACAATTTTAATAGAATAAGCCAAGTTTCAACTCTGTAAAAGGAATAAAATATACCGATTAGTTTTTTTTTTCTACCTTTAGAAAAAAAAGCTTCACAACGACATGAGTTGAATGCACAGACCATGTGGCGTTTACCGCTATGAATGATTCCTCCCTAACAAACGAATAAAATGTAACAAACAAATATAATTACATGTATTAGCTCAATGACTTGAAATAACAAATGCTTTATTGTCCACAAAAAGTAAAAAATCCCGTTGATCAAATAAAGTTCTACATTGAATGCCACCTGGTTAGAATAAAAATTCAACAGATGTA
>JAWDGP010005930.1:210000-250000 GCA_033675545.1 Elysia crispata
ATGTTCTATCTGGGACCAAATCCTCTAGATTCAGGCACTTATTCGATAAAGCGATGATATCCGATTTTTCCGGAAACACCTGGACCTTGATTAAACTTGGATGTAACATAAAGAAATTTCATATTCTCAGGATAAATCTATAGGGCTGATATTATTTTAAAGGCTAAAACCTGTTTTCATTTTTGGTAGCACGAGCAGTAATGTTTGCTCTGATGTACTTACATTGTACAATAGTCCTGACTCTCCTTCCATTGCTTTGCTGTGCGCTGATAATAATACGACGCCTCAGTTTTAATTTTGTTCTATGTCCACATGACGCAGTTTTGAGAAAATGGCTTTTAAATTTTCATTCACCTCGTACTCATATACTGGACTTAGAACAAATGTAAGAGAACTTGACCCATTTTGCTTGAATATTGGCTCTAAAATTAACAGGGCATATAGATAATGATTTTAAGGGATGGAAATTGACGCTAGCTCTAGTTTTAGTGAAACTGGACATAGAACAAATAAAAACTGACGTTTCGAAAAGTTAACTAGTTTTATAAAATCCAAATCTATTTACAGATTGTTTAAAATATTCATTATCATGTAGGTATATATAACTGCGCGGTTAAGAATTTCAGCAAGGCAGTGCACTTTTATGCACATAATTCGTAAATCCACAATAAGGGTTTAAAAGGATTAAAGGAACAAAAAAAAAAAAAAAAGAAAAGAAAAATTGGGAAAGGACAGAATTAGTCGATTTCCTTTATTGAAGATCAAGAAAAAGATCATAATTATGAAGAGAGAGAGAGAGAGAGAGAGAGAGAGAGAGAGAGAGAGAGAGAGAGAGAGAGAGAGAGAGAGAGAGAGAGAGAGAGAGAGAGAGAGAGAGAGAGAGAGAGAGAGAGAGAGAGACTGTAGAGAAATGATATTACTTGCATCTAAGGAATGTACACACACACACACACACACATATATATATATATATATATATATGTATAACGAAATGAAATTACACGAACTTCCGCAGAATGGCGCTCACCAACATAAATCAGAGTGATATAAAAAAACGATTGTTATTTTGAAGATTTGACGGACGTAATGCCAAGACTCCTATTTCGTAATCTGGTTAGGAAAAGCTCTACTCATTAGAAAGAAAAATCTGGTGGAATTCATATGAATGGAAAAAAAAAATGTCCCATGAAGATATATGCGTGTCGCTAGTGTTAGGCCTCTATACTGAGAGAGGGGACATAACTCAATATTAAGAACGCGCAAAACTTTGCCCAAAACTACCATTAACACAGGAACATTTTTTCTTATCAATTAAATGAATCAAGTGTATTTATTTACTTCTAATTGGGCTGTTTTGAAAAGAGTTACAAACATAGCAGTGCAAAGAAGGAAAAAAATCAGTTAAAGAATTCATGAGAAAGATTGGTGGGTGATTTATGAATCATTTTTCTTCCCCACCGTAAATATTATCCATAACTTCCGCTAGTTTTTTCTTCTCATTTCACTCTCAAAATTTTAAATAAAACACACATAATCTAAGGTAAGATCGCTATAAAATCACCCAGTCCTGTGCTTTGCTCGCCATCATTCCTAGATCCAGACGTAGACGATGAGGTCCTAATAAAGATTGATGTTGCAATATTTAAAAGAAACAATATTGTGGCATGTAGCCCAGTGTAAAAAAAAAAAAAAAAAAAAATAGATTATGCAGCTTAGAACAGAATCTCCTGTGCATTCCCATTTCTGACAACAACAGTTACGCAAGGTTTATACAATAGTTCCTCTACATCAGAATGTCTGAGATTTTTGGATGTCAGCCCTAACGTAACAGAAGATGACAAGTAATTAGACACAACTGGGTAAAAACTGTATTTTTTTATGGAAAATAATGTTCATCATTTTTCCTGGCTCATAAAAATTTGTGCACTTTTTGTTTACCTGTTGTGATATGTAGCTGTTATCAGCTTATTCGCAATCCAATATAAATATATTTTAGCTTGCACTTTACCTCTTGCAAACGAATAACTTTGTTTCAAGAAGGAAATGTGGTAATTCTTGTTTTATTTGACACAAAATATTTCTTTAACTGGAAGCAACAAAAAACTGCAAAAGCATTAATTGACATTCTAACATCTATTATAATAATTCCAGAAGAAAAAAGCGTATTATTTATTATTTTTCTTTTAGCTGTTCTAAAATGTTTGGTTTTCCTTTACTTCTTCAATGGAATATTCCTTTTTTATGTCAGAATTATATCAACGAATTGTTCACAATGGGTTGATCCTGGTATCTAGGGGAAGCAATTAATCTGTTTCTTGTTATTTTCCCTGCTGGAGCACACCTGGAAGCAAGGACAACTTTTTAGAAGTGAAATATGAAAGAGTGCTATTTCGAATATTCTCTATTTTTTCCTCTCTGAGTCAAGACCTAAAACCATATCAGCTGTAATCCTGCTTCTTCCTTCCTGGTCTTCACAGATCCTCTCTCTCTCTCTCTCTCTCTCTCTCTCTCTCTCTCTCTCTCTCTCTCTCTCTCTCTCTCTCTCTCTCTCTCTCTCTCTCTCTCTCTCTCTCTCTCTCTCTCTCTCTCTCTCTCTCTCTCTCTCTCTCTCTCTCTCTCTCTCTCTCTCTCTCTCCCCTATATATATACACATATATATATATATATATATTCATTTTTTTTATCTTTTCTTTCTTTTTCACTATCTCCTTATTCTCTCTCTCTCTCTCTCTCTCTCTCTCTCTCTCTCTCTCTCTCTCTCTCTCTCTCTCTCTCTCTCTCCCCCCTCTCTCTCTCTCTTCTCCTTCTTCTTCATTTTTTTTTTGTTCTTTTTGTTCCTGAAATAATTCATACCGCGTTCATGATTTTACGATCTCTAACTTTAGAGCATCTCAAACAAGCCCTGGACGCAATGGTAGAGCAGAGTTGAAACATGAGATGACGTTTGGTAACAACTCATATTCACACAGACACAATCGTGCGAATTTCCCCCAAATTCACTCCTCTCTTCCCATCCCGCCCTCAGCCCCTCACCCCTCAGCCCCTCACCCCTCAGCCCCTCACTCCCTCAGCCCCTCACCCCTCAGCCCCTCACCCCTCAGCCCTCACCCCTCAGCCCCTCACCCCCTCAGCCCCTCACCCCTCAGCCCCTCACCCCTCACCCCTCACCCCTCGCCCCTCATCCCTCAGCCCCTCAGCCGTCAGCCCTCAGCCCTCCCCCCCCCCTCTAATCGTAAAAATTAACCCCAAAATAACGTTAGCAACAGCGTTTACTAAGAGCCAGTTTCAACCACTCTCCCCCCAAAAAGCCTGTTAACCTTACAAATTATGGAAAATCCGTTGAGCCTGTATGTTCTTCTAGATCTATTTTAAGATTATTCTTTACGTGTATTAGGAGATTTAAAGGCATACTGCCTTGCCGATATTCGGCGCCGCAACATTTTATTTAAACCTATATTGTCACGAATGTATAAAAGAATCTTTAAATAGATTTGGACTTTGCAAGGGAAACCTCAGACGAGAGTTCTACTAAAGAACAACCAAATCGATACCAGATCAATGCCGCACAGTCAAAACATTTTGTCGTGACTATCGAATAAAGCCCAAAGTCCCATAACTCTCTACGGTCACTTGCAGACACAAGCGGTTTACACAGGATATCATAGCGTTTTCAGCGGCTTGTTGTGTTAACAAATTAGCGAATCGACAACAAATCTATGAAGCTTGTATCTATAAGGGTATTGCGGTTTGCATTAGTATCTAGATTACGGGATTCTTCGAGATTTTGAGAGATCTGTAAGTGAGTGAGAACATAGCAAAGTAAAGCTGGATCTTGGAATTGTTTTTATACAGAAGTAAGAAGTTGTGGATAAGAAGGAAATGGGATATTCTCTGTACTGTGGCCATAGCCAAGATCAGAAGGGAGAAAAACATAATAAAGGTTCGGAGGTGGGGAAAAGAAATGGAGAAGTGTGTGTGTGTGTGTGTGAGAGACAGAGAGAGAGAGAGAGAGAGAGAGAGAGAGAGAGAGAGAGAGAGACAGACAGACAGACAGACAGACAGACAGACAGACAGACAGACAGACAGACAGACAAAGACAGACAGACAGATAGACAGACAGCTAATGGGAGAGATGCGATGAGAAAAAGAGACAGAGATAAAGAGAGGGGAAAACGCCAAAGATAAAGAAAGCTGTTGGATTATTTGTTATAGTGAGTCCACAACATGTTCTGAGGTGAAAAAAAAACAACAAGTCATTGGAGAGTATTAAGGCGGACGTAATTATCCATTTGTCATTGAGGTGTAAGACAGACAAGAATTGCTACTAAAGATAGACAGAGGGGTGCATAAAGGTATATCATGCATGAAAAGATTGAAAAAAACAAAAAAACAAAAAACAACATGATTAGTTATAAAAGCAAAAGATGGATGAAGTCACAAAAAATGTATAAAGTTATACAGTCATATAGATAGATAGTTAGATGGATAGATAGATAGATAGATAGATAGATAGATAGATAGATAGATAGATAGATAGATAGATAGATAGATAGATAGATAGATAGATAGATAGATAGGTTTATAGATTAGTAGGAAGTTAGATAAGTAGTAGCTAGTCATTTTTTGTTAATAGAAAGTATGAAGAACATAAGACAGATATAAAGACAAAGACAGAGAAAGACAAACACAAAATAGTAAAAAAAATCTGTATATATATATTTGGATTTTTCAAAATTTGTTAACATTACTATTCTTGTTACATTGGGGCCAATATAAATGATATGGCATCATAATGTAACTTGTGCAAGTAATACTCAATGAGGCGGAGGTAGATTGATACTGATAGTAGTACTTCGGCTAGACTTCTAGGTACTCAGTCTCTCTGTTCTCATTACGCCCTCTAGTCTAAGTCTTACCTTTCCTCTCCAGAGCGAACACTTTTGACCGTAGAGGGGGTCTGAACCAATATTGGAACAGCTTAATGGAATGTCAACTTTTGTGCAGGTGTCGATTTGTTGCTCTTTTCTTTTCACATTCTCTCTCTCTCTCTCTCTCTCTCTCTCTCTCTCTCTCTCTCTCTCTCTCTCTCTCTCTCTCTCTCTCTCTCTCTCTCTCTCTCTCTCTCTCTCTCACTCTATCTCACTCATTTTGTATTTTACCTTCTCTGTCTCTCTGTGTCTCTCACTTTCATCCCCCCCCCCACACACACACACACTCTATCTCTTTCTCTCACTGTCTTTGTCTCTGTCTCTCTGCGGCTCTTTCTCTCTTTTTTTTCCTTTCTCTCTCTTTTCTCTCCTTCTTTGTCTTAGTCTTGTTTGCCTGTCTGTCTGTCTGTCTGTCTGTCTGTCTGTCTGTCTGTCTCTCTCTCTCTCTCTCTCTCTCTCTCTCTCTCTCTCTCTCTCTCTCTCTCTCTCTCTCTCTCTCTCTCCAGTAATCCTTTTGAAGTCCGAATAAATGTTTAGGCGTACCAACTCATATTGCTGATAAATTATTGAAAGTTATATTTTTTCCCTTTTATTTGCAAAATGTTGCCGGCTACAATATCCATTTATAAAATAATCGAACCCGTGAAAGCAAAAAATATTCGCAGAAAAACATGAGCATCGTAGAGCTTTGTCCTAGGTGTCGTGTTGTGAATTTTTTTTTTTTTTTGTTTGTTGTTTTTTATTTTTTTTTCTATCTTTTAAAGAAAAAGGTCATTTTGCGGAAGAGTGCACCTTTATCTACATTTCATGTAGATCCGTGCAGTCACGAAATCAGTATTTCAATGATTATATTTTTCTGGTGGTGTAAAGCTTTCATTTAGACAGTATTCTGAAGCATAGTTACATAGAAAATGTTTGAGACTAGATGCCTTATTATAACCAGACTCCGCCATAGAACTAGAAACTGTTCTTTCACAACAGTGATACCAATGCTGATGATGGACCGAACAAACACGTGTCTTTCGAACTGATATCTAAGATCGGTTTCAACAAAGATCTGATGTGGAACTGGGTTGTTGAACTTCACCCAGTTTGGTAATATGCTACTACCGGTTTATCAAAACAATGCTGAGCTTCACGTGAACACAAAAACATATAAATGATAAAATGCTATGGTAGTGCCACACAAAATATTGTGGCATTAAAATCTAAGGGAATGCACGGATAATCTGATATGATGAGGTCTGCAGTTTGAATCATGGCTAAGTCCCAACTGCCAAAACAATCCTTGTGCATAATTTCATAAAAATTAATTTGAAAATATTGAGAAAGAGTTTAGCTAAACATTATTTACAACCACAATTTGAATTTTTTTTATATTCTTTTCGACAAAACACAAATTAAGGAAAATGATGTCAAAGAAACACGATGGAGAACCATTTGGGGGCATAGACAGGTTTTGGTGTGAAATTCGCTTCTGGAAAAATAAAGTTAACGATATTTATAAAGAATGGAAAAGTGCTTGTCAGAACAAGCTTGTGTGGTGAGCCTATCCTTATGGCGCATCGAAGCAAAGGACTATCAGTTTTTGAAAGACGCTGATCGGCCAGTATTGCTTTTCATTTCTTCAATGAAATTTAGAAAAGGTTTCGCAAACAGTCCTCTATTGTCGTTACACATTAGGCCTCGATCTAGTCAACTTTCGCTCAAATAAATGGCCGAAGTGGGAGCAAGGGAAAGAACTCATAGAAACCTACCAAGTTTAAATGAATCGAAACTGAAACTTAAATTTAACATTTTTGTCCGGCTTCAAACTTCCTTGTTAATTGCATTCTGGGACAGATCCGTTGACCTCGCCCTCTTCTCAACACGGAAGAAGCTACACACAAGTGCCGACAACTTGTTCAGGACTTTACTTCCCTGATTTAAACAATAATAAAGGTACATAACGGTCAAATCTATTTAAAAGTTTTTGATGCACCAATCAACCTCATTGCATGTTTAGATAGAGGTGCCCAAACCCTGTATGAAATCTCGAAATATAGTAAACCGAACTTTTACATCATCTAGATCTAGATCTAGATCTAGATCTAGGTTAGTCATAAACCGTCAGAGCACACACTTTATATGATGACTATGTTCAATGAACTTAGTGACTCAGAATAGAATGTGGGCGTAACCTGTTGAACTAGTGTACACTTTTCAGTGAATTGGAGGTATAGATGTACGTTTATAACCTAGATCTAGATGAAGAGAAATCTTGATTAAAAAAAAATAAAAATAGTAGTTTCAAACGAGATAGAATCTAGATCTAGATGCTTAAAACTACACTGAAAACCGTTAGATTTAGATCTAGAATCTAGATTCTAGCCTTAGACCAGATTATGATTAGCATTCAAATCACTCTTCAATATCATTACATCTTGTGACTAATTTCAGATCTAATCCTCATTAAATTTGTTGTCAAGACCTTTGTAAACATCAGATCTAGATATCTAGTCTAAATCTAAGGAAAACCTATTAGAGCCAGTCTGCTACAAGAAGGCAAAAGAAACCTTTAAAACATTTTTTCCACTTTTAACTAAGTCGGATAAAGGTATCTAAAATATTTAACAAACTGAATCAAGGTCTTTGATCCCTAAATCCTTGGATCATCAGTTCCGCACTTGATAATGATTGTCCCTGATATATTGATATTCTTGCATGAGAATTTTTTTAAACTAGGCCGAGATCTGGATCTAGATCGTAATTATCAATTCCACTTTATAGCGAAATGAATGCATTTATGCTAGGTTGCTTTTACTTTAGCATAAAAGCAGAGAGTAAAAGTATCAACTAATTAAAGTAATTTGCAATGTAGCCAAACTTAAAGACCAAAAAGGTTTATTGCAATATCCTAAAAAGTTTTATTGAAACACATCAATTTGGGATGAAATAGAGTTTTTGTTCTCATATCACCAAAACCTATTGGAAGAAAAATATAGCTTTAAAAGCAGAGCATATATACAAGGTGGGTCTAGTATTTAAAGAAAAAACCTTGCCTGTTGTCTTGTAACTCTTACTAGTCTTAGTTATTTTATTTTTAACAAAGAAAAATGTAAAATAGCTCAATTTATAAATTGTCATCATTCTGAAATAAATCTGCGATGCATTTGCAGAAAATATGCAAAAATAAAACTTTTCTTTGGGGACCAAAAAATCTTGTTTGGACTACATTTAATTTTAATAGATAGCAATACCATCTGTGAAAGAAATAAGGTTAGATTAGATTGATCACTAATTACTAAGAAATTGTCGCAACTAAATTTGAGAAAATCGGAGATATTGTCTCAACTCACTTCAAGCTTCACAATTAAATGTATCCTGACGAAATTGAAACTTGTAGTTTCATGGGATTTTAGAGCAACACAAAATTGTTTGTAATATCTTGAAAATTTCTTATTTGCGACGAATAAAACCTTCATTTTCACGTTCAGCATATCTAATTCATTAAGAAATATACAATTTTAAAGCTAAGGATGAGTTGGGCCAATGTCTGCAATAACACCATAAATTATCATAAATAAATTAAACAAAAAGAATGAGAAGTGAAGCATTTTTCTCTTTTTTTTTTTTGATCAAGTTAAAAGTGATGAAGTTCTGTACAGGTAAAATTGGTTTGTGAATACAACCGTCTAACAATAACTGTTCAAAACAATCTACCCCTGAGTCAAGAGAAAGACTTTATTTTAAATGAGCCACAGAGAAAATTGGCATCTATAAGCATTTTGTTTCTCAAAACTGGTTGAAATAGTCCAAGAAGGATGGAAACAAAGGCTAAGCAAGTCTTGAGACTCACTTTTATTGATAAATTCAAGGGCAAGAAATTTAAGGATACTGCATCATTAAAGACAAAATTTGTTTGTTAGATTTGGTCAACAAGCTTACTTTGCAGTTTCAATTGATTCAAAGATTTATGTCAGCTTTGACATTTGTTTAACAAGAGTCTGTATTTGTATATCACATCATTGAGTCCCACAATAAAAAGCTCCCCTAAAAAATGATGATTCAAAATACCAGAGTTTTATAGAAATCTATTTGATTAATCAGCCCCTTATTTAAAATTCCTTCAGACATGCTTGTTAGGCTGGCCTAAGTTTTCGTCTTTCTATAACTGTTTGCTTCATTTCATGTTGTTTTATCTTTGACTCGTTTCTAAAGTCTCATGCCTGGTTCACAGCTCTGGTTTTCTATTGTTCTGATTAACGTCAATT
The DNA here is from genome assembly GCA_033675545.1 of Elysia crispata. Lineage (NCBI taxonomy): Eukaryota > Metazoa > Mollusca > Gastropoda > Plakobranchidae > Elysia > Elysia crispata. Next base: position 219,182 of record JAWDGP010005930.1, read on the forward strand.
AGCTTATAAAGTGACTTAACTAGCGAGCTAGTGGAAACTAACAATATAAAGTACTGTGAAAAAATACTTTCAAGGAAACATAGGATTTCTTTTACTCTTTTAAAAACTATTTGATTTTTTAAACATTTTAATGATAATTCTAATTATACCATGTAATGTTTAAATGGGTCAGCCAAACTTTTTTTTGCAAAAAATGAATTTCAATTGTAAAGCTTCAACTTAAAGAAAAATTACTGTGAGTTGTCGAAATTTGACAACTGGTACAAAGAGAACTGAATGCCCTAATATTTTGCTTTAAATTTTGAAAATTTCAAAACATTTACTGGGAAGAAGGAAAAAGGGCATGGATCTGTATAGCGAGATATCAAGTCTAAACAACTTATGAGATACTGTGCCAATTTTAAAAAAACATTGCACTAGTGTAGTATGGTTAAGGGTGTGTTATCTGGTTTCATCATCATTGTTGCACTGGCAGTGCACTCTTCCGGTTTCCATGAAATGGCTATAATCATTTCATGTCAGTACATCGTCTGTCGGGTTAGCTAGTTTTGCACCTAATCCATATATCTTGTGTGCTTTGAGTGTCCAAAATCGCTTCTTCTGTTTTTATTATTTTTGTGCTTTTTAAAGAGAGATTTTTGTTGTTTCCAAATTAATACTTCAAAGTAGTAATAACCAATATTAGAGCATGAATTTAGAACTGATATTTAACTTGAACTTATATGTTTCTTTGTATGATGGTTCTCATCACTTCCCAGGTGACTTTTTGGACAAAAAAAAATACGATAGATTAATCAAAGAATTGGCTTTTTCAATGTTCCCTCACACTAGACTGGCTATATTTTCAATTTATTAATTTTTATTTTTAATAACTTGTGTCATTCTTATACCCCCTTGAAGTGATCTAATATGAATGTATCCCATCGGTGTAAAATAACAATTCATGAAGTGATTTACTCTTTAAGTGATGTTCCAAATGTAAATTTTATTTATATCTTAATGTTAATGTTAACCTTGGATTTTGGAAGATTGATTTAAAGAAAGATGGTGACTTTTGTATGAAACATTGTTTTTCATTGCTGTCAATAGAAAAAAAAATGGCAATAATAACAACTGTTTTATTTATAATAACTTTCTTTTTTGTGATTTAATGGCGGAGAGCAAACTCAGTTTTCCATAGTTTTGACTTTGAAATAACTGAAGAACCATCAGCTTTCACTCAGTTTGTGATTCATCAGTTATTGTCTTTTGAGAAAACCGAAGAAAAAGTAAAAAAAGAAAAAAAAAACCCGAAAACAATCAATATTTCACCCTGAAGTTTGTACCCTACTAACTCCACCCACCCCCCACCAAAAAAAAAAATAATTCTACTTTCCAAATTCACCCGCATCTTGGTATAAATGAGAATTCAGTATACTCTTTACCCCATGTCTTTTTACTTAAAATTTTAATTAGGCCTCTTTGATTCATGTAATAGGAGGAAGATAATCTATCTGTTTATATTGATTGTCTTGATTCAAATTCAAAAGTTTTTAATGATTTATTAGTTGGGGAAAATTGACATGAGTAAGGATTTTTTTTTTCACCTTAATCTACATATATGTCTTAAAACTAGTGCGAGTGGATTGAGTGTAAAAAAATTGAACTTGTAAATAAAATCGTTTGAAAGTTGATATCTTTCGTTTGTTTTCTTTTATTATTTCAAAAGACCTAAAATTTATTATTATTTTATTGCCTCTAATAGTTATGCTAATTCAGGTAATGCCGTGCAACTTTTACCATTAAGGAGCTAAGGAAAAGGCATTGTTCAAACTAAAGGTAGCTTATTGCACTATATCTTGGTAGACATGCGACCCATTTGGTTTTGGTGCTAGAGAATAACTGTATTTGATTTCAATTTAAATGAGATCACTCTTCCAACTTTTAATCGAAAGATAATAACTTATAACACCTTGTAACATTTTATTTTTTTACCTCTTGTCGAATCCTATTTTGGTTTAGGAAACATTATATCTTTGTAAATGTAATAGCAGTATAGCCTTATTTCAAATAAAAAATTTAGAACATAAAGTATTTTTCTTCTTTTTTCTTTGTATCAAAAAGTAATGTTTACAAGTGCAATAACATTACTGTACCCAAAAACTTCTAAAACAAAACTTAAACAAAGATTTGGTGTTCAGAATTTTTAACGTTCTGCGATACTTTATCATGGAGCATTATCGGTATGCAATAGTTATAATTGTGCAAAGTTCTGGCTGTATCACGGCACTTTGATAAAGAACCTTACTTAAAGTCACTTTAAAGCTAGGCCTACTTGTTTTACCATTGTTTTTGAATGAGTGAATACAAACAAAATGCCCAAGTTATCTTGGAAACACAAATAAAAGCAAAACAATTAAGCAATAATCTGTCCCCCTTTTCTTTTTCTTTTTTTTTTAAATTATTTTTTGCAATAGAGTACACACACAATTAATTTGCATTATTTGTTAAACATGCTACTATGTCACTCTTGATCATAGCTTTCACCTAGCCATGCACACTTGTACATAATCCGGTTTTAGGCAAGGCTTTGGTTGTGGTGCTGTTTGGGACAATGCGGACACATAACAGTTTCCCTACTCCTTTTTTAAACTTTTTTGAAAACTTCAGCTACAGTTTAGAATCAATCAATATTTTGTAATGGAGAAATTCTTTTTGGTTAGGTCATATTTTGCAAAATTCAAATTTATTTTCTGGATGTTTGATGTCAGGTTAAGGAACTAATTACTCAGCGGTAAAAATAAAAATGTGACACACTGAAAAGTATCTGGCTTCATTTAGTTGATCACAAAGTAATCATAGTAAATAAGTTAAAAAGATTTCACAGAAAAACATGTTTAAACAAGCCAAATGAAAACTGTTGCACTAATTAAAAACTTTTTTTAACTAAATAGCCGTAAAACTTATAAATTCTGATTTCTATTTTGTGAACACATGTTGTATTTTGGCTGATTTATATGGCAGGTAAATTTGTCGTGGAGAAAATTGTGGAACATGCATCACCTTTTATTAGTACATGCTTGACTTTCATAATTTATATTAATAATATTCACTTTGAATTATTTTTTTAGAAATGGGAGTGTGGGGGTTGGCAATAACTCTGGAATTTAGATGAGTGTTTCAAATTTAGTTTCTTTTTTTTTTTTTTTTTTTTAAGTGAAACATCAGTGCTCTTCATTAAAAGGCTCACCCTCTTTTGACTGATTTGCAATGCCTGCAAAATTCCTCTCCTTATAATGCCCTAGGCTAGCATTTTCTTTTACCTGAAATGCTTGTAAAATAGATGTTTCTACTTATCTTAACTTTTCTTTTTATTGCAGTCTTCATTTTTCACTCAATAAAGCTGCAAGATGTAGTGTTCATTCTGAAGTAGTAATAATATTTATTCTTTTCACACTTTTCCTTTCTTTCTTTCTTTCTTTTTTCTTTTTGCTCCATCTGGATTTCAGATTTTACTGTAGCTATTCTTTTTCCTGGATAAAAAAAAATGTTTTTGTATATATAATTTCCTGTGCAATTTGCTTTTTTCTTTTTAATGTATTTTGTATCATAATTGTGGCCAGATTAGACCAGCATGTGTTCCTATAATTACCACACAAGATGTTTGATGTGGAGTGAAACAAAAATTTTTTGGCCAAAAAACCCAGCCATTTCTTTTTTAACCATGTGGATGTTGTTTTGATTCTGGTATGGGTTGCTAGTGCCCTAATTTGTATCGTGATTACTTTCAACCCTATACATACCTGTCTCTTGTTATTGCACCTTGTCACTTAATTTGTTTAACTTGGAATATCAAATACTAACCATGCTTCCTTTTTCTCTGGACTGTAGATAAATTGTTTTTGTTTTTTTAAATTGCGCAATGTTTTCAACACTTTTAAGTGTTCATGCCGATTTCAATTAAGATTTTCAAGTGGCTGAATCTTGCTGTTTTACACTTGTTTTGAATGATTATTTAGTTTTTCTTCCTTCTGAGGATATCAAGCTCGATTTTGTTTTAGAATTATAAAATGGGGCGGGGGGGAGGGGGGGGGGGGTGGAATTTTCAGAGTTAATTTAAAAAAAAACAACTTTTCAGATCACTTTTATTGCTGTTATTTTTATCAGGCACATTCATTTGATCAGTTTAAGGCACAGCGCAGGACTATATCTGAAATGCTTTTAATCTAATTTATGAAACTTTAGCTTGAACTTTGAATCTTTGATGAAACAGACATACTGCGATTGGTGACTTAAACTGCTTTTTTCTTAGCTTGGTGATATGCATTTGTTTGATCAGTGCATTCAATGTATTTTATACTGTTGCACCAAAATGAATGTGTATGACAGTACACAAATGAAACAAAAACATAAGAAATTCAAAGATATTAAGGAAAGAATTTTTATACTTTTTGATAATGAGGAAAGATTCAATTTTTTTTTAGTTGTAAGGTCTCCTTTTGCAAGTCCTAATTTTGAAATTGCTTATCAGCAGCCAAGATTAACACCATCACTGGGCAATTCTAAGAACTTTTTCCTGCGTGGACTTGAGCAAAAAAAACATGCTTGAGTGTGTTGCCTAGAGGATGTTGTGCTGTTGTGCTCGAAATCCCTCCTCGTCCTACGCTGTTGAGGAATCTGGAAAATCCTCTCAAGCACCCGAAGCCGAGGCCACACCCATTAAATCAGCCGTGCAGCCTCAGCAGCAGGCACCGGCGAGCGGTGGGGACACAAAAATCATCACTGGGAAAGGCGCGCTGTCAACGTCTAGTCAAAACCTAGCTGCAGCAGGAGAAGCAAACTTGGACAAAAGCACCATCTCCGCCACCAAGAGAGAGAAGACTCCAATCACAGAACAGCCCATCTCCAACCAGACAAAAGAGGCGACCAACGCACAGCCTCAAGAGGAGAATCATAAGGACACCTCCTCACAGCCTGAATCTGTTAGTGTAATCTCTGTAACTAAAGCTACACTACCTCCTGAAGCAGGGTCCATTGAAAAAGCCATAGAAAGTACGGTTAGTTCTAAAGCCCTTGAGGTAACCCCCACTCTCCCCACCCCCAGCATCAATCTGGAGTCCATAAACTCCTCCCTTGATAAAATTGAAACGGAATTGTCCGCGGCAGAGTCCAAAAAGTCCGCTTGGGAAGCCAGGGCAGTTGTGCCTGACCTTGCCGATCAAGTCAAAGTTTTAACATCACAGGTCCTAGCTCAGACTGCAGCAGGCATGGGGGACCAAGGTCTTGGGGCTGCCGTGTCCAGGTTAGAGGCCGTGGCCACTCGGTTGGAGGCGCTGGCTGGAGCTAAATCATCGGGAGCAGGCGACTCAGGTGAGTGACACCTTCAATTTGGTACCGTAGAAGCGTTGAATCAAATATGGAACCAGCTAAGATTTATGCTTGGCTTAATTAATATTTATATATATTGTGCTCAGACTTTGACTTGCAGTTCAGTTTGCACTTGCAGCAACTAAAACACCGTGCATCCAAATTCCAAGGCTAATCTGATTATAAATGCTCATTTTAGATTCATGCTTCATTTGCTCAGCAAGGTTCCAGATTTGATAAGATCTATGCTGTCATCCATCCACTTCTTGACACTTTTAAGTCATATATACATAAAGAAAAAAAATAAAGGATTAGATCAATTTCTGTGAATCGTGCATTTTGTGTGACACCTTCAAATATTTATTTAATCATTAAATGTGTGGGTGTGGCATATTGTTAAAATAGACATTATTTTTTATGATCCACAAGGTTGAGTAAATAATGAATTCCATTACTTTAAAGGTTTCATTCAGGAGCATGGGATCTGAAACCTGGGAAATGAAATTAAGAATTCATTTGGGTTACAAGCCCACAAAAAACCAAGTATTTGGCATCCTCTATTGTTGGAAAGGTTTCAATTACGGTACAATGGGAAACTTTGATTTACTCAGCTTTCAATCTCCATCCTTGATAGCACTGTGAATTCTACATGCAGTCAATGGTAACCTGTGAACAAGTTCTCGGGCACACTTTCATTGTGTTTATCTGCAATGCCACCACAGAGTGTGAAATACAGGAAGGTTTCACTGGGGGATTTGGCATAAGTGGGGCAGGATAATTAAGGGGGTAGCTTCCTGCGCCAATAGATGGTCTCTTTAAATCTAGAGTCTCTGATACCAATTTGTAAGCCATGATAAAATTATATTCATGCTCCAAACTGAAGTTTAGTTGAATTTTGCCCCTGCTCTCTATTCAATAACTTGCTCCCTCCTAGCTACCAAAATCAGGCAGGTGAATTGAGATGAAAGGCTTGGGAAAACTGAAGAATTCTTTACATGAATTTTGATGTCTTAAATGAATCATGTCTGAGACTGAGAGGCAGACTGAGACATTTGAAATTAAGAGTTCGCAATTTTAGAAATCTTTCAGACTCAGGATGCCAGTTGTGGTGCTTTAACCCAATAACATTGTAGAAGTGCAAAAAAGAGATACCTGGTTTTCTCATTGGGCTTGGCAAATTTTGCAAAGGAGTAGAAAGAGCTGGTAGGTTAAACCATCATCCATTATTATGGCAAGATATATATAAAAAAAAATTATTATTTCTTTCTCCTTCTTGTATCGTAGATGAAGATGCACCATTTGTCGTTGCCTACGATGATATCGTATCTGGTAATTTAGCCAAGTACCTCTCTTTATCCAATGATCTTGGGGGCGATATTAAAACTCAGGTAAGTTGTCTATTTGGCTTGGGGTCACAAAAAACATTGGCAGAGATCATAAATGCATGTTGTGAAAAATCTTAACTTTGCATTAAAATGCAACATTCACTGTTTTCTGAACAGATGCGTAGTTTTAGGTCTGATATATGTTAATTTATGTAATATTATGTAAACTTACTCATTAATAAGGTTAAGTGAACTTGCTCAATGCCATGTGAATTTGTTTAGAATAACTCTGGATTGTTATTTAGTAGTATGCATACCATCCCTACCACTTCTGTTTCAAGAAAATTTATCAGCAGTTTTGAAGATGTCCCACTTAGGCTGGATTCATTACTGACTGAAATTATTACGACAGAATTAGAAACTATGGGTATAGGCTAAATTATTTTTTTTCCATTAATTTTCTCAAACCTGATGAATCTCTGTACAGGCTGCCATAGTTAAAGAAGTGTTTGATGCCCAGCGGGCTTTCTTGGTTGTGGCCTCCAAGAGTAAACAGCCAGACCAGGTATGCCATCATTTTTAATTGCTTTATAATGTGCAGTTGAGTGGAAATTCTCTTCTTGGCTCTCTCAGGGGAATTCTCTTCTTGGCTCTCTCAGGGGAAATTCTCTTCTTGGCTCTCTCAGGGGAAATCTCTTCTTGGCTCTCTCAGTGGAAATTCTCTTCTTGGCTCTCTCAGTGGAAATTCTCTTCTTGGCTCTCTCAGGGGAAATCTCTTCTTGGCTCTCTCAGTGGAAATTCTCTTCTTGGCTCTCTCAGTGGAAATTCTCTTCTTGGCTCTCTCAGGGGAAATTCTCTTCTTGGCTCTCTCAGGGGAAATCTCTTCTTGGCTCTCTCAGGGGAAATCTCTTCTTGGCTCTCTCAGGGGGAAATCTCTTCTTGGCTCTCTCAGGGGGAAATCTCTTCTTGGCTCTCTCAGTGGAAATTCTCTTCTTGGCTCTCTCAGTGGAAATTCTCTTCTTGGCTCTCTCAGGGGAAATCTCTTCTTGGCTCTCTCAGGGGAAATCTCTTCTTGGCTCTCTCAGGGGGAAATCTCTTCTTGGCTCTCTCAGGGGAAATCTTTCTTGGCTCTCTCGGGGAAATCTTCTTCTTGGCTCTCTCAGGGAAATCTTTCTTGGCTCTCTGGGAAATCTCTTTTCTGGGGAAATCTCTTCTTGGCTCTCTCAGGGGAATTCTCTTCTTGGCTCTCTCAGGGGAAAATCTCTTCTTGGCTCTCTCAGGGGGAAATCTCTTCTTGGCTCTCTCGGGGGAAATCTCTTCTTGGCTCTCTCAGGGGAAATCTCTTCTTGGCTCTCTCAGGGGAAATCTCTTCTTGGCTCTCTCAGGGGAAATCTCTTCTTGGCTCTCTCAGGGGAAATCTCTTCTTGGCTCTCTCGGGGGAAATCTCTTCTTGGCTCTCTCGGGGGAAATCTCTTCTTGGCTCTCTCGGGGGAAATCTCTTCTTGGCTCTCTCAGGGGAAATCTCTTCTTATGTGTGGTAACTCCTTTACCTTTTGAGTGCAAAAACTCATTAGGTGCATGAACATTTCATCATTTTACTAAAGTTTCAATTGAACATTTCCTTTAAAATGTTAAGCTGGCTTTTGTTTTATTTTGCAGCCAATAAATGTCCAATGTGTATCAAATTGTAATGAGAAATCTTAGGCTGCATTCAATGTTGAAAAATTACTTCCCTTTACATCATGGCACTTAAGAATTTATTTTTTACACTCCAAACGAATATTCACAAACAGCCTGGCAGTCAAATGCATTTTATAAGATTGAAAGAGATCAGGCATCAGATTTTATAAACCCTTGGCAAGGTCGTGTGATTTTTTAAAATCCTTTGCTTGGGCTTGAAATTATAGACAAAGAGAGAGAATGCAACTGACTTTCATGCTTCAAGTGAGAGTTTTTTTGTTTGCCTCTTTCCTGTTTATATGCTGAGCCTGTTTCTGTGCAAATTGAAATAAAAAAAATGAAAACAATGGTAAACTGCTCAATTGAGGCGAGTGTTCCAACTTGTTGAAAAAGGCCTTTCACCAGGCTGATGATACCAACCACTTTACTTTTTGCAACTCTCAAAAACAGCTGTTTAAGTCAGCGCATGATCCTGGGCGTATTGGAAATATTGGGCACATTGGAGTGAAATTAGGATATTATGAAAGAGTCTTTCTCCAGGACTCAACATAGCGTCTGACCCAGTCAGGATCCCAGTACGGACCTCTAGATCTATGAGCTGAATTTCAACCATTTCATCGCAGCATCAAGTTCAGTCATAGTGGTTTTGATTTCGTTCTATCTCATGAATAGATTTAAAAATTTTAAAAAAATTCTAACCAATTTTATTAACATAAGAACAGCTTTTACGAACTTGATCACTCCTACCATAACTTGGCAATGTTTTATACATGTGCGATAGATTTTGACACAATAATTATAACACTCTCTCTCATCGTATTGGCAATTTAAATGTCCATAAATAATTTATTCTGACAGCTTGCCTTGTGTAAGGCTGGAGAGACGGATCACTGAGTTTCTAGAGCTAGAGATGAGTCATGTCGTATTAGAACTGAAAAAGTCAGGTATAAGTCGGATCTTTCTGACTGAATAAATCCTCGCCCTTGAGCAGCTCTTCGGAAAGTTGTTATCAAGTCAATTTTTATTTTTTTAAATTTTTTTTTATTAAACGAGAGCAAGCTCAGATCTGGCCTATATATATATATATATATATGTGTGTGTGTGTGTGTGAGTGTGTGTGTGATTATGATTATAAATCAGTGTTGAGTGTGTCATTATGTCCTCAGACGTGACGTCATCAAGAAATTTAGCGGAGCAAAGCAATAATATCTTGCTGCCAGCAGTATTCAGTTTTTCCCCCACTGTTTAATTGTCTTTCTTTATTTGTGAGTTTGTGTATTTGTGTGTGTGTGTGTGTGTCACAGGTGTCTTTCCTAGACTCTGCGTGACGTGCATTCTCTCGTGAAAGTTGTGACAGTCTTTGTCAAACATTAACATGACCAGTATGGGATGGCTTTGTTCTGTTTGTTTTATAGGGCTTGCCCACTGCTGATGAGTTGGCAGCATGCATTTTAACATGTGTGAGAATCAATAGATGTAAAAACTTCTCCCGCCCTTCTCCACGATCTCTCTCTCTCTCTCTCTCTCTCTCTCTCTCTCTCTCTCTCTCTCTCTCTCTCTCTCTCTCTCTCTCTCTCTCTCTCTCTCTCTTTTTCAGAGTTTGCGTATTCAACGCAATTTTATCAAACTCAGTGGTTGCTGTCTTAACACTAACAGCCATGCATGTTCTTCATCCGTTTGTGTCACGATTGTGTTGTCAAGAGTAACGGTTGTCGCTTTTACAGTATCATTTTAGCGTTCAGGTGAGAAAGGAAGAAAAAAATGGGGGTGGAAGTAAATTGTGGGACATAGATAAATAAATAAATAAATATATATATATATATATATATATATATATATATATATATATATATATATAGAGAGAGAGAGAGAGAGAGAGAGAGAGAGAGAGAGAGAGAGAGAGAGAGAGAGAGGTAGTATGGAGGAGGAGACACACACACACACACACACACACATGGATTTTGTCACATGTAGGCATATTACATTAGGAGAAAAAGTTGGCAACAAGATGGGAAAAAGAAAAGTTGGCTAACTATGTAGAATCCCAAAATCTATTTATAGACCTTTTCTAAAAGTTCATTATCACGTAGGTTTAAATAAATGCGCAGCTATGAATTCCCGAAAGCCAGTGCACTTTTATGCACTTTTATGCACTTTTTGCACGAATCGAAAGTGTCCTTATTGTATGCGTTTAAAAAAAGATCTTAAAATAGATTGAGAAAATGCAGAATCAGTCGATTTTCTCTATTCTATTCCCTCTATTTGCAAATTCTTTTATCCAGGCGCAAAGTACAACAGAAAGAGAAAACAACACATAGGCATAAAGGAATTCATGTTGTTGAGCAGCCTGTGGTGTATAGTTAGACATAATGAGCGTTGATCCGCCACTCAACCGCTTGTCGAGATCAAACCAGAGGGAAAGAAACATAACGTTCGACCATCAACAAGCTTTTCTACATTCTAGGACTATCTGCCTCCGATTTAGGTTTTGTCTTCTTTTTATCGAAGATTCTGTTTCTTCTTCCTCCCCCCCCCCTCCTCTCTCTCTCTCTCTCTGTCTCTCTCTCTCCACCTCTCATAATCACACTCACGCACAGACTAGCATCTGTTCCTCATTTTTGAACAAACGAAAACTGCTGTAGATCCAAATTAATTATGATATAATCTCGGTACCGTTATCTCTCTCTCTCTCTCTCTCTCTCTCTCTCTCTCTCTCTCTCTCTCTCTCTCTCTCTCTTTCTCTTTCTCTCTCTCATTGCCACCCCTCCCCCCTTTTTTTTTTCCTCTGTATGTAGAGCCTAGTCTCCCCTGATCTGTCGATTATTCTACACGCTATGTTACATAACTCTCCTACATCAAGGCATGTTATTCGTTTCCTCCACCTTGCCTCGTTGTTGTGGACCGAGAGGAATTAATTACTTCCCTTTAAGCTCCGTAAAACTTCACTTTTTTTCCTCCAGTCACGGGACTGAACCCTTGGGGGGGGGGGGGGAGTGATTAACCAATTGTCTCTAACACATTATCATGGTCTATATCTCGTCTGACTGTCTGTCTATCTGCCTCTATCTCTGTCTCTCTCTCTCTCTCTCTCTCTCTGTCTGTCTGTCTCTCTCTCTCTGTCTCTCTCTCTCTCTCTCTCTCTCTCTCTCTCTCTCTCTCTCTCTCTCTCTCTCTCTCTCTCTCTCTCTCTCTCTCTCTCTCTCTCTCCCTAGTCTTCTATGCCAGACATGATAAAAAAAACCATGACTTTATATTTGTTGTTCCACTGATCTCTTGTGTTCAACAAATTTCATTTTCTTCTTTTTTTTTTTTTCAAGCTTCTGCTTCTCAGTCTCCTATGCTAAAACTGATCATAAAACTTTGACTTTATTTCTGTTGTTGCTCTGGTCTCGTTGTGTTAGACAAATTTCACTTTCATCATTTTTTTTCTTTCAGCTTCTGCTTCCCATAGATCAACACTATGATAGCAGCATATAAGTTATTGCAAAAGTTTAGTCTCCCATAAATATTTTGATGATGACACTACTTATTTCGTACTCTCCTCGCCCACTCATGCCCCCCCCCCCCTTTTTTTTTTTTTTTTTCAGTCAGCGCTCTTAGAAGTCATTAAACCCATGGCTGCAAAACTCACGGCAGTTCAGGTTAGTGGGTAAACTATGGCAGAATCAAAGTGAATGACAAAATTTATTATAAGCTCATTCAAAGGAAAAAAAAGGATAAATTTACATAATTTTTTTTTTCTAATGAGTGAAACAATATTTTTAATCATGGAACCTTTACTACCGTTTTAAGTTAATATTAAAATTATTAAAATATTATATTATTGTATCTCGATTTTCATGTATGAAATGTGTCTATTGACTCTTCAGACGATTCCAGAAACAGCTCTTACTTGATATCTGTATGGTGTGGGTATTAAAAACATGAAACATAGTTTACTATGGCGTTATGCTCTGTTCAGAAGAAGAAAAAAAAAACCCCAAGAAAATCACACGCTCGTTCGTAGGAAAACGTGCAGCTGATGCTTGAAAACGTCTCTGTTATGATCTGTGGTTGATTAGATCAGATGTATTCATTTTACACTTGGCAAGATATAAGTAAAGCGATCCGGGTATATTTGATTGGTTCCAAAACATTCTCAGGTAGGAATTAATCACATTCTCATGTCGGAATTAACCTTAATGATATATTCCCTGATTTATGGCAAGGAACTCTCACACAGCCTATATTTCCGTCCATCGGAATATGAACATGGCGGACAGCCAGTCAGATTCTACCCGCGAAGTGATTTATTGGCTCAGTTCAGCTTTGCAAAAAAGGGAGAGAAAGTTTTTGCGCAGATGCCAGCTAATCAAACAATACATAACACTAAGCTTATACTGTCTCGTTGCCTGGCAAGTTGTTGAATGTTGCAAAGATAATAGATACATTAGTTGTAATGTTAGCTGGAGTTGTAGCAGGTGGAATTTGCAGAATGAATGGAAGAAACAAAAATACAACCTCTATCTATCTATTTCTTTCTTTCATGTCCTAAATTTACATTGAAATATTTAAGAGGCAAAAAACATCTTTCCTGTTTGTCTTATTAATATACTGTAGGAGAATAGTTAACTACTTAGATATCTATAATGAAACAGGGAGAAAACATAGACAATAGTGATTGAGATAATGCTGTTTTTTTTAATGATTATTTTTTATTTTTTGGGATTTTTTTTTTTTTGGTCGCGTTTTTGAGTTCTATCTAGCTCTATAAACTACAGGCTTATTTTTTAAAATTGTGAACGGTAAAACCATACTGACGCTGCTAAATTTTCCAGTGCAGAAAATAACTAGCCACTGATTTAATGTGTTTTCCAATGCCAGGAATTTCGGGAGAAGAATCGTCGCAGTGAGTACTTCAACCATCTTTCAGCTCTGAGTGAGTCCATCGCTGCCCTAGGATGGGTGACTGTTGTAAGTTCTGTCATTCAGTTTTTTTTTTTTTCATTACTTTCCATCCAACACAGTTTTGTTTTGGGTTTAATTTTCTTTTTTTTATTTAATATGTTCTTGATGAGGAAAACTTTGTTGTTTTTAAATCATACAAAATTTAAAGGTTTTGTTTTTCTTTACATTATCAAAGGTAATTAACCTTGTTTTGCGGTAAACACAAAAGCAGATTTCTATTAATATTTTTTAATGTTCTTTTCACATTCCTGATAAATATGCCCTGACAATTAGTTCCCCAGTACATTCATCATTATTTTATTCTTGTTTTAATCATGAGAGTGGATTGCTATTGTTTTTGATCTTCTTTTCACACTCAAAATAAAAATGCCCTTAATTTTGACGCGTTAATCTCTGTTTGACAGTCGCCTGCTCCTGGGCCCTTTGTGAAAGAGATGGCCGACGCAGGCACCTTCTTCACAAACCGGGTCCTCAAGGACTTTAAAGAGAAAGATGCACGCCATGCCGAGTGGACCCGGGCATGGATCGGGACCTTGAATGAGCTGCAAGCTTACATCAAGGATCACCACAGGACTGGAGTCTCGTGGAATCCGAAGGTGGGTCACACTCTACGTATACTTTCTGTTTGTCTGTTGTATATAAAACCACAGAATCTGGGTGTAATCCCTGTGGCAGAATTGCCAAACCTCACAATTTTTTCTTGAGACTTACAAAAATTAACTAAATCTCATACTCTCACAAAAGTACGGTGAATCTCCCGAATTTTCCTTATTTTTACTTACTGAAATCTTAAAACCAAGAACACAAGTGAAATAATGTAGTCCTGCTGGTAAATAGTCCATAAAGTGTATTATAATATGTTCTGTGAAAAGTTTCAACAAAGCCGTTCATGGTGAAAGAAACCTTATAAAGTTCGTGTGATGATAACTAATGGAAATCAGTAACAGATTCAACTATGCAATCTCTTAATATTAAAATTAACAAACAAAAACGATCATGATAATAAATGTTGCTAAATGTATTAAATTTACATAAAATTTATTGAGATCTGCGTTTTAGTCTTCTGATGAAAGCTTTAAGCTGCTTGGTTTATTTATTCCATATTTCTCATTTGTTTTATAAATGAAATCTTTTTTTTTTTTTTAAATATCTTGGAAATAAAAACACCCACCTAGATCTGTTGAGATTATTTTTTTATACTAATGTTGCTGGTAGTAAAGTAGATTGTCCATCTCGGGATCTGAAATAAGCCAGGGTTTAAAAAAGTCACAATTTGTTACGAGAAATGAAGACAAGCAACTAAACTGGCAGCTGGATCTTGCATGGATCACAAGATGTGACGCATATTTAAAACATGTTGATATTCTTTCTTTTTTACTTTTTTAAGTATGGCTAAAAAACTAACTTTCAATGTTGTTTTATGGGTAAGACTAAAATTACTTCCCTCTAAATCTATCTTTGAATTTGTCTCTTTCTATTTTTGATTTTTACTTGTATACGTGGCATCTCATATGTTCCCTCATTCATCGCTTTCTACGCCTCCGGCCCACCCCATTGAATAGAGCCAAGCTGTAAATTAGAACAAACATGAATGAAATTAATTTAGCCATTTGAGTTTTCACATTAAACTTGGCCGAATCCGTGAAACAGCAATAGTCATAAGATGACCGATTAAGCCTTAATCAAGGCTTGATCTCTTACTTATGTCTTGACCCTGGCATCAGGCTTTACCCCTCGTCAGATGTCAAGGTAGGGATTTTCAGTGTAGGTTGGGTCCTAGCTTGACACGGGAGGGAGGGAGCACTGAGTCGGTGAAGGGATCGGCTGTTCTAGAAACAGGAGTTCTGTTGTTTTGTCTCGTACTTCGATCTCCATTTTAGTAGCCATCAAACCATCTGCTCGATTTGCTCTGCTTGAAAGAGGTTACAGCTGACATAGATCACAATCTAGTGAACGGGTTATATCAGCAGAAGTGTTCACTCTCTAGAGCTGTACATGTGACAATATGGAATCGAATCCAGCACGGAATATCTAGTGATGGGTGCGGACCACAGAGATTTCAGTGAAGGTGTCTCTGTGGTTCGGACCCACCCAGCCATGCTGTAGGAGAGTCGAATTAGCCCTGCCGAGCACTGGTATCGAGTCTGGACCTGAAAACAAGCAGGTAGGTGCGCGCAAGCTTAGGCTCCGTTAATAGATGGCCAGGACCACAAAGAGAACTTCAATTCAAAATCAGCTTCAGCAACACCAACCACTGGAGTAAAATCTGCTTATGAGGCAAAATGAAAGTTTGTCTAAGACGTCCTTTGAAAAGAACTCTGTCAAGTATTGCTTTTAAAAGTCTCTGGTTGTTTTAGGAGTTTTGAACCCATAGCACTTATTATCCAGAGCGTGGGTGGTCACTACAAGGCCATTATCTCGCGCATCTTGATGGGACTCGTGCCACTATAAAAGTGTCAAATTTCTCTAGAGAGTTTTTGCCCCTGAGAGGTGGAGATGGATACTGAATGTGACATGGATACCAATATACTTTACGGCCAAAGACCCACACATGATACCTATGCCAATCGGAATACTTTCTCGATGTTTTTTTTTAATCTTCTGATTATCCCAGATTCGTTTTGCGTATGTTTTGATGCGCGGTATCTATTAATCTGCTTGGTGATGTTTTCTGTGCTAGCTCGGAGATCCAAATTCTTCGCGCTCATGCATTGTCCCAACAGTTTGCGATTCTCGGTGTTGGTTGTTGTTGGCAGCTCTAAACCCCACATACTCCAGGAGATGATGAGCTCTGCGGGTTTTCCATCGCCGTTCTTCGCGTTGAGGCAGAGGCTGTCGCCAATTAGTGTCACGAGGCGTTGCACGGGCCTTTTCCCCACCGGGACGGAACTGGGAAGAGAGAATGCTGGGAAAAATGGTTGTAAAGTGGTTCCAGTTTCGCCCCACGTTTATCTTTACTCCTCCAAGAACCGATTTCGTAGAGTCACTGGCGGTATTACTGAAAGGTTCCACCGAAACCGGATTTTGAGGCGAATCGTTTCAGCAATGCTCGGTTTGGCGAATTTAGAATTTTGTTTTTTCTGAATAGAATCCTACCAATAAAACACATCGGCAGGAGGTGTCGTGAAGCAAGCGTACTTGGGAAACAGGTATTTTGCATCATGAATCTATCAGCAAATAGATCTATGCATTAACAGAAGAGCATACTGGAAACACAGGTCGTGAAAATGTGATCAAAGATTTGACTCTTGTAATGCGATCCACTTTAAAACAAGAAACATCGTTTAACCGGTTCTTGCTACCCGATTCCGACTCCGCACTTTTATCCTCTAATATCGTGTGCTTTGTGCACGCACCGACCCGGTGTGAGAAATGAGAGAACCGCTCGGAAACACTTGGCGGTGATGAATGGCTCTGACAGCCATTGTCTCCCCGCTCCTCGCAGTCGCACAGGTAGATCTAGATCCAGGCACTCCACACAGCTGTTGCAGATACTGATAAAGACAACATCGGGCAAAGGAAAAGATCGTGCTTTTCCACCAGCTCGCTCCCAACGACTTGGCCATGGAGTCGTGGTTATATAATACAGGAATGTGGAATTTTTTTTTAGCCATCTTTATATTCTCGCGTAACTCAACATATGTCCTTGCAATTTTACATTTTTTTATTCATTTTTTTTTGGCCTGAGATAGCTTTCACTGTGACGTCAATCCTCTATCTTTCGCTTTTGGAATTTGGATGCTCCGCCAATTTTTTTTTTTTTAATCAATTAAGAACACCATGCAAACATATGCATCTTTTTATGTCTGTATGTTAAGGAACAAGCGCACACGTATGCACACTCACACAACAAGCTACATGGATAGAGCGGTGATAATTAGAGCGAGTAACAGCAGAATCAGAGAAGAAGTATTACATACCGCACTTTATTTAATATCTTCTCAAATAGCTTTCCCCGTGCCCGGCGATGTTGCAGTGAGACAGAAGAAAGAAATAAAGTGGTGCGAAGAAAGGTTGGAGAATAACTTCTTAAATCAGTGTATCAGTTTCGTTGTGCTCTCCACGTCCTCCTACCTGCATATTTTTCTCTCGTGCCCCCTGTATTTCAACCCGAAACACTACAAATAATATCGGTATAATAATTAGATACTTCATTTTTACAGTAGTGCAAGGAATAAAGCTCTCAACTAGAGAAGCTTTTGGATTTTACATGAACACATTCTCATGACATGACATGCATGTTTAGAGCTCTCTCTCTCTCTCTCTCTCTCTCTCTCTCTCTCTCTCTCTCTCTCTCTCTCTCTCTCTCTCTCTCCAATTGAGTTGCTCTCTCGTGGGCGCTCGTGTTGCAAGTACTTGTTTCTTTAGTTTCGACTTCGACACTTATGTGAGATTTTTCAGATGTTTATTATATAATTATCACTTGTGTGTATGCATGTATAGTGTAATTACATATATATATATATATATATATATACATTTAGGATAAACTAACTTCGATGCACGCCGAGTATTCAAATCTAGATCTAACCCTCAATAGTTATTGTATACATGTATAATCTTCCGCATATCAATACCAATAGTTAGACATCCACGAATCGCGTACCGCTTCAGATTTCCCCAGCCGATTGAGCTCACTCTCGATTTGTATTAAGTCAGAGTCAGGGCCATCGGAACGCTGACTGGAAGAATCAAAAAGGAAAGGACGGGAGGGGGGGGGGGAGGAGGAGGGGAGAGGGCAGGTTTTTTAATTAGAGCTATGTATCCTGGAGATAGAAAAAAAAGAAGTTACTAATCGAAAAGGTTTAAATTTCACTGAGTGTCATGTCAAACGAGTTTGTTTCTCTCTATAGACGACTAGCGCGTAGTCCCAAATAATGTTTAAAAGGGTATAACCAACGGGGACGTGAACGTTAAAGGAGGAAAAGCAAAATTACGAGTTGGGGAAGATTTAGGTTTTTCTTTTCTTTTCTTTCTTTTTTTTTTTTTGCACCATGTTGATCTCATTAATAGAAAGCACAAGTAACACGACTCAGGTAGCTGTAATTGATCTACCGTATTATGACTCTGATCTTCATACTGAACCTGGTTCAGAGGATAATAATAAAACTAATGATTAAATAAAAAGATGAGCACAGACTGTTCGTGTATGCCCGCTTTGTTACGCGTGGCGAGTATCACCAGTGGCTCCACACACCCACCCACACACACACACACACACCACACACACCCACGTTGATGTGATGAGCGGGCCCGTGTGTGGCTAGCGGCTCGGTCCATTACACTGCCCGCTCGACCCATGACGCCGTGATGTAGATCACGTGGGGCAGCCCTAGCGGACAACTGATCTGTTCTGCTCCTTGTTATGTCTACGTGAGTGAGATTTGCACTCTTGTGTGAGCATAGCATCGGTCTTTTCCTCGTCATCCACGCCTTAAGGAATTGTCTAGGATGGGATTAATTGGGAAATAGACTTGCTTGACATCTATACCCTTCCCTCATTTTTTCCCCCTTGAGTGCTTTTACTGAGTGAAACGGATGTTCTGAAAACTTATTTCTCGCAATCGGACATCGACCGCTCCATGGAAACCCATCTTAAGACTTGTCGTCTGCTTACCAGAAGTCATTACCTCCCCTTGCATGGTAATGACCTCTCCGACCTGGGGCACCCATGCTGATGCACGCCAGAGCCAACAAGGGCTGTAACTGTGGATAATCCAGGCTATCTTCTGCTCCACCGAACCGGCTCCATGTTGTTAGAGTTAAGGACCGTTGCCGGCCTGCTCGGTGTTCAGGTATGACAACACTCAACACGCGTCGCCGGACACGGAGAAAACGGTCGAGCTGTTTGGGCGTGTTGGGTTGCTCGGCATGAACAGAGATGCGGGGATAAGTTCAAATCCTGAAGAGTTTGACCAGAAGACGAGATAGCTGATGAGACCCACGTCTCTCAAAAGCTTTGATAACCTGAAGGAAGGAAAAACAAAGTTTGTTTATAAATGCGGTGTATCGTTAAAGCAATAATTAGGCTTTATGCATTGTGATGATACAACGAGTACGAGCTCACTTGTTGCGAAGTATCCGTTTTTCTCAATATCATTAAAATGGATTTATCCTAGTGATCAAACCCCTGATCCCTTACCGAGAAATATGACAGATTTAGAAAATAGAAGAATTAGTTCAAACTTTCCACTCTCTAATTAAATGTATGTAGGGGATTGTGCAGTTAGCAAAACGGCGTTAGGTAGCCCAGGAGATAGAACGCTAGGCTTACAATGAGCAGGTCTGTGGTTTGATCTCAGACTGAGTCATTGGTGGGGTCGTAATCCGTGGTTTGATTCACCTGCTTCAAATGATTTCAGTTTCGGAATAGTTTTCTTGATCTTCAGAAAATACAGGGACCTGTACCAGAACACTGTCTCATAAGACGTGTGACCTTGATTGGGCATCATAACAAAAAGCGACCCCCAACAATTCTTACAAATCACCGTTAATTCACCTGTTCCAAATACTTTCGCTGGCGACCAAATTTTCTGTTTTTTTAATCTTCGATAAAACTTAGGGGACTAGAGAAGTATCTCGTATGTCATAAGAGCTTGTCATCATAACAAAACGTGGACTATGGAAAGCTCGCGCTACCCGTAACTTCTGCTTGTATCGTGGACACGGGAAAACAGTGGCCTGGGATCGTATGATCCTTTCGGAGAAGACATCTGCTACAATCAGACCAACCAAACCCAGCCACACATAGAGCTAAGTGAAGCAGAAGATGGATCTACTCTCGCTCTCTGGGATAGAAGGAAGACGTTATCCGCAGTAAGAGTGCGGTTTCTGGAAGCCTCGGCGTATAATGCATTTTTGTCGAATGTAAGCGTATATTATTAGCCGGTCCGCCTGTTGTGAATGCTTGTAGAATCTAGGTGTATCCTGGAGTATCCTGGTTCATTAATCCGGTGATCTCAAACCATAATTGTAACCAGGCGTGGAGAAAGCGCATGAGCGGCGTAAGCAGAAGTGAACAAGGGGGGATAACTGGAGTAACACCACCAGACGTGGATGATGGCTTTGGATGCGGCGTTTCTCCATTCCTCAACGTCCCTTAAGTTTGTCTACGAACTGGTGCACACGTTGCGAGTGTTGCGCACCCAAGTGCGAAATGTAGGTTTTTAACAACCCACAAGCCTCAGTTCCCAAGATTGATCAGTTCAGTAAAGTGATGATGGAGGCCCAGAATGTACCATTACGGGTCGCTAAGACTAGATTAGATCTAACTAACTCGGCACAGATCAACCGTTGCATCAATCATAAATAGTCTCCGTGCGAGCTGGCGTGTGAAGTCACCTCCAGACAGATTTACTGCCCTTGTTTCACGCCATCTCCAGCCTGTCATTAACCCCACAGTGTTTGTCAATGTTGAACATATTCGCCGTTTGCTCGGCAGCTGCTGCGAGGAGTAGTTGTCATTAACCCTTTTAAGATCACCGGAGTTCAAGAGCGTCTTTAGTCGTACAAATACAACAGTCAGGTATGGTTGACTGCGGATATTTCGGGAGGCATGATTGGCGTTGTCTTCGTCATTAGTATTTTACTTTTTATTCTTATTCTTATTTTTTTTTTCCTTTTGTAGTATTTACCGCGGACATTTTGTTTTTGTACAATATTGTCACTTTACCGTTTTGTTGGGATTGGTAGGAGCTATAATCATTAAATTATCTGGCGTAATGTTTCGATGTCTATCAAGGTTTGGAGTGTTGTGACTCCTGCTAAAAAAATCAGTGATTATGGTCCAGTCTACGTACGGTCAAGATCTGGTATGATGGTCATTTATTTGTTGGAAACAGATTTCAGTTTGATGTACATTCTCTTTTTAAAGTGGTAAAAGAAAAGCTGAAACTCTTAAATTAGGCTTACTCTTAATTTGGTTTGATATTAATAAAAGGGCTTGTAAATATTTAGCACATTTTAGCAAACAAATCTAATAAACAATCATTGTTTTTTTTTGTTTTTTTTTTTTTGTCAACTTAAAGTTTGAAAAGAAAACAAAAACCTCATGATGGAAAAAAAATACCGACTGTTAAAAAAATTAAATAAAAACAAGACAAAATGAAAAACACCCAAAATCAACAACAACAAAAAGTAACAAAACAAAAGAAAAACAAAAACAAAAAAAAACAAACAAACTGGTCATTCTCTTCATAAGGCCGTCTGCTAGATCTAGTCAGTAGCAGCCGAGAAGTGATAACGCCTGGAGTGTCCGCAAACAGGTCTGCTGAGCACCTTACCAGATGTGAAAACATGGCTCTGCGGGCAGTAACACCGCTAGCATACTGGACGCTCCAACGTCTGCTCCACATAGGCCTTAGCTTACCTGCGATGGTCTGCCTGTAGAAACAGCGTCGCCTAAGTGCGGTAGTTAGATCTCAAATGGCACCTTATAAATCAAGACGTCTGATGGGAGGTCTGCGTCCACAGGGTTTTCCCGATATTCAAGCATCTTGTGAGAGTAAAGTATGGGATTTCTGTGGATGGCGTTGTGAGTTCTTTACATTCTGGGTCCCCGTTCCACGACGTTTGCCTCGTCGAACAGTTATATTTCACACGTTCCAAGTTGTCATAGAGGTGTATGGGTAAGGGAGGAATTTATCTCCCGGAAAAAAAGGGGGGGGGGGATTCTCCTTAGTAGCATGAATTCCTTGCCAGAACCGCCCGTTCCGCTAACAACACGGCTGTTTACTGTGTCCCAGAACCGCCCGTTCCGCTAACAACACGGCTGTTTACTGTGTCCCAGAACCGTCCGTTCCGCTAACAACACGGCTGTTTACTGTGTCCCAGAACCGTCCGTTCCGCTAACAACACGGCTGTTTACTGTGTCCATAAGAACCGTCCGTTCCGCTAACAACACGGCTGTTTACTGTGTCCCAGAACCGTCCGTTCCGCTAACAACACGGCTGTTTACTGTGTCCCAGAACCGTCCGTTCCGCTAACAACACGGCTGTTTACTGTGTCCATAAGAAAGGAAGAGATTTTCTCTCCTGGACTGACTTACTTATGTTTTGTTTTGCAATGCCTTTTATCGTGGAAAAACTTACGCTTTCTATAGGAGTAAAAATTGCTTTGGTATAGTATTTGTATAGAAACCACAAGATAGTGAAAAATAATCAAAAATTTTTTTTTTATAACTTCAGAAGAATATCTGTGGTGATATAGCTAACTAACTTGCCCTGTAATTTGCAGAAGATTTAAATTCCCACTCGGCATTTGCAAAGACTGCTTTTAAAACAACTATTGAGGTTTTTAAGTGCTAAAACAAAGACTGTTACTTCCCCTCAATTCTTTTTACTATCTTTTTCGTGTTTATTTTGTCGTATATAACTTAACGAAGTTTAAGATTTATTCAATAATTTTGATGTTTATGTACTTTATCCTACCTTTCAGTATTAAATTTTTCTTTTGAATGTCTGCTAAATGTGCTTACTGTTTTTTGAGATGTAATATAACGGGTCCAACATTTATCAGGGCTAAAGGTCGTATAGAAATCAATTGAAAAAAGTTGCGGATTTATACAACAATTTTGAAGTTTTTGTACTTTCTACTTATCATTCAGTTGCCCAGAGTTTTTGATTTAGCTGGTATAAACATTTTCAGATAGGTTGACTGGGAATCAGATGGAGAGAAATGGAATGACACAACAAATAGAAAAGTGTGGGTGCGTGAGAGAGAGAAAGACAGGGGGAGGGGGGAGAGAGAGAGAGAGAGAGAGAGAGAGAGAGAGAGAGAGAGAGAGAGAGAGAGAGAGAGAGAGAGATACAGAGTAAAATAATCTCTATGAATTGTTTTCTCAACTCTCACCCTTTTTTCCCCCCCATGTGTCCTACTGTCTTCAGTCTTCACGCTTAGTTTTCTTTATTATCTTTCAGGCCGCGTCATAGTTAGGCAAAAAGAGGGGGAGGCTGGGCGTTAGGTCAGTGATGGAGCTGTTGTGTCAATGTGAGCAACCCCCAGATCCTCGCTGTTCACTCTTAGAAGACCGGCGATGGCTCTGGGTATTATATTGGGTTACATGATGTGATCCTATCGTTTCTCAACGAACCTTTGGGGTTTTGTGTAAGACATCCAGGGTGCGATTGGAAAACAGCTAGACTCTCATTCGGTAGAGGGTTTTCCCAATTTTTTTTTTTTTTAAATATAAAGCAGAGTGTGAAATAATCTTTCCCAGGATTGTTTTCTCTACTCTTAACACTTTTTTTTTTCACGGCCGTTTGTCATACTTTTCTTTATTATTATCTCTATAGACAAAAACCTTTCCGATACTGTACTGTCAGCTACACGACAAGTCTTGAACGTAGCTGGAAAACCTGGAAGCCGCCTGTTGTTAACGGGGATGTGGAGTGGCGAAAGGTTTATGGGAACACAATATCTTCTGGGATTCCCTCCCTTTTTTTTTAAAGTAAATATGCGCGCGAGCTAAACTGTCGGAATTCAGGCCGCATCTTGTACCTCAATACCGACCGTTATTCGACTGGATGTAGCGGTGTTCAAAGTTTTGCGAGGAATCCGTCACTACATCACTTTACATTATATATCTTTCTGCCTCCCTCCCAAAATCTTTTGTCTGTATCAAAGACCTAGATTCCCCCTTTATTGTTTATTCATTTATTTCATACGATACGTCCTCAAAGAGAAATGTAGGGCATTGTTAGGTAGAACAAAGTGCTAGCACTCCGCCACACTCACTAACGGTGCCTGAAAAACTTTCTCCACTTCTGCTCCACGGCAATGTACCCAATCCCAAAACGAGAAAAGCTAGAAAGGGGGGGACAACATTCCTTTCACGGACAACGAAATAGAAACTAAGAAATATAAATGATTGGGTGTTCGGGGAAGGGGAGACAACAAACAAAATTAAAGACATGACAGAACAAACAAACGAGTTACCGTTCTTGGTGTGGTACACTAGCTGTAGAACGAGGCCGAGCTGTGAGAGACAGGACCTGGGTGACTGATGGCTGAAGGTGGGCACGGTCAATTTATTTTCTCTCGTGCAGAGAAAGGTACAGCAACTAGTATGGTTTCCCCCGGAGAACAGCTGGAAAACTGGAGTACCTGAACAGAGTACTGTAGTTCTCGTGTTGCGTCTTGTTGGTTACTAATATAATATGCACTCCTTTTTTTTTTTTTTGTAACTTTGTCGGTTACTACTGTGGAACAGATACAAATCTCTATCTTTCAATCTCTACATTATGTTATTCAGCGACGTCGGTCAATAACGGAGCATCCTCAAACAGCCATGGAAGAGATTTTCATTTTTTTTTTTTAATTTTATCGGTTACTATTGTGGAACTGTTACAGATCTAGATCTGTATCTTCCACTCTATGCTCTTCAGCCATGTCGGCCAATAACGGAGCATCCGCAAGCAGCCTTGTCAGAGCTTCTTTTTTTTTTTAATTTTGTCGGTTACTATTGTGGAACTGTTACAGATCTAGATCTGTATCTTCCACTCTATGCTATTCAGCGATGTCGGCAAATAACGCGGCCTCCGAAAGCAGTCATGTTTTTTTTTTCCGGAAAGAGGAATCTTTACCCGCATAGCAGTAAGAACAGTTTAGAGATTTCTTTCTATCTAATTGTTTATTTTGGCGGCTCTTGATTGGCTAGAAACTTAAGAGACGCTTTGCTCGCCCCAGCGCACACACTGTCACACGCACGCAGACACTGGTCCTGGAGCAATTTGGTAGAAATTTGAGTATGTTCTAGTAACGCATTATCTGATTCTCTATTTTTGTGTGTGAGTGTTTGTTTTGTTTTGATTTTTTTTTGTTTTATTTTGTTTCATTTTCTTTTCGACCATAATTATTTGATAACTGCAAGATAAGCGGTTGAGATGCATGGCGTTGCGAAGCGTATCTATGAGACAGAAACAGTGGAAGATCTAGACCCTTTTTTTCTCTCTTTGTTCATGTTGCGATTATTTTCGGGAATGTGCGGATCGTTTCCGATTGGCTTGCAGTGAGTAGGATCTCTCAACCAGCAACTTGGCTTTTTTGTTTTTTTTCTCTAGCAAACAAACGGTAAGTTAAAGATGCAGGTTAAATGAACAAAATCGAGCCAGGTGATTTGTGTGTGCATGCGCCGTGGGGTCGGGGACCCGAGGAAGGGGGGGGGGGGAGAGCGATGACGAGTGCACTTCAACTGGTGGTACGATGGTTGTTTGTCTACCTAATGAGGTAATTACACCAACGATCACTTCTTAACGTGAAGCAGGAGCTGTTAGAATAATAGTCGAAGTTCAGCGGTGATTTAAAAGTTTTTTTTTTTTGTTTTTTTTTTTATGGTAATCATTTCTTAAGGCTGTGAAAATGGGGGGGGGGGGGCTGGATCATTTTTTTTTGCCTCGGCCGTACTTTAAGGTTGTTGTGGTGTTTTAAGTAGAGGTTTTAACTCCGTATCTCTCTCTCTCTCTCTCTCTCTCTCTCTCTCTCTCTCTCTCTCTCTCTCTCTCTCTTTCTTTCTATTCAGTTATCCATTTGTCTGTCTGCGTCTCCCTAGGGCCTCTGTCTCCTTTTATCCCTCACTCCTTAAAGCTCTCTACCTCCGTCTCTCTGTCTCTCTCTGTCTCTCTCTGTCTCTCTCTGTCTCTCTCTCTCTCTCTCTCTCTCTCTCTCTCTCTCTCTCTCTCTCTCAAAGTCCTTTTTTTTCGCTGATTAACTGTGCAAAGGATTCCCTCAGACCCCCTTAACAAAGAAGGGAAAAAAAAAACAAGAAGCTGAACCAACACAACAGGTCTTAAGTTTTCAATCCCAAATCATTACCTCGAAAGAAAATGACTATAAGGCTTGAGCATTTTGAAGGGGAAAAAAATAAAAGAAAGATTAAACCCGGCCAGAAGTTGTGAGAAGTTGCATCGAGCTACATACAAGTTACTAAGCAATGACTGGTACAAATGCTACGCAATAAGACAACCGGGGTAATTCTGCCGTTCCGGTAAGGCACCACACGGGTAGGGAATTCCGCATGCAAAAGGGGGCGTAGAGGAAAAAAAAAGTTTGGGGTTTTCCAGAGCAGAACCAAGATTTTTTTTTTTGGGGGGGGGAGAACAAAGTCAGAGCCGTGGTCAACGGTCACTTGAGAATTGTTCTGGAGCGGCCCTCCCTCAATATATTATGGCGGAAATTGATTCATGCCCGCGGGAGGGAGGGGCAGGATCCATAAGGATGCCTTGGTGTTGAACTCGGGGCCACAATGTCCACTGGTATCCAGCAACATGTAGCACGTAGCGCCGGCGCCACGCTGGAATCTGCACATGCCCGCGCCAGATAGGCATGTGATCTTGTCTGGTCGTAACACTGGTTTATCGGGGTCCGGTCAGTCCACAGCCCTCTGGGGTCAGCAACACAGTGGCTCGCCGCTGGTCACCGAAGGCAGCGGTCAGTGCTCAGAGCGCTGGTCAGCGAAAACGGCCACCGTGCTCTTCCAAGGGCGTCCTCCGTCGGGCGGAGCTGTGGGATCTTGGCAGTCGGAGCTGTACAGATCTCTTGAGAAATAATTATCTTCAGTGCCGGGGATATTTTCTTTTCCTTTTTTCTTTCTTTTTTTTGTTTTTGTTTTTGTTTGTTTTCATTCTCTGCAAAATTTTCAGCCTTAGTGCAGACCACAACAATCGTTGATTGCGTGTATTTCTTATTTTTCGGTTAAGGCAGTTTTTAACCTTCTGCCGTTATTTAAATTAAATAACCCAGGTCAAGAAAAAACCCACGCTTCTCCGAGAATTATTCAAGAAAAAATGTGGCACTCAACAATAGATCGTAAAAAACATAATGAAGAAAAAAAATGATAATGATGACAAAAACTTCTCACAATGGCAAATTGACCCACAGAGAGATATGAATGTACAATCGCTTCCTGGTCACGACCTCCCAGGGAAGGGCTGTACCATGTCTATGAAATACGACCTGGATGGTGCCATTGCTAATCATCCGCATCGTGGAGGTTCTCATGGTTTTATGACCTGTACTGACCAAAGCAGCGGTCAAGCGCAAGGCCTTGCTGTTGTCTCTTTTTACTGAATGTTTATGACCGTCAAAGAATTTCACAGTGAATTTATTCCCTACCTGCTCTGCGTTATATTATTGTGTGCTGTGTGGGGCGCAAAACGAACTCTGGAAACCCAAATTGTTGCGCGGACCGTGATTGTTTGTGCACTACGTCATTGTTGCTGCTGGAACTGATTAGGTTAGAGGCTAACTGGGAAGAAGCAGGCGGAAGACTGTTTTAACTGTGAAATGCACACTAAGTTGTGTTAGATTTTGAGGGAGCTAAACTGGAGTATAAATTATAATACTATCAGTGGCAAGTAGAATTCCGGTACTGGTATGACATATTGAAATGATACTGGGTGAATAATACTTTGTCATCTTTCAGCGCGTATGATTTTATTTGAGGTAACCCTTACATCTTGTTAGTAGTGAAAATGTCTTATATTTTGTAATATTTCTGAAGTAATTTCAAAAGTTTGTGACGAGTTATCTAACCTCGAGTCAAGTTGCATGCAGGACATGGGACAATAAAGATTTGCTTTACTTAAAGCTGCGGGTACTTAAACCTATCGAGGGAATTAAAGCATTTTTTTTCTTCAGAATTTTCTTTCCATTCAGTCTAGACGTCACTTCTCTTTATACTTAGATAGATGAGACGTTGTCTTGTAACATGCTCAACCCACAGTACACATTTATAACTTTTTTTTTTTTTGGGTGCCTCGAATTTTTACCAATGCCAACATCAGAAGGCTTTTGCGCCCATTACAAATTACTTCGTTTGCTCCGTGGGTCCATTTAAAGCAAAACTTACATTTGCTCTAGTCGACGTATCTAATCATTTGGTGAGAATTTTCTGAAAACATTCAAACTTACCCTTTCACAAATTAACAGGAATGAGAAAGAGACAGTCATTTTTTTTTCTGTCGTATTGCTATTTCCAATCCAAATCTCGATAGGTGATTTTGTGTCGACTAGCTAGGTCTATAGGTGATTTTGTGTCGACTAGCCAGGTCTATAGGTGATTTTGTGTCGACTAGCTAGGTCTATAGGTGATTTTGTGTC
Source organism: Elysia crispata (assembly GCA_033675545.1). NCBI lineage: Eukaryota > Metazoa > Mollusca > Gastropoda > Plakobranchidae > Elysia > Elysia crispata. Next base: position 247,576 of record JAWDGP010005930.1, read on the forward strand.
GACTAGCTAGGTCTATAGGTGATTTTGTGTCGACTAGCTAGGTCTATAGGTGATTTTGTGTCGACTAGCTAGGTCTATAGGTGATTTTGTGTCGACTAGCTAGGTCTATAGGTGATTTTGTGTCGACTAGCTAGGTCTATAGGTGATTTTGTGTCGACTAGCCAGGTCTATAGGTGATTTTGTGTCGACTAGCTAGGTCTATAGGTGATTTTGTGTCGACTAGCTAGGTCTATAGGTGATTTTGTATCGACTAGCTAGGTCTATAGGTGATTTTGTGTCGACTAGCTAGGTCTATAGGTGATTTTGTGTCGACTAGCTAGGTCTATAGGTGATTTTGTGTCGACTAGCTAGGTCTATAGGTGATTTTGTATCCACTAGCTAGGTCTATAGGTGATTTTGTGTCGACTAGCTAGGTCTATAGGTGATTTTGTGTCGACTAGCTAGGTCTATAGGTGATTTTGTATCCACTAGCTAGGTCTATAGGTGATTTTGTGTCGACTAGCTAGGTCTATAGGTGATTTTGTGTCGACTAACTCGGTCTATAGGTGATTTTGTGTCGACTAGCTAGGTCTATAGGTGATTTTGTGTCGACTAGCTAGGTCTATAGGTGATTTTGTGGTGATTTTGTGTCGAATAGCTAGGTCTGTAGGATTACCAGCTTGTCAACTTATTACCTTGGATTTGCCTCCCGCGCTTATTGCGTTTTAATTTTTTTTTTCGATCCTCTTACCTTGTCAATTGCTCCTATTTTTCACCTTCTTCAAGATAGTTTTTTTTTTTGTTCTTTGTTTTTGGCTGTAAGTCAGCGCCCCTGTCATTACGAGAAATCCCGAGACTTTGGCTCACCGATGCTCTCGCTGATAAATATCTTACCTGTTTGTTGTTTACCCAGCCTCCTCCTGTCTGCCCTTGTTCTTTTGATTCCTGGGTTTCTCTCTTTCTTTCCGCCTCTCCCTTTTATTAGTTTGGCGTGTCTTTGTGAGAGTATCCCGAGGGTTGTTTACGCGAGGCAAGGACTCCGAGTGTTGTGTACCGTGAGGGACAAACCTACTTCTCGCATCACACGCAGGAGAGAGGGAGTGAGAGAGAGAGAGAGAGAGAGAGAGAGAGAGAGAGAGAGAGAGAGAGAGAGAGAGAGAGAGAGAGAGAGAGAGAGAGACCCATCTAGATCTAGAATCTAGCTGGCACCATTCCGTCACATCCCTGGCGCTCATATTGGCGTGAAGCATCCCATTAATGCGACTGTCCCTGTAAACATACACCAGGCGAACCCCGCATAACAAAATACAACTGCCTTGATCACCGATGTCTCAGAACAACGAAAAGGAAAAAAATAATAATAAAAAAATGAAAAGGAAGTAAACAAGAGGAGGCCTTGGGTCTTAGATGTCTTGATGTACCGCTTTGAAGCTGGGAATCCAGCTATATACAGAGCTAATGTGTTTTGGCTTTCACAGGGAGCTAGCGGTAATCCCGGTTTTGTTGGATGTTGGTTTGTTGACCTAACCAGTTCTTCCCGAGATTTTTGTCTTGTCTTTTTGTCTGTCGCATTCCAAGGCTGCTACTGAATGTTTGATATGAGGAACTTGCAATATTGTAAGAGAGTCGTGGCTGGCCCGGCCCGTCTTCGCGGCCCCGTCCAGACCCTCGGTTTCAGTCCGCCAAGCGATGATTAACACATCGTGTTCTTGCTAGTGATTTGGTCTCTGGAACTCTGACCAGTAAGGTTTGGATATTGAACTTTTAAGCCTCAATGTTTTGGATCTAATCTCTCTCTCTCTCTCTCTCTCTCTCTCTCTCTCTCTCTCTCTCTCTCTCTCTCTCTCTCTCTCTCTCTCTCTCTCTCTCTCTCTCTCTTTCTTTCTTTCTCTCTCTCTCTCTGTTTCTTTCTATCTCTCCCTCTCTGTTTCTCTCTCTCTGTCACTTTTCCTAGTTTGAGCTACATTGTTAGTCCGTCCAACACCTTTTCACGCTGTTTTCTGCTGCTTCATTTTCCCTCGATCATTCCAGTTGCCACAAGGTGTTCTAGTTCCTCTCTTCTCATCTCATGGCCCGCCCAAAAAAGTTGCTTGACGATTTATATCCATGGGCCCCGTAAATACATGTGCTTATCACAGTGGAAATCACCAATGTTTTCAAGCGTGCAATTTCATTGTTTGATCTTGTGGTGCTCATTCCCTATATCCCTCATTTCATTGCTGGTCATTGTCAGGCCCCGGGCCTCGCTGTTGCTGTTGTTATGATTCATGAGGTTGGCATTGGTTTTTTGTTGTTTTTTTTTTATCAATAAACAGGGTGAATATGTGAAGTGGACCTTTGGAATTCCTTTCTTTCCGAGCATTTTGCATAAAAGGGCTGTCCTTAAAACCGTATAAAATTAAATAAAATATTAGTTATGATCTCTTCGAATGATACTAAAGTTCCC